>VMOF01000001.1:1990392-2175119 GCA_011764245.1 Trialeurodes vaporariorum
AGGACACATTGGGTATAGAAGCATTTTAATAGCGACTTCAATGAAGTCACTTCGTATGATATCGATGTATAGCTTCGACTTTTTATCACATGATTTTACGTAGATGTAAAGAATGGGACTGTCACAGTGCTGCTAGATGTGTTGTAAAATATTCAGGCACTTGAGACTTAATGTAAAATGTGTATATTTTATGTCAAATCTGGCAGCACTGTACAGTCATTGATTGATGGCTCGACGAGGTTGCTGTATAACTTCGCGAAGTAGAGCTTCGATACTTATCATATGTATTAAACGCAGATTCATAGAATAGTACAATCAACTAGAGATGACTTTGTTGAGATCGGTGCGTTGAATTGATATCTCGATTGTAACCCAGCAAATTTGGGCTAGGTTTCGAGAATTTTTAAAGAAACCAAACTATTAGTGATGATGAGTTGAGACGATGGTTATTCTTCTCTTATCAATAATATGCTCTCGAATATTACTGAGTAATGAAAATAATTGGTTTCCTGTTGAAAATGTGTTGTTTACTTTGAATGTATAAGTGATTTATCTAAGAATACTACCAACGGGTCCAAAGGACCCAGAATATTGTTACACATCCTCTTTCAAAGTTGGCGATTTGAGCTGTTTCGTATTAGTTCGCATCTCGGTGAGGTTATGATGTTTTTATAAGGTCTGTTTTTTCAAATTAAAAAAAAAAAAAAAAAAAAAAAAAAAAAAAAAAAAATCGTTAGATTTCTTGGGTATTTTTGTAGTTTTTAACGATTCATTTGATTGTATACACCTGTTTTTTTTTAATCTGTGGAGTCAAAGTGTGTCAAATTAAATGAAGGCGTTTTTTTTTCTTTTTCGAAATAGACTGATTTAGTGCTGACTTGGTGATGAGCGTTCCAAAGAAAGACAAACTGTCTCTCTTGGTCTCACGTAACCCCCGCAAGTACTGCTATCTCACTCTAATTTCAAAAAACTTATGGAGAGACATCTTTTGAGTATTGAGCATCAATTGTCAAAAAGCGCTGAAAGAATGACCCCAAATAATAGGGTTGTAAATGACCTCACGTCCAAAAAGCTTAAAAAATTAAAATGTTAAATGAAGTTTGCTTGAATTTCCGAGCCAACCTATTTTAACAAATTATTGTCGTTAATAAAGGGCTGTTTGAAAAAGGCATACTTTTCCCGCGCAAAGTTTCTTTTCCATTTTTATACAGATTTTGATTTACCTACTAAAACGCAATGTCTTATTGTCATGTCAGTTCAACGAAAGGTTATCGTAGGTGTGCGATCTCGGTCATGCGTATTTGTTTGCTTACCCCGAACTTCTCATTTTATTGTGAAAGCATGGTTTTCACTCTCGCTATCTCTTTCTCTCCTTCCCCTTTTTTTCTCTGTACTGTTCTAAATCGTATAATCCACATGCGCTAATACGGTGCATCCAAATGCGCCGATTCTAAGGGTTTCGGCGGCTCCATGAGCGCCAAAAAAAATTGACGGTTTTGGATCGGGCCCTCTTGAGAACGACCACCCCTAAAATGGTTAAGTTTCATGCAAGGGGGTGGGGGGATGGGGGGTTATGCTATTTATGCCCCTTCCAAATAATGACTCCTGTTTTCTAAACATTTGGTGTACATGAGAAAATACCACTTCAGTATTGCAGGAATAATAGAGTAAGTTTTTAGATTTCGTCCTTTGGAGCAGGATTAGATGGGCGAATAGCAAACGGAGTTAGGGAGTGGATATCAAGTCAAAGTCTTAGCTTGAATAAACAAAATCACGCGCAAGACGCGAAACGGAACGCTTGGCCGCGAAGCGGCCACCGGCCTCTAGTTCTATAAATAAAGTTACGTTCTGCAGTTTCATTAAAATGCTTTAAAGAATTATTCAGATTTTAGCTATCCATATAGGTAGGTTTCCTATCTATCTTTAAATATGTTCCTTATAGCATCATGGTTTATCGAATTGTTCTAACGTTATTTAGATTTTTGCTATCAATGTATTGACTCTAGATTCGCCACATTTAATGATGTGAAAACAAAGGCTGTATAAACCACGAATAATGTCCAGTCCACTTATTACACGCACTATGTACAGTCGTTTATTGCATCAATTTACTTAGCTTACTATTAGGATGCGAGGGATTGCTTGAGATGTCAACCACGTCCTTAGAACATGAGTTTTTTGGACAGTGCGCAATGGGCAACCAACACCCCTCCCCCTCACCTCTGAGCCCCACCCGCACCGTTGCACACAGTAGTTGATCCGAACCAGCGCGCGCGCGCCTCGTTTACATTCCATTTGACGCGCATGCGCATTATGAATCCTCGCTGGGGTTGCCAGATCGGCCGAAAAAACCACTCCATTTCTCACACTCCTCAATGAAAAATGTATTGTAATATGCGTGCAATCTTGCAACCCCGCCTTTCATATTTTTAAATGAAATATTAGCCTCTACATGCAGGGCAGAAGTGAGGAATGAAGAGTGTCTAGCGTTGACCGCGCTGTCAGTTTGAACCTCGGAGTGTCAGTCGGAATCTTGGAGTAGCACAGAGTTGCCAGATCGTGCGGCTTTCTTGCGATATATCGATGTATGCTCGGTGAAAATCAATGGAAAAGAATCGATCCTTCAGAGAAGGGGGGGGGGGTGCGAGGACACAATACTTTTCAATGAGTTCAAATTAGAGGAGAAATGTAATGGACCGTTCACAAGCCGGCCGACTGCCAAGCCACAGATAAGAATAAGTTAATCTGCGTTTTTTTTCTTCGCATCAGAAAGCGATTTGCTTAGGAATAATCTTGTGATCTGGCAACGCAGATGTTGGAAATAAAGCATCACCGTGCACCTAAAATCATGTGGACTTGGCTCTCGGGGTAAGGTCTACCTTAATATCACTAGGGCTACTCACTACTCATTGAAAACGAGAGGATGCCTACTTCTGTACAGGGTAATTCGAAAAAGACGCAGGATCGCAACCTAATGTACTTGTTTATTTCTTAACTCTTTTCGTGACGATGATTGAGAGAAATTTGCGATCATCACGCTTGCATAGTATGAACAAGTTTTGATCTCCAAATATTATTTGTATCGAAGAGTGGCGGAGTTTCGTTAAAAATGAGTGTTTTAATCATGTTAATCAAGATCAATCAAAAGTTATCCCCGAATGAAATTTATAGGTGATACGCGAAGCATTAAATTTCTGTCTTCGATACATACTACTTAGTTCTTGAAGCTATTGTTTTGTCTTCTATAGCAAATCGGAGATTTATTTTCTGATAGAAACATAAGTATTTTTTATTTTTTAGCCGCAACAATTGTTGCCTTTTTGAGCAGAGCTAAATGGTGTCCACGGTTCGAAGTAATCGACCCTGGAATCAACTTAACCCTTTCACGAGAAGTGCAGGTACACATGAGTACCAATTTATTGTGAGTGCATTCGACAGTTTTCAATATTTCAAAGAAAAGTATTATCTAAAAGAACGTCTGTTCTCATTTCTACCGGCTTTGAAAAATCTTCTATTAAAAGACCATCAGATCTGAGATGTTTCATTCAAGCATCAGAGTCGGATCTCTTATTGGTTTACTTCTCTTAACAGCGTTTTGCATCAATGCCATTTGAAGGCAGTCAGTAACTTTGTACGCAGTACTAGAGTCCCTGTATATGAAAGAGTCAAGACACGTGAACAGAAGTGAAGAAGAAGAAGGAGTCTGAGGAGCCTGGAGGCGCGCCTCTTGTTTACATTTATATCCAACGATCGTCCCGACAAAGATTACTTATACATGTATTCGTGTGTAAGTAATCTTAGTTAGGTCAACCTAACCTCCAATACCCGTTGGCTTCACTACCTGTTTTAAAAGTAATGCGTGAATTTTATTCTGTTCTGAACACATTTTCATCAATTTCTATTTCAAATTTCATCAGTGGTAGCTAAAAATGCCGAAAGTTTCCTCAAAGCTGGGAAGCCGTGAAGATGGTTCCATGAAGATGTAAACAAGAGGCGCGCCTCCAGGCTTCATAGTCCGCCCCTTCTTCTTCTTCTTCACTTTTTAGCAGCCAATCAGAGATGGAACCTCGTATGGCGCGACTCTTTCATATATATAGGGACTCTACGTAGTACTATATCTGGATTTCAAGTGAATTTTGGCGATACTCGCTGGTTTCCATCATTTCTCTTGAAGCTCTTTGCAAGTTTGACATCTTGGGTTTTTTGAACACACTGTATACGAATATAAATTCCATCGTAACCGTTTATACGCACGATTATCCGACATTCATTCATACATCAGCAGTGCCCGTGTGGTGTGTATACCTGTAAATGTATACAAGTACCCAGTCATTCCATTGTGCATGGAAGTTCTTAATGCATCCGTATCTTTCTTACTACGCCCATCCCATTTTCGAAAAAAAAAAAAAAAAAAATAATAAGTCCGTGGACCACGATAATAAAGCCACGGCCTCTGATCCAGGGTTCATCCCGGATCCGCTGAATGGGTGGAATAGGCGATTTGGTGGATGTTGGATGCCTCTGTCCATCTCCATCCTGGATCCATCCGTCCGCTTTGACTCTTGTGGGGGGACCTCACACAGAATCTCACTCGCTGGAGCTCCGCGTATACAATTCATGGTTAATTAACACTGGAGAGTGTTTATAAACACTTGTCCACGGGGGGTCCCTGTGGCCCCTTTCCAGCCCTTGCCCTCCCCCCGCGACGTGTTGCGACGCACGGTGAGATGGATCGATGGATTTATTTGAATAGATTATTTATATCTTGTGGTATTTTGATTGCTCGAGTGGGGACGAAGATACCTATAAGTGGCATAGCGTACACTTGACAACGTTGAAGTATGTCCATTTAAACCCATGTAAAAAGTCGAATGCGAAGGTGTTCACCGCAAACACCCAATAGTTTGACCTTTTTAATGGCTTTAAATGGGCACATTACAACATTGCCAAATTACACGCTAAGCCACTAAGACCTATGGCCAGGATATGCAATACACAACGCACAATATTTGGAGGGGAAAAACGACCAAATTCTGATAGAGACACAAGATTTTTCTGGTAGAGGTCCTAGTGGAAATTTCTCGATTGGTTTGTCGTTGTACTTCTGGCCCGCAACATCACTGTATTTATTCTCCATATATTCATGTATGAGGTACCTATTTTCAGAAGAGTTTGTCGTTTTTAGTTCTTTGTATTCAGACGTGGAGGAATTTATCTCCGTCTTCTGTGGAATTTGCCGTCAACGCAATCAGTAGAAACACTGAATGTTCTGTAAACTGCAAAAGAAAGTCCTCTCATGGAAACCGTCCTTGACAATGTTACCTTTTATTTTCCAAGAGTTTTAGATTTTTTAAGGCAGACATTCAAGTGGTAATTCTGTTAGACTCTAAAATGCCTGGAAACTGCAAACTTTTTTAAAACTGGTCAAGAAATAGAATAATGACAAATTTTACCGGGATACTTTCTTTTGAAAGTCATTGTACTTTATTTGCGTAGATTTTTCAGAATGGTATACTAACTCGGTATATATGCGGCGAAAAAATAGCTTGGGCCAACTCGGTGTCACCCCTCGACAACCTGCGCAAAATACGAAAATATTCCCCTCAGCGCATGTGTAGAAAGAGCTGTAAGTAGCAAACTCTACTGAAACGACCTCTACCAGTATCATTGGCGTACGCAGGAATTAGTCTCTCTCGCTCTTTTCCCGTTTGAGTGTATGTACTAGAAAAGGAAAGAGATAGGGGCTGAAGTCACGTTCCAGCCCCTGTTTCTGTCCTTTCCCTACTCACGCGTTCAAATGCGGAAAGAGAGAAAGACAAAATCATGTGTACACTACTGACCAGTATTGATCTACCTTGATTACTGTGCGGTGGAGGATCATTCGTCCGACGACTAGACGGGAGGAGATCGCGGTCGGGACAGAATGACGCGCTAAGCAGATTACTTGAATTGTTGAATTCAACGCGTGTAAGTGATCTAGTTTATTTGACTGACTAACTGACACTCACTCCTGCCTGCCTGGCCTAGGGTTAGGTGTGCGAGGGGTGAGGGTACGGGGTTTCGAATCCCTTTCTACTCTCTCGTCTTGAGGATAAAAGTGTTTGTCGTCTCTCTTTCTCTATGTCTACCGATGAACTATGGAAAGTACAGTGGCAAAGAATGGCATGGCGCTCAGGCGCAGCGGCATGCCACCCGCCAGCCACCGAGCGTCACCGTCAAGTATGAGCCGAGGTGGCGCTCTCCGACCTGATACTCGATGGAGGCTTGGCCTGGCGCTGAGCATTTAGATCTGAGGTTGGGGTTGAGGCCCAGATGATCTTGAATAGAGGAGAGGCTTAAAGAATGGGGGCACCGGCCGACCGCAGCCCACGTTATGCTTTACAGCCGACCCCCACCGCCCACCAGCAGGTGAGCTGCTTAGTGCTTATGTACCGGTGGCGGTTAACGGAGTTTATTCTGTGGATCGATAAAGAGATAACAATAGAATTGGTAAACAATACATCGGTATCGAAATCGCGACCCCCGGTGAAAATTTTCGAGTTTTGAGGTTAATGTTGGTAGGGTTTTTTTTCGGTTTTTGTCGTTTAAAGGAAGAAAAGGAAGAAAAGACC
Source organism: Trialeurodes vaporariorum (assembly GCA_011764245.1). Lineage (NCBI taxonomy): Eukaryota > Metazoa > Arthropoda > Insecta > Hemiptera > Aleyrodidae > Trialeurodes > Trialeurodes vaporariorum. Next base: position 1,997,004 of record VMOF01000001.1, read on the forward strand.
GTTTTCATTGCATTGGTTTTTAATCAGTCAAATAAAACTCTAGATGAGCTCATTGAGATTCCGTGATCCTAGATGCTCCCCCCCCCCAACTTTCTCCACCGACAAAGGAGGAAGATGTGCGGACTCGAGTTAAGAGTCAAAACTAAGTATTTGTATTCAACAATTCAAGGGGGGTCCGGACCCAGGGCTCAGGGCCCATATGGTTACCCTGTTTTTCTAAAAAATAATCTTTAGCTTGTAATATTATCACCAGAAACCACCTGCGTAACCAGGATATGTTCTGTCTCCCTAATTTTTCTAATGAATGAACATGTTGAAAAAAATGACAAAAGGATGGAGGTTCATCTCCTTGTCTGTCCTAGTCTAACGTGCATATTTTAATGAAGAAGAGTGGGAGAGAGAGAGAGAGAGAGAGAGAGAGAGAGAGAGAGAGGGGAGAGAGAGAGGAGAGAGGGGGGGAGAGAGAGAGAGACAGAAGTTTCTCGTTTTACTACTACCAGCGGCTCAGCAATATGTCAACCGAGGAATTTCTAGTATTTTTAATGGAAAATTCTAGTATTTACCATCATCCGCCCATGATATTACCATAAAAATACCAAATTGAAAAAAAGATTACTACATAGAAGTACGACGATTTGCGAACCGAGTTACGGGATGGTAAATGTTACCAGAATTCTGATAATGATAATGTTGCGGAAATTCGACTAGATCTGTGATCATATTTCGGTTGTAACACCAGGGCTTTCTAGTGAAAGTACACTAAACTCTCCGCTGTTCACATATCGTTGCACTTGTAAACGTACTAGAGTTTATGGGAATTCTCTTTTTCAGTGCAATGCAGAATCTTGGTAATGGTGCCGGATTTCTCCGCAATAGGGCTCTTACAAACTTTTGCTATAGGGAATTGAAGAACTGATTCTTTTTGTAAAAACCTGTAAGAATGACGATGAGGACAATAAAAAAATCACAAAATTCACTCTCAGAATCGGACTTAATGGCGAATAGACGCATCAGGTATCATGGGAGATTCCTATCTAATCTGAGACATATCCGCAGAGAAAGTGACAAATGAGACAGGAATCGCTCATGATACCTGCTTTGAACCGCCATTACGATCTTGCCATAATAGCATTTATGCGAGTTTATTACTGAATTTTAGGCTCTTTTATAGGTAGTGTGATTTCTTGATTTTCGCTTTGTTTTAACAACAGATTGGACGATTTATTTACTTATAGCAAAAGTTTGGAAGAGCCCCATGGAAAAATCGTTCGGTTTCTGGTGATATTGCTATCTAGTAGCTAAGTATATATTTTAAAGTAAAAATTCCTCAGGGCTCTTTCGTGGCGCGAAAGGTTCCAAAACAGGAAACCTCTCCATTTTTGAGAGAGGTTACCTTTGAAAATGTGGCAACTCAGCTGCGCGGAATATTAAGAAATAAAAGGCTCGCGATTGCACAATCTGTTTCAGGGGCGGAAGGAGGAAAGCGAGTCCCGCATCGCAAGTACCAAGCGAAACGAACATAATCTAATAAGCAACTCCGAGTGTTTATAATGTGAAGTAATTTGTTGAATTTTCAGCTTTCAGGAAGAGCGAGCGAGAGAGATAGGGAGAGTGAAAAAAAGAGAGAGAGAAAGAGAGAGTGAGAGATGGAGGGTGAGAGGAATTGAGTCCCCCGTGAATGAAATCAAAATGAAGTCATCGTGGTGAACGTGGAAAAGGGGAAGGAGTAAAGCGGGAGGAGAGAGAGTAAAGGAGAAAAGTAATTACGACTCCATGTCAGTGATGCCAAATTTAGGGAAACTTTGCCTAAATTTGTCTTTAGACACGTTCCATCCAATATTTTTTCAAGACTTTGGATCACAAATATGACTTCCTTATTTCTGCGTTCTTTTATATATTCAAATCTAGATGGTAAGAGATTTTTTTTTTTATTTTTTATTTTTTACTCGTTGAAGCATTATGAGTGCGTTCTTACACTGAAAGAAGATGACCAAAAGCACATTGATAAGGAATTTGCTGACACTTTTGCTAGAATTCTAGTATTTGTACAATAGTTTTTGAAAATGTTTAGGAAATGTTGGTGCCATTGCCAGATTCTGATTGAAACACCAGCATTTTTTTTTTTTTTTTATAAAAGCACTGAAAATTCCTCGCGATGGACATCACGGCAAAAAAAAAAAAATGGGTGTTCAACGTCCTCAGGACGTCCGGAGGACATATGAAGGAAATTTTGAAAAAATCTTGAATTGATCTGAAATACCTTCTTTTGACATTAAAAAGGTGTTCAGCGAAGAAAAAAAAAATTAACGTCCAAATCACCATTTTTTGCCGGGATATTTTTGGCTTTTGACTGTACTGTAAGAATTTAGGCACTATTTTTTTCGGTGTATGAGGAGAGTAGGTAGGCCAATTTTCGGATGTTTGTGGATTGGTGCTGTTTCAAAATCTTTGAAAAAAAAATAATAAAAACTAAAATGAAATATAAAAATACATAAAACGATATATAAGATCAACTATTGCTGATTCCTTCTTCGCGCCCCGTTTACTTTTTATAACGAATCAACAATTTTGAATGAAATCCCGGATTTTAGTTGATCCTCTCATATGAGACTCTTTCCTATAACCGCGAAATATATGCTAGATACTTATTCGCACGATTTCATATATGGACGGCGATTCCTCACTTTCGTAAAAGATCAACAAGTAAAACATTTTATAGCATGGTTCCAGATCTTCTCAAAGGGGGAAGGGAGAGGATGTTGCAAAAGGAGGGGAAGAGAACGAAATTTCGGTTTGTTAAATGGCGGTTATCAGTTACTAGAAAGTATTTACTTGGTTTTTGAATTTCATTCCAAATTGAAAGTGCATGTCAGGAAACTGAGTTTTTAGCTTTACTTAGTTACAATTATATTTGTAGGTACTTAGTAGCGTAAAAGTTTTGTAAATCAAAAGAGAGGATGACGGATTGCGATTTTGCACTTTACTCTAGGCGTGCTTACTCTATTTATTTATTTATTTATTTATTTATTTATTTATTTAATTAAATTAATACAGGAGCCACCCATAAGGGAGCTATGGTACAGGTCAAAGAGATAATAAACTATGATACAGGGAATAAAGTAGATGTACAAGGAATAAAGGATGGACAAGACTAGACTAAATTACATAGTGCTCTCAAAAAATTCAGGGAGACAATAAAAGGCTTTAGCCAAGAGAAAATTTTTAAGATTTACGAGAAAGGAATTTAAATCGGCATTTTTAAACAATATTTTTATGGATGGTGGAAGAGAATTAAATACTTTTATGGATGCTAATTCGATAGACAACTACTGCGCTACTCTAAGACAACTCTAACCCCAGAAAAGCTTCCTAGTATGATTATAGACGGTATTGCATTGCTGAAATTGACTGTGTGCTTTTCCATCGCAGCCGTTGGAATAATCAGTGAGTTAAATACTTTCCACTAAAGATCCACTAAACGACAGCCGTGGGATAACAACCGTGTCGTCGCCCATGAAAGTCAGTTTTCTCAGTCTATGGCAACATAGCACGAACTCTCTATTTTCCAGTAATTTTTCGCCGTCAGCCATTCTCCTTTTCACACGCCGGCCCCTTTCCTCTCCCAAGCTCATTTAATGTGCAGTCATTAATGCTGATGAGATGAGGGCACCGATTTTCTTCGGAAGTGTAAGAGCTCCTTCCGAGATATTCAAATGTATCTTATCGCTCCTTTTTCTTTTTCCTTTTTTTCTCTTAATTGTGCGATTAGTTGTTCAAGTTAACCGAAATTTCCGCGTTCGCCATCCGAGGCTCATTTAACGCCTCGCATTTCTTTTTATGCATTTTTCGAACCCTCTCTCCATTTTCTGTTCTTCTCATCCCTCGCGCGCAAACCTTTTTTATATTTACATTATCTGATGGAAGCAACGAGCTTTACATTTATCTGTAGAGTGGCAGTTTAACGGGTAACCTGCGTAACCACCATGGGGTATTTTTAGGTTAGGTTTGAGCGAGTAATTTTCTCCATTTATTCTCATGTATTTTGATGCAACGAACAGAGGCTGAAACGTGTTTTGATCCAGTGTGCGTCGCATCAAATACACGGAATAAATGGAAACCTTAAACGCTTAAACCTAACCTAAAAATCCCTCATGGTGGTTACGTAGGTTACCCATTAGACTGTCACTCTATAAGTAGATAAATAGCTCATTGAATGGATATTCTATTTATAGGTGGATGGGGGTTGGGGGTGGGCACTGCAAATGACATTCTCCGATGGATATGTTGAGCTTTAAACAAAGGGTCTGCTATTGACAAGACTTCTCAGTACTTTCCAACCGTTATTTTTCCTTTTAAGCCTGGTTTCCAATGAGACGCAAGGCCTTGCGTACTGTAGCGTTGCGTTCCTTGCGTTTGAAAGGTTTGCGACGAAGGACGAAAAGTCGTTCCCAATGAACGCAAGCATCGACCAATCAGCATCAAGGATTTCAAAGGGCGCGCGTCGAAACACTCAAAATGGAGTTGGTTTGTTTACATTTTAACTTTCGACTGCGTTAGTGAGGTTAGGTTAGTTTCGAATGACAACAGCGCGTTTTCTCACTTTTACTTTGCATGTTTTTATTTTCGTTTTGTCTCAAAAGTTATTATTTGGTTTTACACCAGCAAGATTCTCAAATCGCAATGGCGGTTTCAGCCGAATTCTGAGCGCTTCTTCTTCTTCACTTGTTGCATTTGTTGATTCGGGACTCATCAAACGCTCACCCGAAAAGCAGCGGCCAGCGAAATCCGTCTAGCTCCTTGCGCAGCGACGCAAGAGTTGACAAATGTTCAACTCGGCCGCGTCGCACTGTGAATCGACGTGTGTATTCTAGCTGGACAAAACTCAAGTCAAGGAAACCACTTTTGGGCTTGATTTTCTTGTTAATGGATGTCTGGATAAGCCCTAATCAATGCCCGTTTGGCTCAAAACCTGACTATGGTGCCTAAGATATAGGTTCAAAGTTCATTTTGCAGGTAAAAAATCTTGTTTTTCTGTGATTGATCTCGTCTGATTATATCGGCCGTACCACTGTGCGTCAAAATTTTGATTAAAATTTTTTTGCTCTCTTCCATCATATGAAAAGATTTCTTGCATTGAACTTGAATTTTAAGACCTTTAATGTATTAAAAAAAATTAACATTCTCTCAAATTTTGGCCAATTTTTATGCTTTTCTAACTTTGATAGAGTTTACTTTAGTGTACCCACGTGTACCCGCTTCGTTTTGACCTTAAAAGATAGCAAATTTATTGTAGTTTAACATATGTTTCGCCCAACAATGCTCAAAAATGCGTCAGTAAAAAATTTCGCTTTTTCTGAGGGAGGTTTAAACCAAAATAGAGGAATTGCAGGAATTCCCGACATTTACCTAGCAGTACCACTGTGCGTCGAGAGTTTGGTCCAAGAATTTTGTTGGCTCTCTTTCACCATTGTAGAAGACGTTCTTGCATCAAAATCGAATTGTAAATCCTTTAATGTATCCTAAAAAATTCCCTAAACTTTAGCCAATTTTCACATTTTCAACTTTGATAGAGTTCTAATTTTCTCTACCCGCTCTCAACTTGGCCTTAATATTGCAAATTAATGCAGTTCAACATATCTTTTGTTCAAACGCTCCACAACGCTCCATCGTTAAAGAATTTTCGATTTTCCGAGGGAGGTTTGAACCAGGAAATTGAAGAATCGAAGAAACCTATAAAAAACGAGGGTAAAATAGCAGAGCTTGAGCTAAGATTCGAACCCGAGAACCCTAGTCGTATTTGAACGCGTTTAACGACACTTAGCCGTTATTAATCGCAGGGAGTTTTTTTTAGATGAATTTTCTTGTTTGAGGTCAATCCCCCCCCCCCCCCCCCCCCCCCCCCACCCCCCCCCCCCCACCCCCCCCTTCCCAGGAAGCTATTCTCAAAAATTTCATACAGCAACCCAATCTTGTGATACATTGTTTGAAGGGCGTAAAATTCTAACCCCCAGAGAGGCTATCTAAAAAATGTCAAACATCAAAACCCTATCTTGTGATACCTCGATTAAAGGGCATAAAATTCTAAGACTTTTGGCGCAAACCGGAGGTCGATATCATTTTTCTTCTTCGATGTCTCGATAGTCAAAGTTCGATTTCGACCCATTTCAAAAAATCAGAATTCCCATTTCAAAAGTCGGAATTTAAAAAATAGGAGTCAAAATACTCTAAACAGCAAGTCCTTTCCAAAAAAAAAACGGATTTTACATTGGTTAGGTCAAAATTTGTTTTAGAGCCCCCCAAAATTAGTTTTTTAAAAAAGTCCCCTCGGGTGGCTATCTCAAAAATTCCGAGCCTCGACCCTATCGATGATACACCGATCGAAAAGACATATCAAACTGAGCTTTGGCGCAATCGGGGGTTCGATATGTTTTTTGTTTTGAGATATGAATTTTGAAGATGGGTGAAAATTTAACTTTTAATATTCGTATTCGAATACGAAAAACGATATCGATCCCCGAATTGCGCCAAAATGCTCAGTTTGTTATGTCTTTTTGATCGATATATCACGAGATGGGGTTTGTCACCGATTTTTTTTTTTCAAATTATGGCCCCCCCTTCCCCCCCCTTTCACCCTCCGAAGGATTTTTTTTCTTTATTTTTTTTAGTGGATCGATAGAGCAACATGAAGTAAAATCCTGAAAGTTTCGTTACTTCATCTGATTCGTTCAAAAGTTATGGTTTGTTAGCTAGCTCACGCGTTCGATTCACCGTGCGTCGCGTCGTTGCGTTCCGACGCAAAGGTTTTGCGTAGCATTGGGAACGATCCCATTTGATCGCGTGTATTTCAACTTCGTAGCGTTACGTCGTTGCGTAGTTTTGCGTATCATTGGAAACCAGGCTTTACCTCTTCATTTTCTTCGACTATGTATGGTGCAACCTGCAACCTGCAACCTGCTGGATTGCCTGAAGGAAGGAAAAGTTCTTCTAGGTTAGCAGTCGTTGAGCATCTAATTAGCTTTAAGAAGGTTCGTGAGAAATTGAAGACTATAATTTTTGCCCGTTCGGCACTTTCCTTGCTTGAAGACTATAATTTTTGCCCGTTCGGCACTTTCCATGCTAAAAACACGAATTAAGTGGGTAGAAAGGATCAAAACTATGCGTATCTCTTCATTCCGACATTTCAAAATGAACTTGAAATTATCTTTTTTATGGATTTGATAGGTATACTATAGCTTTTATAGCGAATTTGTTGGTGATTATTTCTCGTATTGTTAAGCATTAAAATAATTTGCGAAAAAATAATCGTATTCATCTTTGAGGGAATACAATTTTAACGGGGTTTTTTAAGGGTGTCAATTAAAACTTGAAATCCACAAAATCTAAAAATAATGTGAAGAAACTTCGCGTTATTATAAAAAAGGTAATTAGGTCCAAACTAAATTCGAGTATTCAGACCACAATAAATAAATAAGCTTTCCTGTCGAACCCACATTTTTCCAAGTAATTCTTCAGATGATATTTAATTCATGGAAATTTTCGAAATTGGCAATGGAAGAAAAATCAGATTAAATTGCTTATTAGTTACCTCTTTTTTGTCCGTTTTTTCTTACGGGAGAAATGTGTATCATTTCTCATAAACATTTTAAAGCCATCTCATTTTATGGGATCACAATCACCCCAAAAAATATCGAAAGAAAATACAAAGATTCAAATATTTCTAAAGACAAAACTTCAGACGAAGTTTGAGACATCTTTAGGAGTAGTTGGGTAATTGGGTTGATGCAATCTTGACCTCTAATTACCTTATTATCATTCATTTGTTCATTTTATCATTTATCTTTTGGTTACAAACTATACAGAACACACAATCATAATTATTTTAAAGGAAAAAATAATGAGCAGTATCATAGTGTATTTTTAGAGAGGCCAAATTCGACTTTAATACTAAACTAAATACTTAAGTAAATACTATTTTATTTTGAATATAAATTAAAACACATTTTAATACGCATTCTCGCGCAGCAAAAACGTTAGTTAATTTTTTTAAGAAAGTGCGGGGTACTTGGTTTCCTCAAAAATCTTTGAACATCCAATTAGAGGGTTCTTTGTTCTATTTACAGAATACAATAATGAACATCTTGTTAAAAATACAGCTCGGATGAGAAGCTTGTACGCATGAAACGTACCAAGATTGCTCAAAATTTTGCAAGACTAAGGAGAGCTGGATTAGACACTTACAATTAGCACAGTATTATACGATTTAAATTTTTCAAGGACCAAAAATTAGATTATTTTGTTATGAAACAGTATTAATTAGAGTAACAGCAACCTTTTGAGGCCTGCAAATCGTTGAGTCATCCGATTTAAAAAAGGGTGCGACTCAAAACAAAAGGCTCGATGGTCCTTGTCTTTTGCCGCAAAAAAGTTTCTCAAAAGCTTACAAGTCATCGCACGCTGATTTCATTCACGGCTGTACGCTGTAGGTCATTGGCTCACTCGTGTAGGTCTGGTATAATATTTTAACCGTGGTGACTGAGCGTGAATGAGCTACCACCCTGTTGTGTGTGTATAAAACCTTTACAATGTTGAGTATCATAACAGGAGGCTATGATTTGGGCCTCAAGTTTACAAACAGACGAATCAAAAGGAGAGAGAAGGGGGTCCTAGATTATTTTTAAACGAGCAATAAATTGTAATACAATACACATATGTATAGATACGCGGTCCCAATATATCGCATAGCCAAAGACAAGATTCAATGAGGAACGCTTGTTGCTCTCCCTTTGATAGACGCAACGTTGCCGGTTCATTCGCTTTTCTATGAGTTCGAGAGAGAAAAAAAACCCGATCACCAAAAATGTGATTAGCTATATTGAGGCGGGTATCTGGCGTTAATTTAGGATTATTTATATTCCTAAAGGATATACCTTCAAGCTGTGAGTGAATCTATGAACCGAAGCAGAGGATGATCCAGATCCTCTAAATCTCTCTCTCTCTCTCTCTCTCTCTCCTCTCTCTCTCTCTGTCTCTCTGTCTCTATGTTTCTCTCTCTCTATGTCTCTCTCTCACTATCTTCCTCTTTCTCTCTCCCTCTCTCTCGCTCTATCTCTCCCTCTCTGTTTCTTTTTCTCTCTCTCCATTTTTCTCCATCGTTCACTCTGCCACTCTTTTTCTGCCCAATTTGTGAGGGTCGATCCTTCAAAAAACAGGGAAGGAATCTAACCTAATATAACCTAAGCTAATCTAACCAAAAGTTTTGGGAGCGTTCTAGAATTCTCTGGACCGATAATAACCCGCGGAAATACACCAGAATTTCCGGAGAATGCGTTTACGATAAACCCGATAATGTTTTGATAAAGGTCATCGGTCCTCCTTTGAATTTCTGAACGATCACAAGCGTAGCGTGTTCATGCTAAAAATGTCCGGTTACATTTCAATAACCTCCAAAAAACCCATACACGCACGAACACACGTAAATAGGTTGTTTACTTCTTTTATGTTAGTTTTATCGATCACTGAATGAATCTGTACAATATAGGTTATGAAAAAGTTATTAAAGACAAAAAAGATAAACAGCCAAGCTGCTGTATTGCAGTTTCCTGTAGTAACTAATTTTATCTCAACAATCCTATGACATCATTTTTGATACCAGGGACGAAGTGTGCATGTGCAATCTGGCTACCTTTAATTTTGTCCATTGAAACCCATGAGATGTACCAAAGTGTTGAGTCGTATTTGGAAGTATGAACATCCTCCAATTCCCATTATCTGAGGCACCGATAATGTAGAACAATCAATTGTTTTCTTAGGTATACAATACGCAACGCATAACGAATCCACTCTAAAATATAGTATATACGGGCGTCGCTTATTGCATACCCGAAAGAGTTTCTCGTGTATGCAATACTCAACGCACTGCGTGACTATGCTTAAAAAATAGACACGCACGTCGAGTATGGCATATTGCATACCTAAGAAAATCTCCTGTTTCTAGTTTCTGTATATCACTGTCCCCGATCGTATACCTTGCTCTGTGCTACTATATCTTCACGTTTGGATTTAAAGTGTCAAAACTATCGTTAGCGTTTCACTATCAACATGGTTCCTTGTTGCTATAGTGCCTCTACGAGTACATAGACTAGCTATAAGAGGGTGTGCAGATGGAAGAATAAGAAGAATAAGATAACAGGAGGAATGAGACGTGGAGTAATACGGTAGAAAAAAATGGTGCTTTCATCTTACATTTTACATCGGTTTCCTCTGCAGCAACGCACACCTGGGCTTCAACGCACAGTGAGACAATGTGGGGCATTTTCAATGACCGCTTGTAAACAATTGGTCATAGTTTTTCTATACCATTTGAAATTATGCAGAATTATCGATTATTTCATGGTTCAATTAAGGACCTTGCCGAAGAAGGGCACAAAAATATCACGTGTGTTTTTTCCTTGAAAATAAACAAATAAACGGAATGGAGATTTTTAATAAAAGGAACTTATTTGATGTTTTGCATTTGATCATGACTTTAATGTTTACCTATATAAACCATCACCTATGCATTCTCTTTATTAAAAATCTTCATTCCATTTATATGCTGATTTTGAGGATAGAACACAGCTGATGTTTTATGTGCCTTTCTCCAGGCTGAGTGTATAAGGCTCGCCTTATATAGGCTAAAATTAGGCTAAAAAAATTGCTAGTCCGATGCTAATCATCGCTAGTCTTCCAAAAAAAAAAAAAATACTAGTCAAAATTGCGCCTAAAATTGCAATTTGAAAAAATTCCCTGCTCAACTTCGTGTTCCAGAGACTCGACTCCGAATCCGTCGAAAGTAGTCTCAATCGAAAGATCTCGACTTAGTAATCATTGCTAGCGTCTTTAAAAAAATTGCTAGTCGATTCTAGCACCCCATAATGGGGATTTAAGCGCCCCCAAATTACGAAGTTAGCAGGGAGTTGTTATTCAAACTCGTAGAGAGTGGGCTCAACAAAGTTTGTCAACTATTACTTACTCCTTTGATTCACATTTCATCTCCTTTTGTTCCTTCCATGTTTTAACTTGAAGTTTTAACTGTTCTGAATTTCGGGGGGGGGGAGTTTCCCCCTTCCCCTCGCTGCAAGTGCCCATGTGTTTAAACTTCCACAGAGCGACCGTTCTTCATGTTTGTCTTGGATTTCAAGTGTTTCACGACGATGTGCGCCGTTCCGCGGTTGAGACGCAACCACCACGCGCTCCGGGGTCTTTGATTTATGGCACGAAAACGATGAGGCGGTGGAGACCCTCGCGCGCGGGAGCACCCTCTATGGACCGCGGACTCGGGGTCGGGAGCCCCCCGGCCGCCGCCGCGCCTGCCCCGGACCCGAGAATTCGACTTCTGAATAACACGCAACTTGTGGTGTCAACATGAGGTGTCGGGAGTGGGACACCATCCTCTACACTACCCTCTTTGTTCGAGCCCTGCCCTACCTTCAATGCATGCTCCTTTGGTTGCTTTGGTCCACACGGTATCGTGGTTTTATCTTTTCCTCCTTTTCTGAATTATTCTTCTTCCGTGATGGGACGGACGAAACGTGTTATAGGTTTGAAATTTAGACGCAGGGCTCACCCATTCGTACCCGCTATCTGCATAAATTCTTGCAAACTTCCGAAAGACAGCCTGGCACAGCGTGCATCTACATCGGCACCCAAAGGAGAGCAGAAATGTTGATGGTCGATTTAGATCGCAACTCTTCCGTATACCTTTTCCTAAATTTTTTTTTGGAGTCTGTTACAATTTTGTTTATTTAATTTTTTATCTTGATATTAGTCTTTTTTACATTTTCTTGTTGTTGTTTACTGTCGATAAAATAGTTTTCTTCATTGTTCTTTGGATTGGGGTAAGGGGGGGACGTGATACAATAAGAATATTGAAGCTAAGAAATCAAGTAATTAATTAGTACTTAAATCAAAATGATAAATTGAAATTCTACACTGTGTTCCTGTGTTGTTGAGAATTCATATTTTGATTAAAATATTTAAAAAGAGCTCGTTTAACACGTGGCAACTGGATTGATCAGTAATCTTAGTCACTTTCTGGATATTTATTATTTCAAAGCACGAAGGCCCTTGTTAGCCCGCTATAAACGTATACAGAGTCATTTGCTGAAAACAGGTGCACAGTAATTTTTGATACTCAGTAGATTCTGCGTATTATACACGTGATCCCACAAAGTGCTGCAAAGTTTGTCGGTCCGACAAACTTACAAGTTTTTTTTTGGATCACGCGACCTGCGTATATTATTCGCTAGCTTATTCTGATTACTATGCGCTCACCTGCTCTCAGCAAATCATTCTGTGCGTCTGACACACGTTATTGTTTTTTATTTGGGGGAGGACTCGAAATTTGGGCCAAATATGGTTACAGTTTAACTCGCAGCTTCTACCTCAGAAAAGAGCGTTATATTGGGTTAGCCCCTTTCATTACTATGAATAAGTTTCTATGTTTCATCATTGTTACATAAGTAGGATACCGGAAAAATTATAATGGTCACCGGAAAAATTACTAAAGTTATACCGGTTACCCTCTCCAGCACAATCCGTCAAGTGCTAACTGAGATACAGTCCCTTTAAGAAACGCTGAACTTGATCGGCTGTTTTTGATGGCTGTGAATAATCAAAGAATATCTTCTTGATTTTCAAAAAAGTCAAAATTCTTTGCAATTATACCAGCCATACTTTGACATTAACTTTTTTAAATAGTAGGATCATGGCCGTAATAGGATCTTGTTTTTCTGGCTTTATGCCCATTTAAATGCATGTGATAAGAAAATGACTGAAAAAGGGACTGAACTCAAGCGTCAGTCCCTCTATCAACATCATGTGATAGGAAAAATGACTGAAAAAGGGACTGAACTTAAGCGTCAGCCCCTCTATAAACATGCCAATCCACCCATCCTTTTCTAACCCATGCATTCAATAGGCAAAGAGAGAGAAAGAGACATCCGTGGCCACGGCTATCGATAAGAGTATTTGAATTTTACTCGTATTTGTCGAGAACATTTTTTTTTGAACCACCCTGTTGAACAAAAACGCATACGTTCACTATCACCTTGTTTGAAAACACAATTCATAACCGCACCTGAGCCTCTCGTAAATGTATAACATAACCTATCGCACTTTATACAAAATGCTTCAAAGTATATGTACGAGGGTCGTGTCAAAAGTAAGTATCATGTTTTTTTTTTTTAAAAAATCTATCAATGCTGAAATAAGTCGGTAAAAAGGTTTCGATGCGCAAAATCCTCAGCTTTTCAATGGTTTTTTTTGATTTTTGATATCTTCAAAATTAAAAAAATGGCGGCGGTTTTTCTGAGACAACCTACCGTTGTCGCGTGCCCAAAATTTTACGCCCTCGGATAAATCGTTATTCAGACAAGAAAAATGGATTGTGTTGAAGAGAGCAAAAAGAACATAAACATAATAAAAAATTCTACTTAAAAAGCGTCTAACCTTATTTTTCGACGTAGTCTCCGCCTCTTTTAAGACACTTTTGGTAGCGCGGCACCAACTTTCTTATTCCTGTGGAGAAAAATTCATTTTCTTGATTTTTAATCCAATTGTCGACCGCGTTTACCACTTCCGCATTACTCGCGAAACTTTTACCACCGAGGTCAAGCTTTAGACGCGGGAAAAGATAGGAATCACTAGGTGCGAGGTCCAGAGAATAGGGGGGGGGGGGGGGAAATCTCCCATTTAAATGTCTGTAACAATGATTGCGTGGTTCCGGCAGTGAGAGGGCGCGCGTTATCGTAACATTACAGTAGCGTAACATTTTGGGCACGCGACAACGGTAGGTTGTCTCAGAAAAACCGCCGCCATTTTTTTAATTTTTAAGATATCAAAAATCCAAAAAAATTTTTGAAAAGCTGAGGATTTTGCGCATCGAAACCTTTTTACCGACTTATTTCAGCATTGATAGATTTTTAAAAAAAAACATGACTTCAGCCCCTATTGCTTTCCTTTTCCAGCACACACATTCAAACGGGAGAAGAGAAAGAGAGACATATTCCTGTGTACGCTACTGTATATACTTACTCGAAAGCATGCGTTAAAAAGTTAGAAACCGGCAGAGACATATTCGCCGAATTTTAGAGCCCTTCGACCACTTTTGTGGATCCCAGGAAAAAGAAGAAGAAAATTGGAGGTCTTGAAACCACCTTCCGTCTTGCTTGCTTGCTTACCAGCACTGATACGACCATAATTCAATTGATTATCGTTGTATCGGAGGAGTCGAATTTTCCTCGCAACCCACATTTCGAGACTGTTAAAATAAATTTGTTTATTTTCTTCTTCTTTCCTTTCTTTTTTAACACTTCCAAACACAGTGACCCCCCCTCCCGCCATTCGTTGCCCGAACGATCGCGTGCTAAGCTTTCCGGAGCAATAATCTCACCTTCAGAAATATTTTACTGCTTTTTATGGTGAGGAAGAGATAGGGAGGGAGCGAGAGGAGGGGGACCTCCTGGGAATATGATAAAGAAACCATCATAATATGGATAAATTTATGAGAGTCGAAACCCACACGCGAGAATAACAGAGTCGTGGCCACTTGGCCAGCCCCGAACCCACATCTTGTCAACCCAGGGTGGAATCACTGCTTCACGTTCACACCAAGCCAACAAACTCAACATACTGGAGCTAAATCCTCCATGATTCGGTGAAATTAATGAGTATGTCAGTGTGTGTCGCGGTTATGTTGTTGCTGTGTAGAGTCCAACGGTGAATTGCATGGATGAAAAAAAAAAATAATAATAATAATAATAAATATATACACTGTTAGAAATGTTCACTCCAACCCCGGTTACAAAAAAGCCATGATTTCTCCCGGTATATAGTTTTGGGAGTAAGATATTTGTGCAGTAGAAAATGGTGTAAAAATGAGGAAAGGTGTAGTAATAATTTTCACTTTTCCAGAGTTAAAAGATGATTTTACTCCATAAAGGAGGCATAAACACTAAACAGTTAAACACCTTCTTCGATAGTATTTTCCGCTCTTTACTTCCGGTGTATTCTAATTTTACTATAATGCATTAGAGTAAAATTTAACCTCATTTTTCTCCGATTTTCACTCCGGAGTTTTTGGACAATTTTTAACGGTGTAAGTCAAATTATATTATACTATGCCGATGGTGAGTTTTTGCACTATGCCATAGTTTGCGTCAAATGGATCATAGGGGGGGGGGGGGGAAGTATTATTTTATAACCCAAAAGAACAATGTTTTGCGAGATTTCTACAAAAATTTGAGACCAAATAAGTTCTGGGATAGTATGAGTTAGATTCAACCCATCCTGCTAAAGCAAAATCATGAAAAGTTTTACTTACGGAGGCCCAAAAATGCAGCGCGCATTTAATCGCACAGCGTTGCGTCGCTGATTGGAAAATAGTTAACTTTTCATTCGTTCGTTCCTGTACCGCTTCAGTCATCATTAAAAGTGAAGGCGCGTGCATAAAATTAAGACACGGTGCCCATAGATCAAACTGCGCGGTGGTTTTCGGTAGAAGTAGATGAATCGCATAGCGTCGCGGTTTTGTAACGTAGTTAACTATTCGTACGCGCTTGTACCGTTTTAGTCTACCTACAAAAATGAAGGCGCATCCTATAAGAGGAAGGCACGGTGTGGTGCGGGGTGTCCATCGATCGAACTGCGGTGGTTTTCGGTAGGAATATTGAATCACACATCGTGGAGAGTTGGAAAGTAGTTAACTACCCGTATGCGACTGTACCGTTATAGTCTATCTTAAAAAATGAAGGCGCACCTATACTTGTAACAGTGGTGGCTCGTGCCATCTGGCAACAATATCTTCGCTCCGTTTGAATGTATGTTTGACAATGGGGCTATTGCACACTTTTTCTATAAGCGATTTAATAGTCGATTATGGCGTAAAAACCTCAAAAAATAACGATGGCGGCACTAAAAACTTCCAAAATCCACTCCTAAACTCAATAAACGCAGTTATTTGCGCGAGCGTAATGGTGGCCGAAGGCACTAACAATGGGAGATTCCCATCTAACAATTCTGAAACTCCATCAAGAAGTGATCAAAAAGAGACTACTTTCATTTGACACCGGTGTCACTAGGTGTTGCGGCACCAATCATCGGATGAGGATCATCACTCTGATGACTAATTACTCTGTGAATCATCCTTGTCAACATAGAAAGAGTGACGAAATTAAGATAGGAATCTCCCATTGTTAGTGCCTTCGGCCACCATTACGCTCGCGCAAATAACTGCGTTTATTGAGTTTAGGAGTGATTTTGGAAGTTTTTATGCCTCAATCGACTATTAATTTTGAAAAGGGTTATACCCCATTTATTCGGGGAACCTTATTAAATAGTTATACAAAAGTGCGAATAGCCCGATTGTAATTTTCAGGCAGGAGTATTTAAATTGAATACCTACTACGCGTCGAATTTAAGTGGCAAGTAAAAGAAAACCCGCACTCGCCGACTTTGTGGCAAAGTAGACCTGCTACCCGACTTCTGCTCAGATAAAGCTCCCCCCCGCTTTTATAAGCTGGTCGTTCTATATTTCCTTTTTTCTATTTCTCCATTTCTTCCTCGTCTTCATCGGCGTTGCGTGCAGTCTGGCGACGTCGAACTTTGTCCGTTTAAATGCATGGAAAAGGTCGACGTATTGGAGGAGCACAGTGCAACAGTGCCCTCTCTTAAATCGATGTTTTACTCGAGTTTAAATGGACGAAATACAGAGTTGCCAAATTACGCGCGACGCCATTATACACGCTTTACACAGGAAATAAAACACGGAATTAAATCAGCCGATGGTTTTCCGTATAGCCTGACATTTGGCAACCATACGTACACTGGTTACATTAAAATTTACAATTGAGTATAATGAACCTGCGCTCCCCCAATAGCAATTTTACCGCAATTTTTTTTATGTCCAGCTCTTAATATCTCTTTCACGCAGTCTTCATGCATGCACATATCTGTCAATTTCAAACCGTGGGCGTGCGTGGTAGGTTTTACAATATTATAAGTAGACATGTCTGACGATGGATCCCTCTCCCCCTTCCATACTCTATTAAATGGATAGAAACAAAATTGGACAAAATGGGAGAAATATGGGTGTAATAAGAGTAGTGCAGTAGCAAAAATTAAATCACTATATAGCAATTTTTCAGCTCATACAATTTCACCTAAGCAGTTCACTGATCTCGTTGATGCCATCAGTACGTAGTTATGAATATGATTTATAAATTATTTGATCCAATACTCTTGAGCCAGAGACATTGATAGTTCATCACAGACATGTTCGATGATAAATATGCTAACTGCACTGCGCAGATTCATTTTAAGACGGTGATGAATGACTCGCAAACCTTTGCTGTATATATAGGCTTTTGAAGTAGATCTCACGCTGCATCTTCTACTTCGCTTATTCGGAAGTGTGCACCAATAAACGCAGATGATAGTGGATATGTATTTTTGAATGAATGAAATCCGCGTGCGTGGAAGGAATCATGATTGTGAATGAAAAATTGTCTCCACAGGGAATCGATCGGAATGGAGAAGAGATGAAATAATTTAAGTATATAGCTCCGAAGACTCTGACGAAACATTGGTTCCCAATAAACCAATGCGCCAGAGAAAACGTTGAGAAAACGACAGTGAATACGCATCTGAAGAAAGCCTCATATCAAAATATCTCATCACCAACTTCAAATATAAAGCTGAAAGTATGAAAAAACGGAATATCAAAAATAGATTCAATGACATCGAAATGCTATATTCCATTTTAATATAGATAATCGGTACACAGAGATTTGTCTTTCTCTCTCTTTCCGCATTTGAACGCGTGAGTAGGAAAGGACAGAAACAGGGGCTCGAACGTATCTTCAGCCCCTATCTCTTTCCTTTTCTAGTACATACACTCAAACGGGAAAAGAGCGAGAGAGACTTATTCCTGCGTACGCCATCGTAGATAATCATCTGAAGAAAGTTTAATACAAAAATATCTCGTCACCAGCTTTAAGATAAAGCTGAAAGTACAATAAAACGGAATATTGCAAAATTCTATGTAATCGAAATGTGACGTTCCATGTTAGTATACTCTCAGCCATTACTTTGACTTAGCATATGTCAGATATTTTGCAGAGATATTATAATCGGATGGTGATATTTTTGTAATACCAGATACTCCGTTATTTTAAATTTTAAATATAAATTATTTTCCGCCTGTGATTCGACATTAATTGAACAGTTACGGCCCATGGGCTTGACAACGGGGGAGGAAAAGCCTTGGCCCACCCTAGACAATTAAAGTTGAAGAAAAGGGTTCGGAAAGGAGATGAATAGAAAGAAAAATAAGGGAAATCGTATGATTTCGAGGAAAATTATACTTTCATAATCGAGGAGTTCTCTGGATAAACCACATAATATAGAACAGAGGGTATGCTAGTCCTTAACACTTCATAATTCATAAAGTGTAACTGTGGGTGTTTCTGATGAGTTGAGCGGGTTATTATTTATAACTGACGAATGGTCTCAGCTCCAATAATTGTTTCTCAGAACGAGCATACCCTCTGTTTTATAAATGGTTTTTCTAGAGAACTCCTCAATTGAGATGCTACTGAGATCCCCTTCGGAAAATGTGCAATGGGTAGCACTTTGATGGTGACGAAAACCGGCACTAAACGCTCTGAGAGATAGCTCGAGAAGATGCGGTTTTGAGGATCAACGCACAGCTTTAGGAAACCCTGATACATATTTTTTTTATGATTACGATCGCGTCCAAAACATTGGATTGAAATACTTTGAAAAGGTGTGAGAGTGCGAGACACTGTGAATATCCGCTCTCCGCGATCCGCGCGAATGGTTATTTATACGATGACGATAAAAGTGTCAATCAAGTGTTCAAGTCTCGGCGGAGGACAGTATACAGTCAGCGCGAGGATCATTCGAACGTGGTCACAAAATCAGCGTGAAGTGGAGACAACTTAATTCGAAAACAGAGCCATTTCGTGAAAATGGCAAAAGATATTTAAAACAGGTAAAACTACGCAGTCACAGCGAACAGAACAGTGGAGTGAAAACATTGAATTCCCCGGACACAATTTCCCGAATAAAAATCAAGATTATGAACAGAAATGGGGCTCATGCAAACTTTTGCAGTGATGTTCCAATCGACGAAAAAACCAGAAAATCACGGAAATCACACTAATAAAGTCTAAAATTCAGTAGTAAATTCACATAACTGCTAAAATGGTAAGTTCGTGGTTCAATGCAGGTATCATGGGAGATTCCTGTCTCTGTGAAAATACTCTCTCTATTTTTTTTTTTTTGTCACTAGTTTTACCAAAGCAAGTCACCTTGAAAAGCTGACCACTTTAAGTTCTGATGCATCATCTGTTCAGCGAGCTGATGACTGTTAATATTTTTGGTGAACTTGCGAAGTACCGCAAATTTGCCTCAAGAATCTTGTCATGCGCTACTTTTGCTTAAAAATAATGAGTAAAATAAAAATAAATATTCACAACAAAATGTTTTTAAATCTAGAGACCGACACTTTTTTTTGTCCAGTAAAATCCATGTTACGGTCCAGTTTGTGACGGCCCATGCTAAGGGGAGTGTCGTGATCAGGCCATTTCCATTTCATTCCAAGCCAGTGTTGCCAAATGTACAAAGGAGGATATTTACCGTATATTTCCCATAAGACTCAATGTAAAATATACGGCTTTAAACCTCGAATCCGGCAACACTGTTCCATGCCACGCGGATGCTGAAAGATGAAAATAAATAAATAGAAATAAAAAAATCATTCCCGATCGATCGATTGGAGAAATGGGAAACGGAAATCGATGGCTCGGACGGTGCGTCGCCCGCGCTGGATTCATAATTTTGAATCGATGGAAAATAAAGTTAGAACGCGTTTTGAATCGAGCACCAGTTGATGTTAAATGTTGCCAAACGAGATCGTGTAGTCCGCACAGCGAACAACACAAACATCTATAAAAAAGCCACGTCAATTTGTTTTCTTCTTTTTTCCCTAACTTTAAAACTTTATTTATTTACTGAAATTACACACGTATGCATTCATAAGGGTGCAGTATTTTAACAAGTATTAACAGTTTTTGTAAAGCAGCTCAACATTTTTAATTTATTTATATGCGCTTTTCTCTTCCTTTAATTCTCTATACAACTTCTTTTTCATAGCAATTTTTATTGCTGTTGTATAAGCCCAACGTTGGGCTGACTTTGAAAGATACATCGGAAAAATTTCCTCGTCTAGGACCCAAAGGGCGGGGATTTTAAAGACACCCCCCCCCCAGTCTAAATCTTGTTGAATATAAGATCATTTACTGTCATACATCTGCCCATTTTTACGCAGAGAGACTGAGTGTTTTGATTCTGTGTGTTCGGAGGATGATCTCAAAAATTGTGAAATACTCAAAAGGTCGATTTCACTTGCAGATATGATCTAAACTGAAGTATCCAAACTTTAAAATTGTTCCTGAGCCAAAATTTATAGCAAAATATGAATAATTTAGGGTGTTTAAAAGCGTAACCATATATGTTATCGAAGCGGAACAGAATTCTGACCTTCAATAGCACAAACGGTTCAGTATAGAAAGTACATCTTATGTATAAAGCTGTTCATAGAAATTCGAGGAAAAATAAAGGGAAACAAATGCGGCAGTAATGTTGGTGTTGAGAAAAATTGTATTTCCTCACACGCCTCGCCGTTTCAAAATGATGAACTGAATTTAATTTTGAGGCTAGTTCTACTTGAACATTTTGAATTGGGTGGATATATTCTTGATGAAGAGGGGGTGGATCCGAACAGTTTTGCAGTAGAGAGAGAGGGGGGGAGAGAGAGAGTGTGTGTGAGAGAGAGAGAGAGAAAGAGAGAGAGAAAGAGAGAGAGAGAGAGAGAGAGAGAGAAAGAGAGAGAGAGAGAGAGGAGAGAGAGAGAGAGAGAGAGAGAGGAGAGAGAGAGAGAGAGAGAGAGAGAAAGTAATTATATTAAAAGTACAAAGAGGCGCACGCCGTTGTTAAAGGTAAAAGCGCGAGGTAGTGTAGCGCCTGTATACATATAGTGTGTGTGTATCAGAGTAGTAAAAGGTGGATTAATAGTGCAAAGGAGGTTAAAGAAAAGACGCGGAAAGTAAGCGAAGCGAGCTTAAAGGTAGGAAGGGATGGAAGTGGCAGGAGGATGGGGGAGAGACTCCTTTCGAGCTTGTCACCGCCTGTTTTATAAAGTTCACAATACATTCTCCGCCTTGTTTGAAATAATTAGAAGGGGGAAAAGCGGTGAAGAGAAGAGGAAAAAAAAGTATTAGACGTGGATAAAAAAAAAAAAAAAAAAAAAAAAAAAAAAAACGAGTGAGAGAGATGAAGAGAGAGTGAAAAAAAGGAGGAGTTAACAGTTGCGATTCCTTCGCTCTCTCCCACTTCTCTGGTCCTCCGACCCGGATGGAATGAGAGCCCCCCTTCCTATCCCGAAGATACCGCCCACTGAGGGGAGGCGCTTATCACGGCTGCGCTGCGCTCACCGCCGAGACTGGATCAGTGAAGAACCTCTTTAGTTTGTGGTTGGGGGTACGAACAGGAGAAGTGTTTCTTTGTATCGAGATTTTTTTCGAATCGAAGTATGCGCCCAATTTGTATCGATTTTCACGACCCTTCGTTTCAATGTTGTTTTATCGTTCGGCCTTTTTTTTCTCTCTCGATTGATCGTTCTCTGTTTTAAATCTCGTTCGATTTGATTTGGTAATTTTATTAATCCGAGGATCGGTTCGGACGATGGCTCTTTCAAGGTGTTTTCGTTTCGGTGACGCATCGTGATAAGTTCGGGTTTGAACTGTTGCCGTGTTTAATTAGATTCGTGTTTTATTTTTGTTCTTTGTTCGTTTGTTTTTTTGTTCCTTCCTTTTTGTTCGTTTATTCTTTTTCGAATTTCATTCCTTTCCGTGCGTAAAAGTGATTTTTGAGGTTATGTTACTGGGAACGATGCACGAAGATGGCCTCCAGCTCACCTCCAAAACTCGCGCCACTGATTTCTCAATCGCGGCGATCATGGCCAGATCGGATCAAGAGAAACAGCTGAGCAAAGAGAGTGTCAATGTGATAAAACAACAGGCTTTGATAGGTGAGTACGACTTTCAATTTGACGGGTTAAAGGTTGTTTTTGAATCTAAAAAGTATAGGTTTTATCGCAGCTCCGATCCAGTTGTTCCAAGCATATCTCGTTATCATTGATTTTAGCGCAATCATACTCGACGAAAAAAATATGCATGTCTGAAACAGAAAGTAACAAAGGAAGGGATATAGGCCTACGCAAAAACGAGCCGTATTTAACGACAGTCAACCCTGGTAAAAATGACGCATATACGACTATTCCAAAAACGACTATAAACATAGTTGCCGACTATAATCTATAGTTGGCCAACTATGTTTATAGTCGTTTTTGGAACGGTTATAGTCGTCATTTTTACCAGGGAAGCTGGGGTCAAATTGAAGAAACGAATGATTTATTGACCTAATCCAGTACAGCTGACCATAGCTGAAAGTAATCAAAACAATAATACTCGGATAGCAATTATTAACTGCCTTAGATGCAACGATACACTCAAAGGCTGTAAGCGATAGTACAAATGCATAGATACGTTTAAGTTTTAAGTAAACTTACGTCCATAAAAATAGAAGATCTGACATTTAAATTGTTGATACTGCTGAATCCGGTTTTAATTTTATACATTTAATCTCATTCAAACATTCGAAAATGAAGGCAAACATCATGATGAACTCTTCTTTGAAAATTTAAAGTATAAAGTTATAGGTTAGATAGAGTTCTGGAATGGTTCGACGCATACAACGCAAAATACCTACCAATTCTTGTAATTGATAATGTGTTTTGATTTTGTGATAACAACCGTGATTTTTTCGATGATCTGAGTAGACCAGCATGCTTTCATGGTTTCTATAGACATGGTTTCTATCACATTAGATCACACTACACTAGCTCTGAAGTTATGCGACTGTAAAAACAACCAACCGCGGTAAATATATTTCACAGGGTACATACTTGTTAGGCTAAAGTGTATGAGCAGTGATCATTCATTAGGTATTGATGTGTTGATGGCTTAAAAATTTATTTATTGTTTAGTGATAACCCTTTTAAGCTTAGTGAGGTAGCTTTATGAAGGATTGAAGATGATTATAAGGCATATATCCTTATAGATCCTTTATCTTGAGCATCGCGCGGTCCTAGGGAATTTTTATACTCAGAGCTGAGAGCTCATGTATTGATACCTATACAAACTCGACCGACAGCTTGTCAAATAATAATGTTTGAGTTTACGATGTTTTGAAAATAGGTTTTGTAAAACTTGCTCAATGGTTAGAATTGATAACAATTATTGATAACAAACTGAAACGCATCGATGGTTTTGAATCTCAATACAATAACGTATCCAAAGTACTTACAGCAAAGTTACAGTGAATTGTACAAATAAAGCTGTACCATAAAGAGAAAGTTCCGCATATATTTCTCAAAGTTACACAACATTAAAATTGAAGATCATAAAAGTAACCAGCAAGGGACGAATTATTATATTTCATGTATAGTAGATATGTCTTAAATTTGATCATTGAACTGTTTTTAACATTTTTAAATACCGAGTTGATTTGATTCGTCATCTGTACTAAACGTCTGCCTGAAATATTTTTTAATATAAAACGCTTCAAGAGTACCGAAAAAACACAACTTTGGTACACCTACTTACAAAAAAAACAGCCACAGCTATTCTGAGATATTCTCGCCTTTTATCATAAAAATTATCCAAAATATTAGTTTTGTGTTATACTTTTACGTATATTTTTCAAATCATCAATTCTGTTTGCTTGCAATTTGATTCGGCGCCTTTTTAAATCTAGAGGTTTTATTTTAATTACACTAATTCATTGAATATGATTTCATAAAGTAATGTTTTAGTTCATTTTTTAATATGTATGTCTCATGAATGTGACGCTAAATGACTGATTTTTAGAGTGATTTGGTCTGAGAGGAGAACGTTGTTATCAATTTCGAATTTGCTCCGTATAGCATGGGTTTTTTTTACTTCAATGTGCTCTTATTGTCCATTAATGAGGATAAAACGTTCTTTTTTTTAATGAAAAACATGGAAACGCCCAATTAAAAATGATTTTTATGCTTAACATAGACTTGTCCCATTACCCTCTTTCAGTCATTTATTCATTAAATAACATGCAGTTCACAGTTCGTTTTGACCAGACATGTGGAGTGGAAAACTGTCTATTGAGAAAGTAATTAAGACAAGAAATTGTACTTTTTCCTGCTATTAAAACGCAATTATCATTTTAACGACGTGAGTGCTATTAAAAAATACGCCAAGTCAATAATTAAGTGCATGCATTCATAATACATAGTAATTAGACTTGAAGAAAGAAGTTATATCAATGTTTTCCCTGCAAAGATAAACAGTGAACACTTTTTGAATTGTGTGAGCATGGAGACACAAAATATTTGAAAACTTTAACAAAAGAAATAAACACTTATTGACAGTTGCAAATCGAGAGTAATATTATTATTTTTTCAAAACAAATGTACATGAGTAGTATAGTATAGTCTGTACCATTTTCCTTCTATCATTATTTCAGAGCAGAACTCCAAATTCAGGTTCACAAGATTAAAATAGGGAAGAGCAAATATTCTCCCTGGATGATGCAATGATGATTAACCTCGTCTTTTAAAAAATCCAGAAACGAAACACAATAATCTACCAATTTAAAGCTAAATATTGATCAGCTATCAGCCTCCAGATTTCCGACCTTCCTAATTTTTTTTCCGTGTACGCCTTATAGGTAACGTTTGGAGTCCAAACTTTAGACACTTTTATTATGCCTTCAAGCGTATGTTTATTTTCATGTAAGATTAAACGGAAGTTCCGGTAAACATATCTGAAACTGTACTTATAGGAGTATTAAACAACATTCTCGTTACGGTGACCAGAAATTTTTCTCAGAGAAAGAAATACGTTTTGAAAGTAGACAATTATTGTTGATTCGTCCTGACGATGCTAATGGCCGCTGCCGCTGTTTCGTCTTGGGCCAACAATTCCCCCCCCCCCCACTTTTTTTTCTCTCTCAAGGATAGGTGGTCAAAGGCGCACTTATTTTTGTTGCACGTAACAATTTGAAGACTCTTATCTGTGTTTCACATGACCGTAGTCGGAAAAGATTTTTGCTTTGCAGATTTTTATTTTTCTCCAAAATTGTCCTCCCGTATCCATGACATTTGTCTTTTAATCTTGCATTTACCCTCATACTTAAATCTTCAAGCCACAGATGCTGAAATTCTCATGTAAATCAAAACATTTTCTACTATTGATCATTAGATTAAATTGATTATAAAATACCTTTAATGTATGTATCCATATCAATCAAATCAAGTCATATTTTTCAATTTTTTTATATTTAGTCATCTATAATAGTCATAAACATGAGTTTTGAGCATTGAAAAAAACTTGTTGCACTGACCACATTGTTTTAGTTCAATTATTCTTACAAAACAGAGAAACTTGATCACTATGACTCTAACTTATGAGTCGTATGAATAATGAGGTCAGTAGTTTAAGGAGCTATTTTACAGTTAAAACAGAATGGAGCCAATAAAATTAACGAAAAAACTAAACAATAAAAATTAGGAATTTGAATGGCTTTGAGCTTCACTGATTGTAAGAATAATTTCATGATTGCCGTAACAAAAGTCCCGTTTAGTACGTATTTATAACTGCAGTTCTTGTGAATATTACTGGATTTCCGGCCAGGAAAAAACGCACTAAACACAGTTTTTGTTACGATAGTCGAAAACTTTTCTTCGTATTTGGAGGAAAATGCAGCGTTAAGGTTAAAGTTATAGTGTGTGATGTTTGATATTAAAATAGGCCAAATTTTTTTCAACAAAGTAGATTTGAATATTTTATAGCTTCTGGCAACGAAATTGGCACACTCGTGAAAAACAAGAACAAATTACCTTGCTTGAGACATATTCTTACACTAAAAAAGTAGAACATGTCGTAGGCACGAATCTGGGTTCACCGGCCACAATTTGGATCAGTTTTTTTTTTTTGCACAGGACACAATTAGAGTTTGTCGTTGACACGATCTGACTGTATCCTGTGCAAAAAAAAACTGATCCAAATTGTGGCCGGTGAACCCAGATTCGTGCCTTCGACTCGTCATACTTGTTTCCGTGTATGAATAAGTTTTAATAGAACAGAAGTCGCCAATTTACCAAACTTACTAAATGATTTCCAACTTTCGAACTTCCTTCCTCGAAACCCCGTTGAATCATTCCTAAAAATGACGTCAGATACCTAGTGAACATTTATAGAATGAAACGTTCAAATACGCAAGAACATATTGAAACGCTGCGTCGGTTCTCTCCACTCAACGGCTCTCTCTGAAAAATTGTATCATTTTTACAATTGTTTCACGACAACTGTTAATTTTAATAAATAGTTTACTGGATCAAATTATGGTTGAAACGAACGGTTCGAATATCACCTTTCAAAAATCTATTCAGAGTCAGTGATGTAGCGCGCAATTTGGCAACATTGCATTTCGTCTATTTAAACTCACGCAAAAGGTCGAATTTGAGGGCTTTCCCCCAATAGTTAGATCGTTTTAACGGGATTAAATGGAGAAAATGCAACGTCGCGTCACCAAATTGCACGTTATGACACTGTTCAAACTGCGCTCTCGGAGATGAAGAAAAAGAAAAGTCATTGTTGTAGTACGAAGTACAATATATTGGAAAATTTTGGCTGTCTTACACTTCTACTGAAGAGGTACATTGTGCAGTACACCAATAATTCATTGTGTAGTACAATAAATAGTAAACCTACTCTCCAACTGATTAATAGTTCACTATACTTATCCGCCATCCGTTGGAGGTGAGGTCCAATATATTGTCCTATATAATACACGTTCACATAATTAACTGTCCAACGTGTCCAAAAATTACACCTCAACTCAAACCTATAAATTCTCCGAGTTCCGTCTGTTATGTAGATTATCCATCTGGTTCATAACTAGCTGACTTGGGCCCAGTGGCGGCTTGTAAAATGCGATAAATCGATGCCCACTCCATTTAAAACAATAGAAATTTATCGATTTCTCGGGAGTTCAATTGTACCCCCTGACGATCGATACTTTTCTCTAGTTTTAAATGGAGTATACAACGATGTATCGCATTTCACAAGCCGTCACTGCTTGGACCTATACCTTCAACGCAATGGAGAAACTAAAAAAATACTATTCCAGTAAATACTCTGGTAACTATCTATAGTAACTATGTATTCAAGAAAGCGCGCACGTTTTTGATTGTTTTGGCGTATAACATCCATCTTATGCCCGTTTGGAGTGGCCCTTACTAGAGCTATCTTTCACTAAGTTGTCAACTCAAAAACTAGACATTTTTGGGTAGATTTGATGTTTTTAAAATGATTTTGGAAATGATTTGATTCAAAATTAACCAAAAATCAGACTGAAACCCCGAATCATCATCAATTTTTAGCGGGGCGAAAATCGAAATCTTCTTTCAACAGTTTTAAGTCGATCTGTAGCTTTCAGTTCCCAATTTCTCCATCACACCGGTTTGATTTATGACGAAAATTGAGATAATGGTTGGGTATATTTTCAAAATGTAGAGCCTTGGAGACACGTGGAGGGTTTCAAGGGAGGTTCGTGTGACTGTATTCTCATCAAGAAGAAAAATTCAAAAATAAAAAAAGTTGGGATTGCATTAAAATTCATCGCGCGGATGGATTGCCTCTTTCGATCCTTGATTCAACCACACACATTTTTTTTTTTTTTTTTTTTTTTTTTTTTTTTTTTTTTGAAATTTCACACGAAACTTCCTTGCATGCAACCCTCCGCGTCTCAAAGGCTCAACATTTTGAAACGACTCAATTATTTTCTGAAGTTAAGTCGATAATTGAACCGGTGAAGTGGAACTACACAGAGAAAAATGGCTCCGTTGTTAGAACCGAAGATTCGGTTTATTTTGATCACCGAAGTTTTCGGTTAAAGAAACCAAAATTTTCGGTGGTAAGTACCGAAGAGTGAAGACTTTGGTAAGTATAACCCAAATTTTGCCCCTACCGAATATTCGGTACTCAGGACCGAACATTTTGGTTCCTGCAACCGAAATCTTCGTTGATCAAATTTTACCGAAGTATTTTTCTCTGCGTGTAAAAACTATGGAATCGCCTTAGAATACGAATTAGGAGAAAAAAACGCTGATGAAAAGGTGTCACGTTAGAGTGAGAGAGACAAAAGATGGCGGCCATGCATGAACCAAACAAATCAAAAACTTACGAACTTTTCAAAAAAACATCAATAATGAAACTTACTTCTATGATGTATAGTCACTATGAAACAGTTTAAAGAAATGTGGGCTTTAAAGCGAGCCAACATATTTCATATTATTGTTTTCTCACACGTATCTTCATTAGATCGCCCCTCCCCTCCGAAAATAAAAGAAAAATGAAGATACTAAAGTTCACCTAAACCGAGGAGGCGTGGTCTTTGCGTCTTATTGCCATTGCGCTGCGCCGCCGTTGGTTTTGTTTCGGATCGAAAATAAATAATTCATCGGAGATCTTGACAATACAATAGAGGAGATGCCTCTTGATCCGCGTTAGTTCCGGTACCTCGCAGCATAGAACATAGAATTGTATATACATCGTCCCCTCTTAATAGCATCAAGCATGAGAACGGTTAAAGAGGAGATCTATCTCTATCTCTCTCCTTCGCTTTCTCTACCTCTCTCGCTTGGCTCTCTTTTCTCTCTCTCTCCTATCCGCGTCCTCCGACAAAAGCCTTGGCGCGAGCGATTATCCAATAAAATGCGGCCGCATTAAGAGGTAATTTACAAACGATTGATATCTTCAAGGAAATATAATGGAAGAAAAGAAGGTATATGTCAATGCGCGCGCATGATGGCGAGAAAGGCTGTGTGTATGTTTCTATGCAATGGCCGCGTTTCTAGTGCGGCGCTCGCAATAATTATTGCAGAGGTTATAAATGATGATATGATCAGTCCTCGAAATAGGACGAAGGCTTTTAGTAGTTTTATCGTGTTGAAATAGTCTAGCCCTGGTGAACATTCATCTTACTGTCCTGTAAATTCTAATCAGTGAGAATGGGTCAGTTGAAAACTGTCGCTTTATGTGAATCCATATATTTTATCTATGCTAAAAAACAATGGTATCTATAGCAATAAAAAGTTCCAAAAGACACTCCTCAATTTAGGTAAAGAATTTTAGCAACGTAGTTATAAATTGGTGGCATTATGCACGTGAATGGGATGCTATCTCATATTTTTTTACCATCTCTACATTCATGAAGAAAAGAAATAATTAGATTGTAATTCGTAAGCAACTCCTTCCACCATTATGATGACTCTGTTTTTCCAATTTTTTTCTCAAGTTGAGGCGTAAATTTTGGAATTTCACAAAACTTCCATAGTTTTTCAAGTAAAATTTTGCATACATAAAATCTGTCTATGGTTCACTTTTTTGGTACAATTTGCAACTGTCCTATTTTTTCAAGAGTTATCTGTATAATTTATCATTTACAGAAATTCCAGTTACCAACATCTGTCAGGAATTCTGGTCACGAAAGTACTAAATAGAATTTTTGTAGCGATACCCAAAAACTTGTCTCAGTGTTGTTATACTATTTAACATTACCGTAGCCAGGAAATCGTATTTTTCTCGCTTTGTCCATTTGACCACATGTGTTAGGTAAGGATAGATATAGAGGCTGAAGTCACTCTATAGCCTCTCCGTCTATCCTTTTCTATCCCATATTTTTGAATGGACATAAAGAGAGAGAGAAATATGAAATCCTGGCTGTGGCTCATCTTCTTTTTCCTGTCTTTGTATTCATGAACAGTGCACCGGAAACAAAGCAAAAACCGCTGAATTGGCTAAATGATGGAATTGATAATTTGATTTTACAGAACAGTGTTTGTATAAACATAACAACGCATATTGTAAATTTTACAAACTTTCTGCTATACTCACAATCTGGGTTTTATTTTTTACAATTCGAGATTCACAACATTTTGGATTGTAAACAAATGCATCACAGAATTTGAGTTTATCAAGACAGTTGTAAAATTTATAATAGAGTTCGTGGGTTTAGTAAACAATGGAAAAACTTACTATCCAGATTGCGGGTGTAGCAAAAAATTGTAAAATTTACAATCCAGATGGTGTGCTTAGCAAAAAATGGTAAAATTTACAATTCAGATTGTGGGTTTAGCAAAACTGTTTTGTAAAATTAGCAATTCTATCATTATTGACTAATTAAGCATTTTCATTTAATTTGTTGTTCCAATTTAGAGTACATACTGATGTTGTTGTTTTTGTTTGTTTGTTTCTGTTCATTAGATCGTCTGTCGT
The DNA here is from genome assembly GCA_011764245.1 of Trialeurodes vaporariorum. NCBI lineage: Eukaryota > Metazoa > Arthropoda > Insecta > Hemiptera > Aleyrodidae > Trialeurodes > Trialeurodes vaporariorum. The sequence continues at coordinate 2,027,501 of VMOF01000001.1, forward strand.
TTCACCAGCCGAACGGTCTTCGACGCGGCGCTCGAAGCGGGAGTGGGAGCGAGGATAAGAGTCTTGAGTCAGGTGACGATGAAGACGAAGAAAACGTGGAAGTTGACGTTGAGGAATGTTCAGACTCGGAATCCTTAGATAATAATCACCGTCATAGTGGACGTCGGTCGTCATCGGGTGGGACTCCGACCCCCACGCCGACAGGGAGGCCGACGTCACGGGGCGGGAGACAGAAATCGGGGTCCACCGCGGGGGCGGATTCGGACGGTGGAGATGGTGACGGTGGTGACGGTGACGTCACGGGCGACGACGAAGAAAAAGACGCGCCCACAAAAGCAAAGATGAAGACGAGGTGCAATTGCCAGGAGCTCCTCGTCGCCGAGTGTCATCTCGAGAGCAAGGAACTCTGGGACAAGTTCCACGATCTCGGAACGGAAATGATCATCACCAAAACCGGAAGGTAAGACTTCATTTTCATTTCTTTGTTTTGATTTTGTTTTTTTACTTTTGTACTAATTTGAATGAGAAACAATTTATACTAGAGACCGCGAACTACCCAATGAGCTATAACTTTAGAGTGGCACATCAAGGAACGTTCCGCTGGTTCATTGTTGTCACCTAGGGCGCCTCCATCTTGCCGTAAAAATCGATTTTGAGGTTAAGTTTTGTAGGTTGTTTCCGGTCGTTTCTTAAACAAACTCGGGCATCGCCGGAAACGGCCTTCAAAATTTAACCTCAAACCTTGGAATCTGCCGTCCAAATTCCGCTTTTTCCCGGGATTCCTTCTACCCTGTGTGGCACAAGGCGGACCAGCCGCCTGCCACTCTAGAGTTATAACTCATTGGAACTACCCGATCGTGCATCTTTCTTTTGCAGGGACTCAACATTGATACCATGTCAGCTTCATCCTAAGAAAAAATTGCCGTAACCGGACGTCTTGTTAACACTTGCTCAACCGGAATTCCTGTTATTTAAACCAAAAATTCCTGTTATTTCAACTGGAATTCCTGTTGCTGCGACAGGAATTCCGGTCAAGTAACAGGAGTTCCTATTGAAGTAACCGGAATTCCTGTTGAAAAAATGGGAATTCCTGTTAAGTGAGTATTAAACAGTGAATTAACTGGAAATTTTTCTCATTGTTTTACATCGAAATCACCTAACTGCTAGAACATGCGTGGTTTTGGAATGAGCCCCTCGATGTTTAGCTATCTGATGAAGAAAAATAAAAGTGGTTCCACTCCTTTTAGCACACATGTTTGGAAGATGGATTTTAACAGTCACGCCTAAATTTTTGTGTGCCTTATTCGGAATAACTTTTCATAGTTTTTTGTAACTTCGGATGGCGAGTCCCCGTCTGTGTCACTCTGCCCCTGTAACCCTGATCTGATGAAGAACCCAGCCAGCTGAGTATGCTACAAGGTTCGCGGGATCTACGGCTCTCGGCTCGATTTCACTATGAAAATGACCGTTGAAATTATAATTTCATGGTTACACCTATTGTGTAATTGTGCCTTTTGTGTGTGTGTTCGTGTTTGGTTTGTTTTAAAGCCGTGTTTTTTCTTCTTCTTTTTTTCCGATCCGTCCCAAGCCGATTCATGGCAGCGGGCACACGAATGGGGTGGAGAAACTGTGGCTCTGACTCTTTCCGTGTTTTCTTTCGGTGTGTGCCACGTCACACACTGGTCCGTATCAAAGATTCTGATGGAAAAACGCCGCATCTCATGTTCTAAACAGGTTGTCGTTGTCTTCACACACGTTTGAGTGTTTGGACCAGTGGCGGCTCGTGCTATTTGGCAACAATGTCAACGTTCCATTTGAATCCATGCTCAACAATCGATTGCTGGTGAAGCGCTGCGTCACTTTCGAATCGATTGTTTTACATAGAATCATATGGCGGTAAAACATGGTCGCCAAATGGCACGAGCCGCCACTGGTTTGGACCCTCCCTGTCTCCCTGCCACCCCTTAACTCACGACTGCTTTTTTAGGACCATTATCTTTTTACTTTGCTCTATTTTGTCTCATTTAATATTTAAGTCGTATGTGATATCCTTTGAAGAAATGAAAATCGAATTCTCCGTCCTACACGGTTGTGGTCTTTACAAAGAACTGTTTCTTACCTCGGAATGGCTTACAAGAAAGGAATAGGGAATAATAAATTAATTAAAATATGAATGACAGTAGATTAAGAAATAAAGAAATGTAGGTAATCTTGAAAAATTTCTGAATAATATTTCACGGATTACATTTTTAGACATTATGAACCTAATCGACGAAGAGAAATGTACTTATGCCATTTCAGACTTACAGCTGTTGTGCTGTTCTAACGTCTTTTGACCAGGGACCAAACAGTGTTACGGCTTGACGGTCCTCCGAAAGACGTTGGATGGTGCGCACGTAAGTATATTTGCGTGTAGTTTATACCCCCCCCCCCCCCGTAAGTGCTCACCGATCATTTGCGTGCGGGACCGTGAGGACGCAACACTATATTTGGTCCCAGAGTAGCCTGAGTCTTGTCTCAAAGTGCGGCGGGTGACTTTGACGTGTCGCACTTCGGCACACGAAAAAAGGTTTTCTCTTCTCTACCCCACCTTCTTCTAATATTTGTTGACGAATGAAGGAGAGAGAGACAGAGAGAGAGAGCGAGAGGTAAGGAAAAGAGAGAAAAATACGATCGACACTAGTCTATTGGATCGTACCTGAGCAACTCTGACAAGATCAAGGAGAGGGGGGTTAGGCGGAGGGGGCAGCATGTGGTCTTTCAAAGGCAGACTCGAACAAAACGATTGAGTGGTTTTAAGAGTATTGTAAGTGACCCGAGTTCGTCCTCGGTTTTTTTTTAAAAAAAAGGAAGAAAGGGCCCTTTTTAAAAACGGAGGACCACCGTCAAAGAACTGAGGCGAGGAATAGCCAACGGATAGGACGGGTCAACGCTTGTCCGTTTGTGTTGGTTTGGTACAGGGAAAAAAATAACAAGCGACGGATGATTCGTATAGGCTAATAAGAAGGTTTCACTGATTGCGTTATCAGTCTCTTTATGCGCAATGATTGATGAGTCATAGATTCCGTTTTTTGATTTGACTCATCTCTTGGGGCGAGATTTTGGAATCTGACGACATCCAAAATCGAAGGGAGATTGCGAGGACCGCAAATTCCTTGAGGCTTATTGTTGTTCAGGAGCGTTTGTTTTTTGCGCCTTCATTTTCATGACATACAACTTCAGATCAGAATCAGTGGCGAGGCGTGAATTTTGGCAACCATGTATTTTCTCTATTTAAATTCACAAAAAAAGTCGAACGCTTCAGTCATCGGTGATGACCAGGCATTTCGACCTATCTAATGAGTTTAAGTGGGAAAAAAGAACGCACGCCTCGCCAAATCGCACGCCTCGCCACTGATCAGAATGGTACTATGACTTTCAGAAGAAAGTCCTCTCATCGAAATAATTGTACTTGGTGAATTTTTCTTTTATTTTCAATCGTTTTAAATTTTTTGAGGCGTAAAGTCACAATTGGCAGCATATACTGTGAGACTCTAAAATACATGAAAACCGTAAAATTTCTCAAACTGGTCGAGAAATGAAATAATGAAAATTTCTATTAGGATGATTTCTTTTGAAAGCCATAGTACCAACAGTTCCATAATACACAAGTGTGACTCTATTTTCGTTCGTTTGAGATAGTGCAGTATGCGCCATCTTGAAACAGACGGAAATTATTCAGGATCATTGACTTATTGGGTTCGTAGGACTGGCTGAATTCAGCACTTGATGTGTTTTATTTTTTTGAAGTGATGGATGGAAATTTTATCGTTGCTTCAAGCTTCAAATTGGAAACTCACTGAAATAGAAACACGAAATTTTTCGTAATCATAAGCCGCAGATTCGACAATTATTCGAATTCTGAAATGAACCTTACTCTGAATTCCAGAGTCTGAAATCAACGCGATTTGGAAAGCACTGAATTATTGAAAGCACCGTGAAATGCGTTAATCCTATTCCATGCGCCTTCATTTCAGCGCGAAGCAATTTCAGTTCGAGGTTGTACGATTAGTTACATAAAACTAAAGCTCGACTACTTCCCATTTGCAACGCGTGATATTTCATTTTGTTCTTTAAAAGGCTTAGTTGAACTCGAACTCGTTGCCATAGCTAACAATTATGTCTCTGTATGTTTTCATTTGCAACTCAAATCTGGACAGTTATCAGTCAAAAATCTTAATGTGTGAGCTTGAGGGTTAGTCAAAATATTTTCTTTGCTTTGTAAATCTTCAGACAAAACAAATCATCTACATAGTTCGAAGAGATGTAAACAGAGATTTTTCTCATCTACAAATAGAATTTAAAAGCTGAAATACATTTCGTTGTTTTTACAGCATTGAGGAGCAGGCAAAAAACAAAACATGTTCCATCATTATTTTTGAATTTCTGTTTTAATGACCGATCAATTTAATGATTTAATTTTTCGGCATTTTTCATGTCAAAAAAAGGACTACAATTTTTGAGCGGGGGATCATCTTAGTTTTAATCATATCTCTCTCTGACTTTGAAAAAAATATTTTAAAAAAAGAGATGGCTCGATGAAACCCGACTTTTCTTGGTACAAAATCCCTTCTCCCTGACCGAAACCTTTAATTTTTGCGGTGACGCGGTGTGGATAACGGTGGATTTAACTCCTAACCTATCTCTATCCACACCTTTTTACTTAGGAAATCTTATGCGGGCTCGTTAACTCACAAAACAACGCTTGACCGCTTTCGAAAGGACACCTTGAGTCTGTCACGTCAACGCAAACTCACTCTCGCGAAGAGTCTTGGAAAACTGCCGGAAAATCATACTCATCTTTCTCCGTTCCTCTTATCTTACGCCTGCACAGTGCGTCTCTCTTTTTTTTTTTTTTTTTTTTTTTTTTTTTTTTTTTTTTTTTTTAGGATTTATTTGAAAACAAATCTTCCGGAGAAGAGTCAAACGGGTCATCTTTTCCACCTCCACGGAGGCTCTGCAGTCTGTACCTCAAAGCAGTAGCGTACACAGGAATTAGTCTTTCTCTCTCTCTCCCCATTTGAACACGTGTGTAAGAAAAGGACGGAAACAGGGGCTCGAACGAGACTTCAGCCCCTATTTCTTTCCTTTTCTAGTAAAATACACTCAAACGGAGAAAGAGCGAGAGAGACTAATCCCTGCGTACGCCATTGCCTCAAAGATCCGCTTCACCAAATCCTTTATCCGCTTGTAACAGATACAGCCTCCATTGTTGCCATACTGTACCGGTTCTTTTCGATTTAACCCTTTTGGTCACCACCGCCCAAATTAGGAAAAGTGTCGGCCCAATAAAGTCTTATAAAATTTCACAAAATTTAAAAAAATGTAGTGAAATTTTTAATTTAGTTGAAGTGTTCGAATAGTGAAACTATTATTTCCCAGCTCGTGGCTGGAGTTAAAGCAAAGATTTAAGGTGTCTTTTCAAAACTCAGAAGAGATGCATTAACAATAATGTAAGATGATGTATGACTTATTGTGTTCTTTCCGTGTTATTAAATTTCACCAAAAATCCTCGTCGGGACGATGGTGCGGAAAAAAACAGTCAAGCAAAATGTTACTATAGCAATGGGACAGTTGCAAAGGTCTGAAATGTTATATGGTTTTTATATAGAAAATGAAAGTACTTGATGAGTTGAGAACAAAGATGCTTTTGATGGTTTCTGAAGTCCCATTGTTCCGTAGATGAGATTTTGGCCCAAAATACATTGTTTTAAATGGGAATTTCGCGTAGTGACGTCACTAGGCACACCGTTTTTTTGCAAATTGACACAACATGTGTAAAAACCGGGACACTTAGGAAATAACTAAAGACAATATTTTTCTCGTCTCATGAGCTGATGATGCATTGTACTAGATGCATCAAGTACTATAATTTTCTTTTTTAAAAACACACAATTTCAGACCCTTTGCGTCAACCGTCCCATTCAAAAGTTTATGTCTTTGAGTATAGTGAAACAGCTATTTCCTAACTCGTGACTGCGAAGTTAAAGCGAGATCTAAAAAACAAAAGCAGCTATATAAAAAAATAAGCTATATAAAATTAAAGATAAAAAAAACATAAACAAACTGTTTTGTTTAAATTTCTTTTTCACTAAAAATGCTGCTTTGGAGAAATCACATTACAAGTAAGCTTAGTGCTTTTAGTGTCTTGATGTCATGCTGTCAGTTTTTGTTTCTGTTTGGTACCGAAGAGACCCGTGGCATCCATCGACAAATATATTTGCTGTAGCCGTCTATTTTGGCAACGGTTTCTACCCCTTTCTCATGAAGAGGCTGCGAGGGCGGCCGGCTCGTGTATCTTTCTTTGAAATCGGACCCAGCAGTCTCTATCTTTATACGGTGTTATGAGTATATCCATTGTATTTGTGAATATAAATGTGAGGAAGTGTGTCGCGCGTAGAGTTGTTTTTTAAAGGTGAAGACTGATTTATTTTCGATTGCCAGGAGAGTAACTCCTCGACATCTTCCCGCTCTCGGCTTTGACTTATTAAATCCTAAAGAAAATCCCTTCGCGGTATTATCCTGATCTGTAGGAGTGTGGATATCGAGGGGAGGGGTAGTGTAGGGAGTGTTTCTTTGAATGAGACGAATCAATGCGGTGACCAGTGGATGAGTCAGGGTGGCACTCGACGTTCACTCCAATCCGCATAGAGGTCACTTGGAATTAGGGGTGGCAAAAAAAGAAACTGCCCGGAGCGGAAAATTTTGAGAGGCGGCAAAATTGTGAGTTAAATCAGAAATGGGGCAGTTGCAAGGGTCTGAAATGTTGTGTTTTTTACAGAGAAAATGAAAGTCCTTGGTGAGCTGAGAACAAAATTGCCTTTGGTTTCTAATTAAGTCCCATTGTTCCGGAGATGAGATTTTGGCCCAAAATACATTGTTTTAAATGGGAATTCCGCGTAGTGACGTCACTACGCCCACGATTTTCTACAACTTTGAACGCGAGTATCTCCAAAACCGGGGCACTTACGAAAAAACCAAAGGCAATATTGTTCTCAGCTCGACAAGTACTATCATTTTTTTTACAAAAAACACAACATTTCAGACCCTTGCAACTGCCCCATTGTATTATTATTTTGATTGTAGTTCACGCAGAAACAAATTATTTTTAAATATGGAAAAACATTTTTTTTTTTTTTCTTTTTTTCTTTTTCTTGTGAAGACGTTTGAAGTTTTTGCAGTCCGGATCATAAAATTTACTGTGAAAATTGTTAAAAAAAATTAATTCTCTGCGGGCCGATCTTTGAAATTCACGACTTTTGGGTAGACCGGATACGAAAGGGGAACGGTGATTGATAGAGACGAGCCACGTGGTTGCCAAGTCTAATCAAACTACAGAATTTATCTAATGATTGGTTATCGGACAGTCTTGGAGTACCCGATAACCAATCAGATAAATTCCGTATTTTGGTTTGACTTGGCAACCATGTGACTCGTCTCCACCAATCACCGTTTTCCATTCTTATCCAGTCTACCCACAAGTCGTGAATTTCAAGGATCGGCCTGCTGGTCATCAGTCAGCTATGCGAATTGTTGACTCGTCACAATAGAGTTAGGCTTGTTTAAAACCAGAGAGCTCAATCGCGTAAACGTCTTGACATTAGTATATAGCTTTTGCGCAGTCTTGTTTGTTGTTTCAAACAAGCTTAACTTCATTGTGACGGATCAAAATTTATTTCCTTGTTGTGGGCAGTTTTTGGTTCGCGTTCTAAATTTTTTTCAGCGAGGAGCTCAATTGTATAAACGTCTTGACATTGCTGTAGCAGATTTCATAAAGCCGTACAGCTAGAACCTTGTTTTTCTCTCTCTCTTTGCCCATTTGAGCCCATGTGTTAGTAAAGTATGGATAGAGTGGATATCACATACTTCACCCCCTGCTCCCATCCTTTTCTATCACATGCAGTTATTTGAGCAAGAGAGAGAGAGAGAGAGAGATAGATAAGAACCTGGCCACGGCTATGGCAGCTTTTGCTATTCTTTTAATCATTATAAGCTTTCACTCGAAACGAATTAGAGTTAAAACTATAAGCGTCAATTGGACCACGCAAAAAAGGAAGGGGGGGGGAGAATCCCCATATTTGGTTTTAATGGGCCAAATAACTGACATGTCAACGGGTTCGGATTAAGGAGGAGAGTTTGCCACAAATCCAGTTGCGACATTGTAACGTTAACGACGGATGGATTTAAAACTGTCGTCTGTGCAAATTCGTAAGTTGGCAAAAATCCGAGGCCTGTAAAGTCTTCTCTATTTTGCGAGGACATGGCTCGTCAACAAAAGTAATCCCAATGATTTAAAGCCTCTGCTTCTTGAAGTATAGGTATTCCTCGTTAACGGTGGTGTAGCGAGCGATCATAGCAATGTTACATAGTTCATTTAAACCCGTGAAAAATATCGAAGTCTTTGGAGCACACAAAGAACATACTTGAATGCGATATTTTGCAGTGGTTTAAACGAACGAAGTTGTCACGATTGCTCGCAACACAATCAACTCTCGCATATGCTAACATTTTGACTCCATAAAAAACAAATGATACTTTTTGCAACAATTTAAAGTGAGCGCTCTCATTGAAACGCTAATGGAATAATTGATTGAGAAATATTTTGAAAACATCGGGAAAGAAGATTATATAAACTAAAAATAAAATGTACGGTCTGCTTTCATTTTTGGTTGACAGTGGCGTAGCGTGCAATTTGTCAACATTGTACTTTCTCCATTTAAACCTATTAAAATTTCGGACTATTAGGTGTGCGGTTTACGGTAAAATCCCTCGAATTCGATCTTTTACTTGTGTTTAAATAGAAAAAAGTCAACGTTGCCAAGTTGCACGCTGTGCCACAGTTTGGTTCGTGTCTTGAAACATTGCCCGGCAAATGACTTAAGGTTAGCCATATAAAAGTCGCTTACATTTTTTTTCTTCTTTATTTTTAAGTTTTTTTTGTTTTTTTTTTTTTTTTTTTTTGTTTTTTTTTTTGTCATTCATACTCAAGAGCTGTCTCTTGTGCCTGCATTCAAAATAAGTTTTTTGACTCAGTATGCAGATAGGGTTTCAATTAATTCCTCCATTGAAATGAGAAGAAAAAATAAATAAAACGCAAGTCCAAATTTGTCTTTCTCACTTGCTGGCCATACTTAATCACGAGAGATAAATGAAGGAAAGGGCCTTTCTAAAATGAAAGCTGTTTATATCGTTGAAATTGCCAGTCGATGGAGATGGTGGCCCTGCTCGGCTCGGATTGCACAATACAGTAGTTGTTAACCGGAACACAATTTATGCTCTGAACGAATGCGAAACCGGTTTTGCTCATCTCTCACCAATACGATGGGTTCATCAAAAAATTGCATCCAACTCTGCACCGCGCTGTACCGGTTGCAAATCCCAGGACGTGATGCGAACTACGAACTGTTGCGTTGCGTGCGATGGCGATGCAAGAAACATTAAGAGTGCAACCTGTGCGTCCGTCTGGAGACTATAGGATGTAATTCTATGCGGAGTTATTCAACCATATTTGCGTCAGCAAGCACTTTGCTGTTCCCTCCCCTCCTTCAAATCAAAATAAGAGATAAAGTTCGGTGAAGATAATGAAATTGACCTTTTATCAGTTAAATTGATCAGGGATCCGACAGAACCAAAAGGTGTCACGGTGAAAATAGTAAACGATGCGCAATTTGGCAACGTTTCTCTTCCCTCTTTAAACACATTAGAAAGGTCGGAATATCCAGTCATCGCGGATGACCGATGCATTCGATTCTTTCAATAAGTTTGAATGGAGAAATTACGTCGTTGTCTTTTACGCCTCGCTACAGGTACGACGGTTATGTACGTACGGTAGAACTGATTTCAGAAGTGGAGGCGGAGCTCAACAGATAATCTTTGGAATTTTGTCAACGTTATTTATCATGTTGCATAATAGAAATGAATCGAAGCCCCACCTGCGTATTGAATAACACATTGAAATCAATAGTCTAAAGTTGCAGGCAAGTTTTGTTTTGATTTGGAAGAGTGAAAATTGAAAAGTGTTCAGGAGAGATAGGAGGCCACCCCTCCCTGCCCCATAATGAAGTTTGGTCCCCTCCCCACAGAAAATTTACAGCCATCGCCTATGAAAATTGCTCTGTGATGTTATCATTAACACAGCCTATTATTTCGTTCCGACGATTAAAATTTAGTTTGTTTAACTCACTTTTCGTGCTATGAATAATTACAAGGCTTGCAGAAACAACCGAGCTCCCTTTGATTTCTCTGAAGGTGAGTCAGAATTCATTTTAGGATTTAACATTATGACTATAGAGGAAAGTCTTTCATATTTCTATTCTTTGTTTTTTTTTAAAAAAAAAAAAAAAACAAAAAAAAAAAAAAAAAAAAAAAAAAAAGATACACATGCAATAATTTGCGATACACATCTATACAATAAAACAAAAGAGAAATCACGGTAGGAGTGAGAGAGAGGGAGTGATACGAGGATTGAAAAGAGGGTGTCAACTGTCAAGATCTGATGGTGTACGAGGGGGAGGGGGGCTATTCGAGGGGTTACGAAGCGAGGAAAATCGTTCCCTATCAAAATCGACCTGCGTAACCGCCTAGCGCCGCGCAGATTTGAATATGTCACCGCTTCGCGCGAACGCGAACGCCCTAGCCGAGCTTTGTGGAATTGGATTGTGGAAACAGTGTGGCGAGAATATTGCGATTGTTGTCCGCGGTCCAAAATGTGTGAACCGAGAAGTGAACCAGCTAGTTGTCAAGAGTAAACATCGATAGACAGGCTGACTGGGCTTCTAACATGTTCTACCTCGCTGCCAAGTTTTATTCATATCCGATCGATAAACTGTCTACGTTGCAAACTTTTGCGAGTCATATCGAACATCATCCCAACAAGCTCTCACCATAGAGGGGCTTTTTGGGACGTAATTTTGAAGACAACTGTGAGGCATCAATGATGAAAATCTCTTAAAACCCTTTAAAAAAGTCTCAGTTTGCTTCCCTTTTAATTTTTTTTTTTTTTTTTTTACCTCCAATCAAAAGCTCGGACTGAATCATTTGTATGATTGGTTTGAAATGATAATGAAAAACTGATGAAACTGTTTCTTATGGATTTACACGATAAAGAGATTGGCACTTGACAATAGTATACAACTAAATTTTCTCTCCCAGGTACCTAGTTTTAAGAAAATTCTACGTCTAGATAGCCTCTCAAACAGTTTTGCACATTTGTTCAAACCCGGTTTCGAATTAATTAATTTTTCGAGTCTCAGTTGATTGCAGCGGATATGAAGAAAAAAAGGCTTATAGAGAAATGACCACCAATAATTTCTCTGGTAAAAGGGTTCGTTTAAGTTCCATGACCGAAATTTCGTGGGTTTTTGATGGAATTTCGTCAAATTAGATGGCTTGTGGAATCACTTACACGGTCTCCGGAACTCTACCTGTAAAATTGTATGGAAAAATAATAATGGTCCTTGGAATTTTGGTCATGGACCTTCACAGAGCACTTTGCCTAGGATTGCGTTCGATCGTGCCCGATTTTCTTTGATTCTATACTATTGCACAGAAATAAAAGGATGTGCTCCAGACACGATCTATATACACACCAGTACGTAACGTGCTTAGAGCACCAACATTTCAGGTTCTGAACACAACGGGATGCGTTTCAGACGCAAACTCAACCTAAATAGATTGCGCTCAGAACTCGTTCCCGTACTGGTGTGTACATTCGGGTCTAGAACACGGAAAGTTTGTGTCTGGAGCACGTCCATTTTTTTCTGTGTGGGCAAGGATTTTTTTAAACTCATCAACGCTATAGCAAAACCAAGTCATCAATCAATATTAGAACTTCAATCCGTCAATGATTCACTTTTAAAGTTGTTCCGTGCTTGATAAAGAGGTTAGAAAAAACATGAAAAATGATTTCAATTTGGCTACATTGTATGAAACCGTGAATCGGAATTGGTGGTGTAAATACACATTTAACGCCGGAGCCAAGGACGGACGGGGTTACGCAAAAACGGGCGCAAAATGCTGCAACTCGTCTCTGCTGTCATATGTTGATAATAGTTCCGGTCGGCCGATTGACAACAAGGGACTCTCGTTAACACGTTTGATTTCAGGGACTACGCACTACGCAGGCCTAGGGATGTGTGATAGGCTGATGGGTGTCATGTTTCTGCGCTTCCAACGTTATGCGCTCATTGAATGTTCCTGTCCCGAGGCATTGTCCCCACCTTTGACTTCGCGCCCTATAGCCTGTGGGGCCAGCCAGTCAGCCAGTGGCAGGGCCCACCCAACCACCCCACATCCCACAGGCACGCTCCTCTATACTATGCGATATACTCACCCCCTCGTACCTCACGCCTCCTACTTTAGAAGTGCTAAGTGCACATTTTACGTGATCCCCTCGAGTCTAGGCCCGACACCGCGTAACACTTTATGTGTTGATTGCCGTTCAATGACAGCATCAAACACATTCCTCCTCCTGATTTTTGACTTATTATATTGATAGACGACGTGACAAACAATTCACCCCTCCCCTACCACCCTCCTCGTCCATAGCTTGGTCCTTTGTTCAGTGGACAGAGCTACGATCATTCGGAATAACGTCTACTATAGTAAGGATGAAGGATGAAGGAAGGGTATGCAATATGCAACGCACAAGATACCTCCCGCCGTTTAATACATTATCACGTGTACTGCGGATTGCATATATTGCAGGCCAATCATTTACTTTTGCGTTAAACCGATGGCTGAGCTTGCTTGTCTATGTGCAACGGAGGCAATTGGTCTGGACTTGTAAGACTTGACTGCTGCTAGTGCTGGTGTTTTGATATAATGAAATAATAAGATGCTAACATTAAAACCACCTTCTTTTTATCCTTTTTCAAATTGTAAATTCATTAACGAAAATACATATCAAAGTGATTCTGATTACTCTACTGAATCAGGCAACTAGATAGATTGGTGATTAGACTGCAGAATCAAATAAATAAATCACACGTTTACGATCAAATGGGTTTCTTGTCCCCAAATTGTCCTCTCCTAGACAAGTTTTTTGTTTACCTGTCCGACGACAAACTCAGTTTTCCGCCACAGCTAGGTGCTGTCCTCATTTTAAATTGTTTTTTTTTAAATTGTTTTTCTTTAATGGCGCACTGCACGGTTGAACTCACGGGGACGGATGCCAAAAATTCGACCACCGCGCGCCGCCACCCTATTACAACACGTTCTCATGTATAAGTAGGTATACATAGTAAGGTGCAAACGTTGTTTAGCTGTCTTAGCGTCCAGCTTGTAGGGTGTTGATGGAATGATGGAACGTCGAATGCTCTCTTTTCCCGCGATGTTACCAGATCTCAACAGTGGTGGCTCGTGCAATGTGGCAATAACGTGTAGGTACTCTTCATTTAAACCTACGTAAAACAATCGATCTTTAGGGGATTCAATCCCTGAGAAATCAATTCTTTTGCATAGCTTCAAAATGCAAAAAAACATGGTTGCCAAATAGCATGAGCCGCCGCTGGATTTCGGTTTGAAAGCCCCACATTTTACATCGATTCAAGAAAAAATTTTGGCTGTCTGAGAGAGGTGCATGGGTGCACAATAAAATTACTTTGAAATGAGAGAGATGTCGCTTTTGCACGCATTCGTCTTAATTGCACCTATCCGGAAAATAACAGGTTGACTCACCGGTGGATTGAGCAGTATGACATCAACATCGAGTTTTCTCCATTCAAATCCATAAAGTAATCGATTGTTGTTACTCTGATCCTTTTTATGTTCAGAATCGATATTTTACATAGGTTTAAATGGAAAACAGCACGGTTGCCACGCACCAGCCGGACTGAGCGAACTTTCGGATGAAAACCTAGAGTTTATTTTTATATAGATCTTAGACTATAGGTAGCTAAAATTGTACTTATTTTTATTGAAGGCTTTCGTTAATCGTAACCGAAATTGATTTATTATCATAATCGTCACCCTACTTTAAATGCACAAATAATTTTCACAATGCTCTAGTTTTGCTTGCTACGTTTGCAAACAACTATTTGCTTACGACTCCCCTCCCCTCGAAAATTTAGCAACACTGTCTTATGCAATGTTGGATACTTGAACACCATCACATCAACGGCGAACTCGATCACCCAGCTAGTATTTGAACGAATTTTTGGTATTCGCGTCCAAATTTCATTGACTCCTTCTTTTCCTCTTGTGCAAGTGTGAGGAAACACCTTCTGTTCCTGTACTTACATACGTCCAGTGGCGTCGCGTGCAATTTGGCAACAGTGTATTCTATCCATTTAATTTCATATAAAATATCGAATTCAGAGGGTTCACAGTGCACAAGGCAAATTCGATTTATTTAATGAGTTTAAATGGAGCAGTTGCATTGTTGCCAGATGGCACGCGACGCCACTGCATACGTTCCCTCTTGCTTCACAGCCACCTTACCCTCTCCCCCTCTATCTGTTGTTGCATCTCTGACTGGCCGCCGTTAGAGAGCGCGCAAATCGTTTAAAATTATTCGTGGTGTTTTAAGAGCGCGGTGACGCAGTAAGCTCTGCTCTACAATCATTCGTCATCAACGCTGAGGCATCCCATTCGTTCGTTCGTGGAGTTCTGCCGCCGCATCAAAAATTCTTGACGCACCGCGCGCGGCCTCCGTTATAGTTTCAAAACGCCCCATCTGTGTAACCATTGTTGCCTATTCAACGCCGTCGAATTTTATGTTCTACACCAGCGAATCCAGGAATTTGTCCTTCTCTCTCTTTTCTGTTTTGAATGCGAGTGTTAAAAAGGATAAATCGGGGGCAGTCTAGTGATGTTCGCCCCCTATTCTTTCCTTTTCTAACACATGCTTTCTAATGAGAGGAGAGGGGGAAGGATAATTCCTTGTTTTCGCTTGATGCTGTTCTAATAGCTCAGAGCCGAGTATATTTGATCGGGGATCATGGGCTGATTCTGTCAAGTAGTCTTGCTCGAGTTTTTAATTTGGCATTATATTTTTGAGAAACACTTGAAATCCTTGATCGGTACTTTTCAAAATATCTTGATACAGTTTGAAGTTACACGGAGAAAATAGAAAAGTTAATTCGACCGAAACTTGTTTCATTTGATCCACTTCAATTCTTGTTAAAGTGACCAGAAGTTCCGGTTGATCTAACTGGAAATCTGTTTGAATCGACTAAACTCTTCTTTGAATCAACAAAACTCTTGTCTGCTTAAGCAGAATCTTTGGTTAGTTTAACAAAAATCGACGTGGATTAAATGGAACAAAGCGTATCGGTCAATTATTTATTATATACTTTTTTTCACTGTGTACAAGCTTCGGGGACTTTGTAATTCAGCATTTTTTAGAGGTTTTTTTTTCAAAAAAAAAAAAAAAAAAAAAAAAAAAAAAAAAAAGTTATTGAGTCTCCGATATTAATTTGACACAGGAAAATCCGTTCGGTTTTCAAGAAAAAATACGGGGGAAACGGTCAGAAAAAACTACCTATTCTAGGCTTAACGATTGGTTTAAAAAGCAGACTAGAAAGGAGTAAACAACAGAGTTTGCAGTTGAAGTAAAACAAATAGTCAATCGTATTATTTTAGTCGTTGCTAATTTTACAGTGAGTTCTGTAACTACAACCAAATTTAGTTTCAAGTACGGGGCTTTTGCGTTCTTAATAACGGAACTATTTTCAGAGCAAGTTTGGCAACCCAGTGGCTGTAATAATTGCTGAGGTCGATGCAACGCCTCATCTTCACACTTGATTCTGTAAGCGCGCCGCGTTTTGTAGTTGAGCCGACAACAGCAACAGTAACCTTTCATTACTTCAAATTAACGCCCGGAGTGAAAAGGGAGAAAAAAAAAAAGAAAAAACAATATTATGAAGAGAAAAAAAGACCGAAATCGATAAACAGAGGAAATTAGAACTCAACGATATTCGTTTCGGAATTTATGGATCGGTTGTATTCCCGGAGGCGCTCAATAGTAGGTAAATATAGGTTCGATGCTGAACCGAAGTCATCGATGAAGAATATTCGAGCGTGTAATAGTTGACGAATAAAAGTTGAAAGGAAGGAGGACGTTGTTTATCAGTATACCTGTGTGTTCTGAATTCTGCCGAGAGAATGAATCGACAGCTCCCAGGAACTTTTTTTCTTCGTCTGTTATGGGTGGGTTGTAGTGGCTGAATAAAAATTCTGAAGTTATTAATACGCGGAATATTGCTCACCTTGATTATCTGCTTTGTCGATACGTTTGGACGATTGCTATCACAGAGCGGGCGAAGCGTGCTACCTTGCAACGTTGCGTTTTGTCCATTTAAATCCATAAAAAAGGTCGAATTCCATGGTCATAGCCGATCCCTAGATAGTTCGATATTTTTCGTTGGTTTCAATTTTCCCTTTTAGCAAGAAGTGTTTCATTTTTATGTTCACCAGCAGAAAATTTTCGAATCGGAACAGCGTTTTAACGACAAAATCAGTTAACAAGACATTTTATGTTATTAGTTTTTAGTTTTAGCAATTCTAAATGAAAGAGTGAAAGACATTTCAACACGACCAAGTTGAGTCAATCAGTTCAGTTTCCAGCCAAGAAACTACTGTCCAAAGGAGCTCGGTATGCAACCACTGTCGCCGGGCCGTCTACGCTCATGAGAAAACACACACGTGCAGCAAAGGTTGCCTAACCACCCAGCTCCTTTTTCACGTTCAATTTGGATTATACAAATATAGTTTTTACGATGAGTCTTGTTCGTATCAGTTGCTCCAACAAGCTTTTTTTATTGCAATCAGATGAATTCAGAGTACCTTCAAGTGAATATTCTTTCGATTTTTTTCTTTCTTACAGGACACAGTTCGGTGTCTTCATCCTCGTTGCATCTCAGAAACATTTCCTTTACTTCTTGCAGAAAATTATCTCTTGCCGAGCGCGCGCGGCGCGCGTGACGCCATACTCTGAAGTGCCCCCGCGCGAGTCCGAGGACAGATCAGAGTGTAGGGAACGCAGAGGGGATACCCACTAGGACACCCGGGGGACAAAGGTCCTCGCTGGAGGGGGCCCTGGGGGGAGAGAGGTTGAGAGCCTGTGAAGGGGTGAGGGAGGGGAGGAAAGTACCCGAAGCCAATTTGTATGCAGGAGTCAAAAGGCTATAACTCACATCAAATTTAATAGGGACACGTGTTCCAGTCCATAGTCCACGGTCCACTCGGAGACCTGGAGCTTTCACACCGTTGGTGGTGCGCGGTATGGGCTTGCTCGGCGCGGTTTGGTGCAGGAACGGTGGAATGGTGGAATGGTGGAGCGCGGTGGAGTTGGTGCGTTAGTTAAGAGAGGAGCCATCGGGAGACCCATCCGAGCCATCTTCAAGTGGCAACTGGTCACTGGCAAGGGGCTTGAAGTGGCAAGTAGCCTTCATCAGCAATAATGCATACTACTTTGCCGCACTCTGGGTCAAATCTAGACGATTGAAAGACAGAATAGTAATTAATACAAAAAAATCACGTCATCTGCTCTGCTCAACTATCAGTACAGAGTGGAAAAAAGCTGTATTATTTTCCGCCAGAGAACGCATATCCTCATTGAGGGCAGAGTTGAACCGTTTAATCAGGCAACTTTGCATTTGGTCCTTTTAAACCCACGATACACTTTTCCATGAAAACTATTGGCTGTTCTATGAAAACCCTAGGATTCGGCTGTTTTAGTGAATTTAAATAAAGAAAACACAATAACATTTCTACAGCACACATTTGCGATTGATTCCAATGCAGTGCTGTCCTTTTGTGGATCATCTTTATTGGCATTATAAAATCCACCATCAGTCGAGATGTACAATAGTTCATAGAAATACCTACTTCCATGGGTGATTTTACAACGTAAAGAAACTATTACAAAAATAGCTGATGAGAAGAGTAAAATTGGCTTACAGAAATACTAAGTAATCTTTGCTTTCACCGGTACAATCACTGGATTGCAGATGTTTACCGAATCAAAATAAGCTAGCGAACGTAAATGTACCGAAACAAATCGAAAGTAGCAATAATGGTATAATGGAACTCACAACCAGTGACACGTGCAATTTGGCAACGTTGTATCTGTTCGTTTAAACCCCCATGCAAAAAGGAAAATTTGAGGGTGTTCACTAAAATGCGCCTAATAGCTCGATCTTTATCATGGGTTTTAATGGGCAAACTGCAACATTGTCACTTGTCAGATTCAATTCCAACTCCACCGCGCACAAGATGTTTTGCTCTCATTCATTTTCGTTCACTGTGCGCTGGGCGTACCTTCCGCCGGGTTTTCGCTGCGTGGACTTAGCCGTTCTCCTCTGGACCTCCAGCTTCTCATTTCTAATTCATTTTTCAACAGCAAACTATTCCTACCTCACAATATCATTAAATATCAAGTTTGTGTGGTAATTTTTTCCTACCAATCTCTCCCCCCCCCCCCACTTACCCTCTCCACGTCCTTTATCATTCTACCCATTCATTCATATTCTTTCGCCCTTTTCCTCTCCTCTCCTCTCACCCACCTCTCCCTCCACCTTATTTCCTCCTCATTTCAATTTTAGCTCCGCTGGAATTTTTCATATTTTCCCTCGACTTGCGTATACCCTCATGGTTGAATTTATTGGCCGTGAATGTTTTTGTAAAAACCCATGCTGAAAATATTTTCTTTCTTTTTTTCTCCTCTCCTTCCCTCACTCAAAGGAGGTGAGAACTGTAGAGCTTCCTAAATCTCTTCCTTTACCTACCTGGATTTCCCCCTTTTTTTAATTTACTATATTTTATTACGTTGTTTGCGTTAGCATGCCCTCACAGCCTTTAGTAGGTGACTTGGGTGTTTAATTTTTGAGCAATCGTGTTTTTTTTTTTTTTTTTTTTTTTTTGAATGGACGCTGTGCGTTGTCCCCTCACACGGTCACGCCTTCCGTACACTCAAGGCTCCATGCCACTTATGAATAAAATATATGTTAATTATACGTGTTTTCAGATAATTTTCATGAATAATTGTTCCGGCTCATTCCGTTTCATCGCAGTATTTCATTTTATTCGCCACGAGTCCTTTTTTATTGCGTGATAAAGAGGGAGAAGAGGTAGAAAAACTGTCAACTTCATTCATATTTTCATTATGTCCTTGTCTTATGACTCGGTTATCAGTCGTGGTTCCCACCATTTTTTTAGCATCCATATTGTAGATGACATAAGAATTCTGTCGAGAAAGAGATGACGAATCTTGAGTTTAACCCTTTCTGTAGCAAGTTAATAATATACGTCAAATCTTTGCTTTTTTAATCGAACCAAATAGGTAGATAAAGATTCTTCCACTGGGGTAAGTATTTTTGCCTAAGTCATCAATTGAAGGTACTCAATCGTTCGTTCTTTAAAAAAATTTCTCATTGACGGCTCTTTAAACGTCAAATTGAGTGGACCAAAACTGTGTGGTGCGGAAAAGATGAAAGTAAACAAATAATTTTGGGCATGATGGTACCTAAAGGGTTGAGCTGGGGCGTTACGCTTGATTTGACAACGTTTTTGTCTATTTAAACCCGCATCAAAAAAGTGGATTTTAAAGATACACTTCAAAGGTCACTATGACCAACCAACAAAAATTTCTTAATTGGTACAAATGGAAAAATGTAACGTCGCTTAAGTGCGCACTACGCTTTTGAGTGCAGAGTGATAGGAGAAAAGAGGGTTGTAAGAGAAATAAGCTCTCCTCCAAATTTGCAAAAAATGAAAATCACACAGAAAAGAGATTCTAAGATTAGCACACCTAAAACATTTCAAAGTCTATTTGCAAAGCTTATGGCAGCCGCAGAGGCTTCCTCATTAATTAATTAATCATACAAATAAAACTAAAAATTCAATTACTAATTATACACAAAGGTATACCTTATAATGGTTATAAAACAGTAAAAAGAACTCAAGGCATCATACATGTCTATTGCTCGTCATCACGACTCGGGCAGGTGGAATGCGGAGAAATTGAATTCAATTGCAGGATGTGCGCACGCGTTCTCATCTTATATACTCATTTGTCAATATGCATTCACACACTGAACATATACCGTCATTCCATTTGCGAACAAAGGGGAAACGGAGGAAGCTACATCAACGGGGAAATGTTATATTTATGTTGAAAGAGGCGGGAAAGATTAATTTTTCAAACAGAAAACGAGCCAACGGAGGAGTTTGTATTCGGAATCGGCAGCGGGCAAAATAAAATAAATAAAAAGAACAGAAAAAGTAAGAGAGAGAGGGGGAAAAAAAAGAAAATCATTAAGCATGTAAATTTTCTATAACAAGATCTAAATGAGGTCTCATAATTTTCCGTCCCCCACCCTCCCACCCCGACTTTACGATTCCCCCTTGGTCGATGCGTGACGTTCCGTCAAATTGTTAATGGGCTCTCTGCTTGCTCGGAGGTAGAAAAGCACAACGGTTCTGTTATCTGATCCTAAAAGTGCGGATTCACACGACTATTTTTCTTCTCTCTCTCTCTCTCTCTCTTATTTTAGTTATTCGATTTTTCAAAATGAATTTTGAGGTCAAACGTTCGATTTTTTTTTTTTTTTTTTTTTTTTTGGACATCAATGTATTAAGTAGTCTTCCCCATTCCGCTTCAAATATATCCGAACACCGACATTATCATTTGATACGTAGATAATTATTTCTTCGTTTGTTTCAATTGGATTTGATTAGGCAACAATGCGTCAAAGTGAATACCAGGTTACCCCCTCTCTTTCCCTTGATCATTTGACAGATCTACCGTTCCTCTGGCGTTTGAGGGGAAACTGGAAAGTGGGGGAAGGAGGGGGAACGAGATAACAAGATAAAAATGTATACGGTAACCCATTGCCTATTATCACGCGGGACTAAGCACCCAGGCATAGTTCGGCCCAATCAACTGTGTAATTTGAACATTCTGCAAACAACAAGGCTTATTCTTTTATTTATTTTCTTTATTTATTTTTTTACTTTTATTATTGGGACAGGGGGTTGGGGTGGGGGTGTGATATGCCCCTGCACAAAATAACGTTTATTTACGTGCGATCTTGATGACTGATTTGCGTGTTTCACTTGCTCACACATACACACAAACATGCACACACATATCCACACAAAATAACAGTAAACAAGTATTTTACGGCTTTGTAGGTAGGAAAATAGACTTTCTTATATTTTTTTACCACATGCCTGAGCGCGCAGGCATCTATATAATTATCAATAACGGGTCGAGAATTAGCGCAGCATAAGTTTTATATTGCTTGCCACGAAATCGTTGTTCGAGCCGTTCAAAGCAGAAGTGCGGTATGTGTCCAGAAACATTATTTTTTGTGAAAGTAGGAAATCTTTGCAGTATCTTTCAGAAACATTCAGAGAATAGCAAATGATCAAAGAATTAGCAAAGGAAACAAAATTTTATCAAGAACCGAATGTAATGTTAATTTTTTTTTCGCATACATAAAAAATTAAAACCGTCCAATTATTCACAACAGCTAGAACAGGTTAACGAAGTATTTGGAGTTCGATTTCTCCTAATTTTCAATAGGCTCTTCGAAGAGCCTCTGCAGGCTTGAATTAGGCTTAGAAAAGAAAAGGGTTTCGAATAACTTTCATGAGTTTTGACCATGGGCGCCCGCAGAAAAATTTCCAAGGGGGGGCAAAATTTTTGAATCCCACTGGGGGGTCAAGGGAGACCCCCCCCCGAGGAAAAAGGGAAGACCTTCCCCCCCCCCCCTCATACAAATAGTGTACAATTATTAAGCCATTTTAGGTGTATCCGAATAGTAATAATAATTTTGACGTGTTTGATTTTATGAAGAAACGGACAACAGATGATAATAATGGTAAGTAAATGTATAATTCTACTATTCCTTGCAAAAAGTGAGTTAAAATTAGAACATAAACTAATAATAAAGTTCGTCAACTACACAGTCTGGCCAAAAGTTCTGCCAGTCGAGGCACTGTTGGTTTTTTGCGTGTACATGCAATACCGTTCCAGATAAGTACATAAACCCCTACATATTGTAAAAGTAGACAAAAAAAACCTGCAAAATGGTACCAATTAAATTAAAAAATTTCTTTTTTTGTTTCTCCAAATCAGGTCTCAAACTTGTGCTCTTTTTTTTTATTTCTCTTTGGTCGCAGCCAAAAATTTCTGCCGGATTCTGTTCACACTACTCGCGGACGCCCGGAACGCGCACGATCAGCAGCACTATGAGTTTCTTTGTACCTTTTAATTGATCTAAACACAAAACTTTCAGAAATATCCAGCGGACTTAACGTTTCCCATATTTCTTTTGGGCCTTTACCGCAGCGGTGCAAGGCAATCACTGCGACTCGATTTTCGTACGTGCCCCACTCCATTTTTGAACCGGAACACTTCCACAAAAAATATGCAGTAAATGCACTTTACACGCTTGCAATTAGCACTAAACTTATTACATAATGTATTAAACACTTCATCGAAGCGACGCCAAACGGCTACCTGTCTAATTAATTCGGTAAACATCTTTATCGGACAAGTGACCATCGCGACCAGAAAGATATCTTGAAAAAAAAAGGTTGCAAGTTGGACGCTCGATAAAAGGGATTTAAAAGCGGTATTTTCAAATTTGATTAGCATCATTTTGTAGGTTTTTTTGTCTACTTTTAGAATATGTAGGGGTTTATGTACTTATCTGGAACGGCATTGCATGTACACGCAAAAAACCGACGGTGCCTCGACTGGCAGAACTTTTGGCCAGACTGTGTATATTACTCCTTAGATTCACATTTCATTTTCTTTCGGTCCTTTCATTTTTCTTCGCGAAATTTTGACTGTTTTGAATTCCAGGGGGGGGGGCAAGTGCCCCACCTTGCCCCCCCCCCCCTGCGGGCGCCCATGGTTTTGACCCTTAGAGAGCAACTCGGCGCGATGTCAGGATAGATCGAAGGAAAAAAAAGGAAAGGGGAGAAATAATTCGGTCGTGTCAAAGTTCACAAGCTTTAAAAAAAGGTATTTTATCCTTTGCATATTGCATGCAAAGTGTAAGTTTCTTTCTCTCTCACAAGCACCGACCCCTCCTACCCCTTTATCGTCTCACACTTTGTCTCCCTCTTTCTCAATTCTTCTGTCTGTCCTTTGTACACTCTATCTCTCTCTCTCTTTCTCTCTCTCTCTCTCTCTCTCTCTCTCTCTCTCTTCTCTTCCTCTCTCTCTCTCTCTCTCTCTCTCTCTCTCTCTCTCTCTCTCTCTCTCTCTCTTCTCTTCTCTTCTCTCTCTCTCTCTCTTCTGCTCCTTATTTAAAGTGACTTGTAATGAACAGGCCGTGGCGCATTTATTCACGCAGTCATAATATCTATGAGCATAACCAGCCACAATAAATATACTAGGTCACGCGATTTCGCTTATTCTTTCGTTTCACTCCTCTCCGACCAATTTATTCAAATAAGCAAAGGCGCAAACCGAAATTCGATGAGATGGATGGGGACCAAAAGAAGAGCTGAATTCTGGCATCGATTAATGAAACCATTTAAATCAAGTGCGCAAGTTTGAAAGTTTCTGCAATGGGTTATCAAGACAAGACGGATTCAGAGGTATCCCAAAGGATTCTCCAAATCATCAAACCGGATCATCAAAGAAGCTTTCAAATGAATACGTTATGATTGGTGCCCACCATCCACCATCATAGTTTTGGTGGCCTGCAAACTCTTGTGGGCCACTTATAAGACGATCAATTTTGGTCCTTAAAGAAGCTCGAAACTAGGATTGTGATGATCGGTGCGCAACGAGCATAATTTTAAAATGATTTGACGTCAAAACTTTCAAAATGTTGTGCATTCTTGACGGAAAACCGACCTGTGCTTTGATTTATGATGAACGTCGACAACCATCGATTATGGTCAAATAATTGCGGGCCACCAAACCGCATGGTTGTGGATAGTGCGAGCAAATCACCAAATATTCACTTGGAGCTTATACTTTGAGGGTCCATTTTGATCTTTTGAAGAGGCTTTTTGACGATCATCGATGGTGTCAAAAGTCATGAATCATCATCAATCATAGCATAGATTCATTTCTCGCTAAGCTACAGAAAATTTTGAAATTTTAGACGCCGAATATCCGTTAAAATGCGAATAGCGTTCATCAAATGAGGATTTTTGATGAAAGGTATACTTTGATGATCCAATTTGATCGTTTGGAGATGCCTATAGGAGGAGAGTGGGACACCAAATTATAACCAAACTGACTTTATGAATGAAAAAAAAAAAACATTTGCCATGCGTAGACTTTGTGGGAGCTTTTACGTGTATTGATGGTGGCATCTGGCATAACTTGAAGGAGCTAAAGACTCATCTCCCATTCATTAACAGCACGCGGTGGGTTACTTTCTCGATATCGTTCAAGAGGAAGGGGTGGGGGGGGCACATACTCAAAGTGGGGAGAGGGGGAACATTAATTTGAGTATGTTTATTGAATTAGACAAATGACAAGACGGCTGCCAGAGGCCCAACTAAACCTGGCTGCCCATGGTGTGCGAGTGCCTCCGTGGTCGGTGGTGAACGGTGAAGAGTGGCTGAGCGTTGCTGCGATGCTTGTTGAAGAATCGGATCCTCAGCAGACGCTTAGACGCGTGGAGTTCAGCGTTGCCAATTTCCACTTAAAAGAACACTCAAGTTTATAAATGCAAGTTCAAAACGGAAAAAGGTATACGAGCGGTCATTTTTCGTTCTTATGTATCTGATACACCAAATGCTCCGGTTACAATGGAAAATCCGATATTTCATATCAAAATATCTATATACGTCTTCAGACAAAACTGATGCTCATTATCTCAAGGCGCCTTCAATAAAGTACACGCAATCCGCGCTGTCTATCATATTCCGAAGCATGTGACTTAAAAAATTCAATTTCGGTTGGGTATTCAAAGTTACATGCACAGCCGCGCTATTCAAATTGCAATTCTTGTTTTGGCAAGTGTTCTGTTCTTCGTTTTTTGTTTCGGTTTCTTTGTTTTTAGTTTTACTTAATACCTCTGGTGAAATCTCTCAAATTCTCATTTGACTTCCATCATACCTGGACCATTTCATAGTTATCATTTCAAGCTTTGAATCTTTGTGAGCGTATGTGATTCTTGCTTCATGCGATGTCCCCGCCGCTATTGACAATCCATCTATCAAAGTCCCTATATTTTCAACTCTCTGGATTTTTCTTCCCTGGTTGGATTTCCTATAATCGAATGCCGTCTGTTTCATTTTATGAATACAATGATTTCTAATACTCACTGATACCTCTAACATTTTTGTTATTACAGTACCAATAATTATGTTTGGAGTCTTCGGCATATCGTATGACCTTAAATACCCGATGTGGTATGTGGTAATTATGCGGGGCTAATATTTTTCAGTACATCAAATCGTTGCGTTAAGAACAAAAATAGGGAAACTTATCCATGAGATCTCCGAGTTTCTATGATTGATAAAGATCTATTCTTTGGGTACAGTGAATAAAGAAACATTTTTAGGTGATCCGTCAATTTCTGTTGAGACACTGATATAGTTTAAAGGTCGTTCAAATACCGCTCCATATCGTTGCTTGTCTTGTTGAACACTGTTACATCGATAAATTGTGTCCAAATAGGATCCCGCGGTTGCAGCAGTGTCGAAATTTTCGATATCAGATTATCTGAGAGATTCAAAGAAAGAGGCCATTTGCACCCCCCCACAACCACCACCATGTCTGCGGAGGAATGTACCTTTCTCTCTCTTTACCCATTTGAACTTATGTGTTAGGAAAGGATGGAGATAGGGGCTATCATGTGACTTTAGCCCCTGTTTTGGTCCTTTTCTAACACATACGCGTTCAAATAATGGGAAAAGAGAGAGAAAGACAATGTTGATTTCAACGCAACCGGTTGAATATATTGGAAAACACCGCAGACATTCACTCATGTGTTTAGCTTCCATTCAACTAAGTAATTGGCAACGCAGGAGAGATCCCCCCGACACAGGAAACACGTCGAGGATATTAAGAAGAGCTCCTGTCTAAATTTGATGGATCACCTTGCCCGCTCACCGTTTTAAAACCCGCACCGCGAGAGCTCACCGTTTGCGTTTGGCGTTTGGTTTGGTGGAATGGTGGCTGTCTGAGTCTAAGTCTGAGTGTCTGTCTATAAGTACTGTCTATCTGCGTTTTGTCTTGTCCGTTCCCGATTCCGATAGTCGTTAATTTCTTGACAACAACCTGCTGCGCTTGCGCGGTTCCGATATTATTATTCTTTTTCTCTTTTCAATTTGCGATCCGTCCTTCCTCGGAATTTTTATATATTTTTTTTTTTTTATTTTTTTATTTTTTCGCAAACTCTTCAAGCCCCCTTGCTGATCGCCCCACCAACGCGCATAACTCTCAAGAGTGGTTTTCGAGATAATTGTTATTGGCATTGAGGAGACGCAAAGCTTATTTCAATCATGAGAACACTCACGCATGTGTAATCTTCGACTATTTTTTCTTCAATCCTCCCACATACTTGCGCATCACGCACGGAGAAAAAAAAAAATACTTGTCGAATATGGACTAATAAGGAAACTCTTTTCGAGTTTGTTTCTGAAATTCTCAATGACTTTCATGATTGAAAATGAATTCCCTTTTTTGGAATTACCAGAATTTTTATTAACCCACTTGAAAGTCTCGATACTTCACGGAAAAAAAAGAAAAAAAACTGTTGGAAAACTGAGAATTCTGATTATTGTTAAAGGCATTTTTTTATCAATCCATGTTAATAATCCGTTCCGTATTTCCAACGAGAACTTTTTATCCGTATACTGTCTTGCCACGACCATCATCAAAGGGTCGATTATATTTTTTTTTAGTACATCATTATCAGTGTTGCCAAATTAAGCGGGAAACTTAAAAATTGTAGGGAAAATCGTTTTACGCAAACCGGTAGCCCTGGTTAATGCGCTTCACTCCCTCTCAGGCCAGTTTCATCTTGGTTTTATTTTAATACACATAACATGATGTGATAAAATCTTGCATTTCATGTTATTAAAGGAGTCGACATACATTTTGTTTGCTGAGACCAGGCACGAAACTTGTTTTGCAGCTCCATTTTTATCTAATTACACGGCCAAAATCGAATAATTGCTTTGATTACAACGTATAGTTTGTGGAAGTGAAGAGAGTATTTAATAGTTGTTTTTCTTTTGTATAAAAAAAGAAGAATAAAAAAAAATCAATCAGCCCGGAGGCATGGGTCTGGTCTGGGCCATTAGGTACGCGCGTTGGCGTGGATTGAATTCAATGATTAGTTGCGGGTGCCGATCTAATTTATGGTAATCGGAAGTAAAAAGCTGGTCAGGAACCAAGCTAAAATTATTTCGTACCTGTAATTATACGCACGATGAAATTGGTAGCTGTACCGCGAGAAGTATGAGCTCAAAAAATGGGGCGGGCGGATAAAAACGCAAACTTAAACACAGATTAGTGTCGCTGGCGACGTTGGAGTTGCCAAATGGGAAGGGGTATTTCCATTACAAATACATAAAAAAAAAAAATAATTAAAAAAAAAAAAAATAATTAAAAAAAAAAAAATAATTAAAAAAAAAAAAAAAAAAAAAGTTCCCAGGTGCATGACGCTTTGTAATCCAATGTAAACGATAAGACAATTTATTGCAAAAATTGTAGTGTTTGTACAATAGTCCTTGACAATTTTGGGGAAATTCTAGTTCTACGACCATATTCTGGTTTTAACACCAGCATTTTCTGGTCAAAGTACTAGACTTTCTGTGGTTCATACAAATCATTATGCTTCTGGTTATATTACTAGAATTCAGGAATTATTTGTTTCAGTGTAGACTGCGTAGGCTGATTCCAAGGAAGAAAAGTTTCAATGTTTTGACAAGGAACCTATAAATCTTTAGGTCATTATCGTAGCCATTTTTACGTAATTTTCAAGTATAATAAAGGCCGATGTATACGAACAAATTTGAAATAAACTGAAAAAAGACTAGATTCTATAGTAAAATTATAGCCTTGCTGTCGAATCAAGGATCAAGGCCAATTGTTGTTTTAGTAATTAATGTTAGCTGTGGAGTTTCGATTTATTATTGGTTAAACATAGATTGAAAAAATATAATCATTCCAATAACACTATGCAACAAAATTTGACTTTTGGTTTGTCCACGGGTTGAGACCTATTTTTCTGACTCCTAGTGACCAAAGAAGTCAGAAAATGGCCATGAAAGTGCCGGGAAAATGTGTATGCGCCCAGGACGCCGCCATTTTGAAAAATCAGAAATTCAGCCGACTTGCCGTCGGTTTATTGAGGCTAGCGTCCTTAATTTTTACTCAAATTAAAAAAATGTGCACATAAAATGAAAGAGCATAAAATTTCCTACAAGATGAGATACCTCAATTTGTTTTTCAATCAGCAAAAAAATACAAAAACTGAAGTTTTTCAAATTATTTTTTTTAAAAAATCGAAAATTTGACGATTTTTTGGATGAATTTTAACTCATGCCGTCAAAAATAGAAATCATAGAAAAAAACAGATTGATGCATTGAAAAGAGCGTTAAAGTGGCTACAAGATGATGTACTACAAAAGTTTTTTGTGATTATTTTTTGCTACTTTTTAGCCATTAAAATGATTTTCCCCAAAATTCAGTTTTCTCCCTCTATGCTCCCTAATTTACAAACGGTATCGTTCAATAACGTCGATTTGGTTCCTCTCATGCACCCTCGGACCAAAATAATCCATTTTCCATCAAAAGTGACCGTGAATATTGGTGGAAAAAGCTTGGCTCATAACATTTGATGCCCATATTTACATTAAATGTGTCTACGCATGCATGCAGCTCCTCTCAAATATCCCATGCTAAAAAAAAAAAAAAAAAAAAAAAAAAAAAAAAAAAAAAAAAATCATCCGTTAAAGGCAGATATTTTTTGAAGTTTTATTTCACACTCAGCCGGTATTAATGAAAAACAATATTGGTTTTAGAAAAATTCATGTTATTAGTTGCTCTGGATAGAGCAGATGGGATCAATGATGTGCTGAGAACAATAAAATAAGTGGTGGCCCTGAGAAGAACGGTTTTTAATCGGGTTGGGTATCAGTATATTCCAGTGCGGTTATATTTGGGAGAGTGATGAGATTCCTGAGTCCATACTGGTCTAAAAATGAGAGGATAAAGAGAATTTGAAAAAGTGGCGCACCAATTTTTAGCCGTTTAGGTGGCTCTGAAAAGAGCTGTTGCACTGTCTGTCGTTACTTATGCACATGCAGTGTCCGTTCCTGTCCTTCTTAAACTTTAGACCTGGCACTTGGCAGTTACTTGTATAAAAGCCACGCATAATGATGCTTGACTTCAGCCTGCTGTACAAGTCAAGGCTTCAAATTCACTAAAGCATCTTATAAAAATTTAAATATGTGTCATCAAAAAGGTCCTTCCTCAGGGCTACCAAATGAAATTGAGAATTTCTGAACAATCAAATTACAATTGAGCAAAAGTAAACAAAATCTTAAAAATTAAATAAGGTAGGTGACCCAAAGGTGGCCCGGCTATTAAGGTGGCCCACCCTTGCTTATTTCAATTAATTACATGAATTGACGATAAATGGCGTTAGTGCTGAGTAGCAGGATGCTATAGCTTCCCCCACTCCAAAAATCAAGAGCATCGGGCGATTCAGTCGGCGCGAAACAGTGCAACGTCCATTTTTGTAGGTCTTCAGCTAATTTTCACGGTAGTAAACAATCGTAAAAGCTAAGTCCTTAAATCGAGTCCACCTTTGACTTTCAATTCATCATAAATCATTATAATTTTTGGTGTAACTAGAGTCTAGATTCCGTTTTTGAACGATAAAATAGCATTTGAATACTTATTAATGAAATTTAAAGGTGGTGTACACTTTAGGTGCATCAAAAATATGAGGGGTGGCCACCTTAGGTGCATGTTTTGCGCGATGTCAAAATCTACTTTTTTCAAACGCAAAAAAAAACCTCAAAAACAAGCAAATTTTAAAAAAATGAAATTAACATATGATGACCGACTGTCTAAATAGTAAATTGACATATTTAGTTTTTTTTATCTCTCATGCCTCATATGTGCATATTGGCCCCAAGCATAGGTATGGCCACCTTTGGGTCACTTACCTTATGTCTTTTTTCATTATATCAAAGTGTGAGCAAGGCAGCGGGTGTAGAGCAAGGTGGTGTAGAGGGCTATTGGGGCTATAGCCCCCCCACACTTTTTTGAGGATGCGGGCTAACACTTAACAAAAAAAAAAAAAAAAAAAAAAAAATGATTTTTTAGCCCTCCCTTATTTCGACCCCACGCGCCGCCCATGGTGAAATTCATGACGAATAAAGGGGAGAACTCGTTCTCAACTCGATTTTCGCCATTATTCACGGTCACTTTTGATGGAAAATGGATTATTTTGGTCCGAGGGTGCATGAGAGGAACCAAATCGACGTTATTGAACGATACCGTTTGTAAATTAGGGAGCATAGAGGGAGAAAACTGAATTTTGGGGAAAATCATTTTAATGGCTAAAAAGTAGCAAAAAATAATCACAAAAAACTTTTGTAGTACATCATCTTGTAGCCACTTTAACGCTCTTTTCAATGCATCAATCTGTTTTTTTCTATGATTTCTATTTTTGACGGCATGAGTTAAAATTCATCCAAAAAATCGTCAAATTTTCGATTTTTTAAAAAAAATAATTTGAAAAACTTCAGTTTTTGTATTTTTTTGCTGATTGAAAAACAAATTGAGGTATCTCATCTTGTAGGAAATTTTATGCTCTTTCATTTTATGTGCACATTTTTTTAATTTGAGTAAAAATTAAGGACGCTAGCCTCAATAAACCGACGGCAAGTCGGCTGAATTTCTGATTTTTCAAAATGGCGGCGTCCTGGGCGCATACACATTTTCCCGGCACTTTCATGGCCATTTTCTGACTTCTTTGGTCACTAGGAGTCAGAAAAAATAGGTCTCAACCCGTGGACAAAATGGCTGTTGCATAGTGTAAGCGCTTATGAGTGATAATAAATGCTAATAAATTAAAAATAATTATTATAATAATATAAAAATAAATAAAAAATAATTAGTAATTGTGAATCTATTGATATGACTTGAATTGGTCTGCGTCAAAACCACCCTTTGTTGAATTATCCAGCGTTTGAATGGTTGATCCAAATCACGCTGTCTCCTCGCTAAAACAGTATCTTCAACTTACATAATTAGGTCCATTCAATTCCAAGTAAATGGATTTTTTTTCCCCTTTGACTTGGCAACTGCGATGTAGGGAGTACGAATAGCGAAATACACAAAATATATCGGTAAGTGGTGGAAAAGAGTGTGGGGAGGGGGTTGTAAATTCATTTCAGGGATCAAATGGAGGTTATAGCAAGATCGGAGAGAGTGAGAGATAGAAAGAGTGGAGGAGAAAAGGGGTGCGAGTGAGACCACCTACATCTACAATTGTGAAACGAGTGTTTGTACATTGTAATGTACAAACAATAAGAGAGAGGGAGTTACGGCTTTGAAGAGGGGAGGGGGGTGGGGGTAAAAACGAGTGGAGTGAGAAGACTAAAGCGCCGGTCATCAAAACACCTGTCGGATAATGAGAATATAATTGGGCCTATAATCTTGGTCGCGCACATTGTGAAAATGTGGCCACCTACCTTAAACACGCGTACTACACGAGTGGTTTTTCGTGTTAAAATGCGGTAATTTCTTTATGTTTGACCGATGAGTGACCATCAGTGACCCCTCTCGGTCTCGCTCTCGGTTCTAGCGTTGCGGTTTGACTCTTGGATGTTCGTAAAGACATCAGCGCAGTAGGAGTATCACTGGTGGTAATTTTAATTTTATGGGCTTTTTAATTAAAATGAGGATGGATGGGAAGATTTAAACTTTTCTGAGTTTATGGAGTGGATGTCATGTTCTTTTAGGACATTGAAGCCACCAACCTCTGCATCATGACTCATGAAAACATTGGGTGCGCGCTCTTTCTTCGTAATGTAAACATGTCATGAAAATTTCTCAATGAGAACGTGAACATGAAATCTGATTTTTTGCATGCATATTTTGACTTCAAATTGCAACATTATCTGTGAAACGAGTTTAAGTTTATGTTTATATGTTCATTTTTTGAAAAATTGATGCACTTATTCAATTATCGTCTCTTTCAAATTTAAAATTTTAACCGCTGTACTCTCTCTTTTCTGTTTCAGGTAAGAACTATCTCTATGCTTCAAATCAAAACTAAATGCCTCTGTAACATTTTGGTAAGTTTTAAGTCACTCGCGTTTCACACATTCCTTTTAGATTGAGTTCAAACTAAAGTCGTGGGGGGGGGGAGGTCGGGGGGGGGGCGAAAGAAGAAAAAAAAACTAAACACGCGTCAACAAGTTGAAAGTTGAAAGCTAACTCGAAGATTCCACGCGGAGAGGAAGGAAGCTGGAGCAGAGGACGAAAGGAGTAGATAAAGAGGGGGGAAGCTTAAGTTCAAGACCGGTAGCAGGTAGAGAGAGCAGCTTTTGATAGAGCGAGAGAAACGGATATAGAGAGATGGAAAAAGAGCGAGAGAGTGAAAGAGAGAGAGAGAGAGAGAGAGAGAGAGAGAGAGAGAGAGAGAGAGAGAGAGAGAGAGAGAGAGAGAGAGAGAGAGAGAGAGTTTAGGGAGTGAAGAGGAGGAAGAGAGGTAGAGAGCAACAGCTAAAAGACGGAGCAAGTCATGCGCGAACAGCATGGCGAAGGTATCCGTCCGTCGCTTCGGTCGCAAGGTGAATTAAGGGTGGAGGAGGGGGAGGGGGAACCACCCACTCGGTTAATCAATGCTTCGTCCTCCCCCCCCCCCCCCCCCCCGCCCTCCCGTCGTTCCGTGCGTCGACTCCCCTCCTTTCCCCCCGCTCGCTCCTTCACCCCTTTCGAACTTGCAACTTCTGCCTCCCCCTCTTTTCTCTCGCTCTCGATTGACTCAATGTTCGGACGGAGAAAAGAGGGGGGGAGGGGAGTCACCTGGGGAAATGGCCGCCGTGCCGCACAGATGCTAGGTTGTGAGCGGATAGTGGATATGGGGAATTTTTGGATCCCCCAAATTAGGTAAAAGTTCACCACACTTACTTATTCACAAGAAAAACGCATGCCCAAATATTACATCGTGTTCGTGGCACTGTTTTTCCAGCTCTTATTTTCTTTCTTTAATGACAAGTTACCATATCAAGATAAAAGAGAAAAGGGGATGTATACAAAGGCTGAGTTTTTTTTTTCTTTTGCCTGGTGAAAGCAATTGAAAACATCGCAAAATTTACATGGACAATCCGTATATCCACAATGGGTCTGTTGCAAACTTTTGCTACAGCGCTGTGTGCAATCTAATGTAAAATTGCCTGAAAAGTCCAATGATGGCATCAGAAAGCCATGAAATGCATTAATAAACTCACAAGAGGCGTTTAATGAAATCCAAGATGGCGGCAAAATATTGAGCAATCTGTATGCATGCACCACGAACATTCAAGGATAGCCAACCTCACAATATCCATCACAACCAATCACAACGTAAACAAACACATAACCTCTACCTCCAGTGAGGTTGTCAAAGTTGGCAATCCTCGGATGATCACGGTGCATGCATACAGATTCCTCGATATTTTGCCGCCATCTTGGATTTTAATAAACGCCTCTTGTGAGTTTAATATTGTATTTCATGACTTTATGATGCCACCAATGGACTTTTCAGGCGATATTACATTGGAATAAGCACTTTTTATCGCTGTAGAAAAAGTTTGCAACAGACCCATTATATGAAATTTGATAAAAGTTAATGAAGAGAACATGCCTGATTATCATTATGAATTATCATCAACATACCGGCATTGATCAATTAAATATGATCGACGTAAATATGACTTAGCAGCAGCTTCTGATTGGCTGAAATATGTCAGAGTCAGCCTCCGATAGGTTGTGAGAGCAAAGTCCACTGTGCGCAGAGGTTTGCTAAGTCATTGCTCGAGGCGCCGCTCGACTTTGGCGATAATTACCTGCCGCGCCCCCGCGCTTTGCTTGGTTGCATATCTGCACGGCACTAGCTTAACTATTAACACCGCTTTCCCCCGCTGAGTTTTCGGGGGACGTTTCGCGCTTCTCAGCACTTTCCTTCTCCTCCTTCCCAAAGTTGAGGTTCCTGCCTTAGAGCCTTCGGTGCGAACTTTCAACCTCGACACTGATACGCTACGTCGGATGGAAACGTTCTGAATTAGAGGCTGGAAAATTCAGTCGATGTTGATACCTGTGCTCAAAAGTCACGTTTTCCTCTTGTCCTCATTCCTTCATTTAGAAATAACCGTGAAACGGTTGCGTCATACTGAGACATTATACGCATTACGGCTTTTAATTATATTATTATCGCACGGGAAAAAGTAATCGGGTTGATTTACTATATCATGATGATTTTTGCATTTGCCAAAAATGGTAAATGCAGGATTTTTTGGTTAAATTTAAAAAATGTAAAATTCATTCAACCCGATATTTGCTAATGTTCATCATCTTGTTTTGCAGCTGCAAAACTCAGCCATCATAATAAATAAATCATGATAAATAAATCCATCATGACTGATAAATCTTACCAATTATTTTTTTTCAGTGCTTATATTTTTATGATCATCGCTTTAAGATAGAAGAATAAAAATATTTGAATATTAGGGAAGAATATTGACTCTAAAAGTCAAAATCTTGCAAAGATCCAAATTATTAACTCGAATGATACAGGCAAAACAATATTTAGTAGACACAATTTTTCACGCTCTCACTTTAAACAATCCTAATTTCTGCTCCGAAATGACCCCCAATCCCAATCATTAGTCAGAGGACGGAGAAGGATGCCCTAGCGACCTACCGCAAATTCAGGAGTCTGCGGGGGCCCTGATATCCGTGTCTGGGCACGATCATGCCACGCGGTGCAAGTCTGGAAAAAAAGGTGTATCAAATACACCTTGCAATCCTTGAATCAATATGAATGGGGGGAAATCGTAGAAACAGCTTCCTAGGAAGTTAAAGGATCAACTGAAACACACCCCTCTCTCCCGCTGACTCAAAGACGGGAAGCTTGTTAGCCTAATAGGGCCACCTTAGACCTCACTCTCACCTAGTCCAGGAGCCGAGGCCCCGGCCGTGGCGATCCTACTGGGCGCGAGACTCAAGGTATTTAAGGTGTTTTGGTATTTGAAAGCATCGGTGAGTATTTATTTAGACTGGAAAGTCATCGGAGAAGAATGCAGGAGAGAGAAAGGATGAGAGAAGGAAAGAGAGAGGAAAAGGAAATAAATCAAAGACTCAATTGAAACTGAGCCTCGGGTGTGTGTGGGAGGGAGTGGAGGGGGGCCCCGGAGTTTGGGTGCGCGGAGACAATAAATTACTCTAAGACAGTATTGTCACCAGGGTGAATTCTCGTCGTGGGTGGGACGTGGCTCTCGGGGGATGCTCCTCTACCTACCGCAGGCCAAAGGCAAAGGCAAAAGGTACGGCAGTGTAGGGGGCTGTCCCCGTGCCTTAACTTGATAATTATGCCCGGGGCCTAATTAACGAGAACATATTGGACTACACCGTTGCTTGTTACACCCGAGAGTGTCCCTGTCCCTCCCCTCCCCTTCACTCCTCAAGGCCACCACTCTTCTTGCCGTGCGAACGCGGTCTCGCTTTTTGGCCGTGATGGCCTAAATTTGTGTTACGGTGTCATCTTCATAAATCATCTCACGGTTCCGCCCGCGTTGTTCTTACGGAATTAACACCCGATAAACGCGTAACACTGTACGGTGTGTTCGGCCTGGTCTAGGGGAGAAAAATGTTTCCGCTGGTGTCCAATTCGAGTCATCACTCAAATATCTGGTGCACGCCGGTGAAACCACGACATTCTCCTCCTTCTCTCTCATCCTCACCCTCTTGGATTTTTTTTTTTTTTTTTTTTTTTTTTTTCACGTGTCAAACAATATTGACAATTCACAGGCTCCGCAGGGCTGATTTGTGATTCAAACTAAAAAGTGCCGCATGTAACTTAAAAACTTTGTCAACCCCTGATTAGCTAGCTAAGTAGGTCTTATCAGGTGCGTGAACCTTTACGAAGTAAACAACTCTGGGTTGAGTTCAGGGTTGAGTTCAGTTGAAACATACTAGATATATGACTACAGATTAAAATTTTGACCATCAGTTTATTTAAAAAAAAAAAAAAAAAAAAAAAAAAAAAAAAAAAAACCGGCTTTTATAGAGAAAGCTAGAGCTCGTTTTTGACGTGTAGGTAGAATTCAACCGATAATCCTTGGAATTTGCCTACGTTATTTCTCATACTGCACAACAGAATGGAATGAAAATTAATTTTAGAGCAGTAGAGCTTTTTATTCACGATTGCATGCTTTAATATCATAACCCGATTAGAAAACAGTACCTCGGACGCTCTGGGGACGTCCAAAGGACTTTTAAATTGGTTCCTTTATAAAGTCTTTTCATGTACTGAAACATTTACATCCGATATTTTAAACGGTTTAGCAGAAAAATGTTTCCGGACGTTCAAAACCTTCATTTCCTGCCGGGGATGTCAAGTTTGCGGCAAGCTTTTTTTTTTCTTGAAAGAATAAAAATGTACCTACCCCAAAAATTATCAATTGTGTTCCACCTCCACTTCAGAAACGAGTTTACTGCTCCAGTCTAGCTTGAACCAAATGTCCCAAGCGCAAAAATCAAAGTTTGAACAGGATATGTTCCGTGCTGCGTATTGAGCGTCCATAGATGCTCAGCGCTATCTCTCGGGCGGAAAATTTACAACGCACTGTTCCAACAGAATGACGAGCCATTAACAGACCGTCTCGCTGTCTGTCCATCGCGCCTTGTCGCGTCGGCGTCGCCGCGCGCCGTAGCCAATCAGTTTATTTCACAGCAATCGCTACCGTTCACGTTCAACCAATTCACTGACATTAAAAGGAGCGACCACATCTCGACTATTGAAGTCGACAGACGAGCAGCGCTGCTCGGGGCGCGGTTCGCGGTTCGCGGGGGAAGCTGCCCATAACATACATATAACATGAACTGAGGAGTATAAGTGTCTAGCCGCATAAAGTACTTCACACTTTAATTCGAACGAAGGAGGAAACCGAGCTTGATTATTGGTCCGACAGATGGACGACTTCGAACTCACTGTTTAGCGATCTGTGATGGATACTGTGAAAGGGCATGGTGGCATGGTGCATAAGAAGAGCTCTCATGACGCATATGACGACCAGTACTACTTTGTCCACAGATGGATGCATGCCGCATGGGCTTCAATGTATTTGCGCATGCGCATGCAGTCATGCGCAGGACCGCCGTTTTAGACCGCCGCGGCAGCGATGTAACTTGGTTAATGACCACAAATAAATGATAGTCAAGATTGCCACGTTGAAGCATGTAGACCAGTAAATGTGGTAATGTGCAGTCACTTTATTCCTTACACTGAAAAAACGGTTCGGGTAATACGCAAGAAAAGTTCGTGCGTAGAGCATGAACTCGTCGGGAAGTATGTGAACACTGCGGAGGTTCGGGCTTGACGGCCGAAGTGGTTCGGGTGCATCACCCGAACCCACTTCGTGCGTATTACCCGAACCACTTCGTGCGTATTACCCGAACTCTTCATGCTCTACGCACGAACTCTTCGTGCTTATTACCCGAACTCTTCGTGCTTATTACCCGAACTCTTCGTGTTATTCCCGAACTCTTCGTGCTTATTACCCGAATCTTTGTGCTTCCCATTCCCGGTTATTCCTTGAATTCTTTTCCATTAACAATAGTTTATAAAAAGACATCAAATACATCACTCACTGGACCCCTATTAATAGGGGAACACCATATTACCATATTTAACACGCATATTATCTCTTTCACAGCTTAGTAAATCAGAACACTAATAAAAAGGAATATACGGCGGATTCACAAACAAATCTTAAATAAGCTCAGAACTTTTCAACACGTCCAAATTCGAATGCGAACGAAAATTTAAGTAAAGATCGAATTCAAAACAAATTATTCGAGCTTTTAAAGTATACCGACTTAGCGGGAAAAATGAGGGATCAGGACACCTCGTAACGTAAAACAACCACAGTGAAAAGTATGCGGCGAGTACGACTGACTGACTTTTCCTTATACTAGCTTTTACACACAGATATTTATGTTTTTATTTGAAGCTCTTATCGAAATACCGTCGTGTTTAAATTTAACTGACACCATACTACAAATTAAACTGAATTTAAGCTGCCAACTTGCTTTGAAACACGGAGTTACGCGCTAGCCCGCCCGACCGAGGAGCGTTCAACATTTAACTGCCGCTTTATTGTTGCGTGTTTGACCACCTAGAGCGCGGAGCAAGCAGTTTTCACGCGTACTAGCCGAAGCGGTTCGTGCTCTACACCCGAGCCATGGCAAATTTTGTACAATAGTGTTTCCGCGAACCGCCGGCATACCCCCGATGGGTCATGGGGGCCCACTGGGTGCTTTCGCACGGTAGCATGAACCGCTCGGGTGTATAGCCGAACTCAGGTATACGAGCGGTTCGGCCGCCGAGCCCGAGCCGATTTTTTTCAGGTATTTTAAAAGGTACTCTCTGAGAATTAAAATTAAATCAATAAATATTAAAATTTAATTAAGAAATAAATAGGGTGGTTCAATAAAATGAATAAATAAAACCTTACCGTTTTGGCGCAACATGAATAGCGCAATCTCTCACTTAATACAAGATTAACAGGATATTTTTTTTGGTTTTAAATGGGTTTGAAATGCAAACAATGAACCGAAACGGAGGAGGGGGGGGGAGAGAAAGAAAAAAAATTACTAAAGACAAGAATAAAAAGAATTGTCCTTTACAGATGAGGACACATTCTATGTCCGGCAGTTTTTGGAGGTAGGCAGCCGGCAGTACTTACCTCGATGACTTTAAGCATTGCAGGTGGTATACCTAAGCCAAAATCTAAGGAGTCGTCTGTCATTATTTTGTCCGCGACTGTACAGTGATATTTTCTTCTTTTTTCTTTCATGGAGTTTTCACAAGAAACCACTGCTCGAAGTCTGGCATCGTATAGGCAAAGATTACAGGCGCGCCGCCGCCGTCATATCGCGTCCCGTCGAGCATCACGGTGCATCGATTACAGGGAGCGGTGCGCGCGCACAACCAGTAGCCTTCCGTTGACTGTTGACTGTTGGAGCCGCCCGCGACGAGCCTCTCGTTCTCGCATTCCGCATCCAAGCGCCTTTTTAATCTCCGTGCATCCGCGGTCCAATGTGCAATGTGCATCGCAAAACGCACTTGGTCGTTGCCAGATGACGGATGAAAAAAAAAAAAAAAAACCCACCTACTTTACATTGAACTGAACGGAGAAGTAGGCGAGTTTCACAGTGTAATCTGACAACTAGCTGTACTCATCGCACTTGCAAAAGTCTAGCTACCACCTTTCAAAACCGCGACCGGGCTCATCGCACACCAGTGCA
Source organism: Trialeurodes vaporariorum (assembly GCA_011764245.1). Taxonomy (NCBI): domain Eukaryota; kingdom Metazoa; phylum Arthropoda; class Insecta; order Hemiptera; family Aleyrodidae; genus Trialeurodes; species Trialeurodes vaporariorum. Next base: position 2,067,006 of record VMOF01000001.1, read on the forward strand.
CCGCGGATCCTAAGAAGCGCGCATCAGAAGCCTGCCTGCCACATAATAAATTCCCGATTACGCATTTTTCAATTACTTCCCCCTCTCAACCAGCATATGTATTTATGTAAGTATCCGCCAATACCGTGACATCTGTCCGCTTGCTTGCTCGTGTGGTTTTGGAATCCAAGTGGTGGAAGATAGGACGCTTTTGTTTTTCGCCGCTTGCCCTACCCCACAGTGAATCGAAAAATGAAATTTTCGGGACAAAATTTTAAACACTCAAAAAATCAAGATTATGATCAACTCAATAGCAAAGTAACTTGTCATTCATTTAAGAGCTTAAAATAAGTCAAATAACATGGAGTTTACAAGAAGATATGAACTCTAACATAAATTTAAAGCAAGAAAAAAAGCAACAAATTTTCATGTCCCAAAAATGTCCATGTTTCTATCCAGTGTGTGCCTCTGCGATGCTCGTAATGTCGCGATGAAAAACGCGTGGTTGGTCTCCCTCATAGTTCTTCGAAGAGGCCGATGCTTCTTCTGGTCGTTTGGTGGTTGCTGGTGCGCACTCTTTACCAATTTCACGCTCTCCCCTACCCCTCCCCCTTTCTAGTTTTGATGACCGAAAGGGTGGACGGGGTGGCTGAGACGGGGGAAGAAAACATGACGTATGAAATAGCAACTACCGAGGAGCCGCAGTTCCGCGCGCTGTTTGTTTGAGAAAGGTCATTGCCACAGAAAGAAAAGGGATGAATCAACTCTTTCCAGTTTCTGACAGTATGAGATTCAGTCAACTCACTCACAATAGTTCAGATCAAGCGAATTGATAGTTATGGAGCCTCCGAAGTACTTGTTTTTGCCTACATCATTGGTTGAAGACACTCATGGATTCTTTTGAAATATCCACCATTCAAAAGTATCTTATATTTTCAATTCATCGAATTAAAACTTCAGAATGAATTTAATTAGTTCAAGCAGTGTTGCAATTTTGTGTGTGTATTTCATGACATTCTAAAATTCATATAGGTATTTCTACTGGTTGAAGCACAGCGATTGCAGATTATATATTATTATATCAGCGAAGAATTATAACAATGACTTAAAGAGATGTATTCAAATCTGTAGTCTTTGTTTCAACCGGTTGAATCGCCGATGGATCGCAGAACACCATTAAAGATGCAGAAAGGCACCACTGCTATAAAACTAGTTCCTGCGACCACGGAAAAAAAAGATTAGTGAAAATAACCATACGGATACCTGATTTTGGCACCTGCTAGATGTTATGGTAAACTTGACCAGAAGTATGGTACATGTACCGATACTTTGAGTAAATTCGACATGCAATCAGGTTTAGGCACTCTACGTGGGCCCATGGGAGAGTCCGCTGATAAGTAGTTTTGGTGGAAACGTCCCAACAATACTAAGTTTCAGCGGAGAGGTCGTTCGCGGCTCGCGGTCATAAGAAGATGAGAAACGCACCATGCAAAATACGGTGGTGCGCTCTCTCGGCAATTGCCGCGTACTTCTCTGACCGACGAGTGCGAGTCGGATGGATCTGGATCGTAGACGGCGCGCGGTCGCCACACAGGTATAACATCACCTAGTACCTAGTCAAAACATAGTATACTTCTGGTTAACATTACCATAACATCTAGCAGGTGCCAAAATCAGGTATCCGTATGGTTATTTTCACCGTAGTTTTTTTTTCCGTGACGCTTCAAACGTCAAATTTCATAGGCACCCCCCCCCCCCCCGAAAAAAAAATCTGGGTCCAACACTGTTCCTAAGTAAAATCTTCTGATTTGATTGAGCAGAGATCAATGGACGGTTCGTTTCATAACCCCAGCCTGTGAAGCGATCGCTTGATGAAGTAAAGCGTCCCACAAAAGGACTACCGTGTAGAGGAGGCGGATCTACAAGCAGAAGGGCCTTCCAAGGACACGGACCGCTCATTTCAGCGCGAGCGGCCTCTCGCCGCTGCTGTATGCGAGTTGTGTTGCGTTGCGGCAAAAGTAAAGGAGTTCAAAGCGGCACGGCCAGTTTGCGGAGACTCCCAGTCAAACCTTCGCTCTATTAGGCCGCGGCTCGGCTTGGTGAACATTGTTTCAAACCTGTAATAGCACAATTTTACATGGTTGTAGGCGCAATCTAATTTCAACGCACACTGTATCCCCCCCTTTTGCGGCTTGAGAAGACGGGAGAGAGGAGGATAGGGGAAGAGAAAGGAGGGGGGAGGGAGATCGGGGTATTGGGCAGGGGCTCTGCATTCTGTAATCTGTATTCTGTATTCTGTATTAACCACGCACTCTTCGAATTACAGGCTATACAGAGAGTTCATACCTCCAACTCTTGTCGCTTCAATAAAGATCTAGATTTTATAGTCCCTCAACTTAGCACATTTTAATAAAGAAATATATAGGTGTAAAGTAAAAATGAAGGGATGTGAGGGGGGGGGGGGGGGGGGGTTTAGTTGGTACTGCTTCGAGGAATAACGTCGGAGTGGTACAGGCGCGAATACGCGCACAGTGGATTGTTTTTAGCGTTTTTTTTTTAAGCATTGTTTTTGAAAGTTTTTAATGTGCTCGTCTTTATTCTCTCAGAATTTTACAATGGGATTAATGTGCCGTATTGCTATAGTAAGAGTGTGAACAACGGACGACCCCCATTCATTGGTTCTTGATCTAAATAAATAAAATAAATAAATAAATAAATCTCATTGTGCGTCGTGGGGATCGAACCGGGAATTAATGGGTGTCGATTGACTGCAACTCCACCCGATCTTATCGTTCGATGAATAGGGAATGCGTAAGCGTAATTGTGAATGCGTGTAAATATCGCCTTTTGTTAATACTCATAATAACACGGTTGGTATTTATGGAACCTGGATATACTCTCTGTATACAGTACATACACTCGGAACGTGCTTATCTGTCTCACTGCACCCACAGTGAGTGCAACAATTCATAATCACAGCGAGGACATCAAAGAGAGAGGCCGGCTGAAGTTCCAAATTGGTATAATTAAAAGCTGACTCAAGAAAATTGCAGGCTGGGATTTTTATGTCCTTTTTTGGGAGATTTTGCGAACATATCCTTACAGATAATATACTCGTTACTTACAGTATTCGAACAATGTAGTGTTTACTTTAACTTTTATGGGCTGGTATTTTTTCTATGCGTCCAAAATAGCAGCTTCACCACTCAAAATTAAATATGTGTTTGAACTTTCCAATCCTGGTTCCACTCTTACGGAGTGTGACGGCCATACTTAAAATCACTCTTCAAAATTTGCAAGTTTCTTTGTGAAAAGAGAATGGACGAAACTTAACAGAACGAGGCCGCCTTCTCTAATTAACACTTTGAAAAAAAAAAAAAAAATGGAAGGAATAAATGAAAAGTTGGTCGTCAGAATTGGCAAAAACACACAGAGCAATTAATCATATAACTTCACAGAGTGCTTGTGTTTCAAAGCTGAATTTTAATTTTCATGGCAAGAGGTAATTAATTCACCAGATATACCCTCTCTCTTTCTCTCTCACTCTCTCTGCGTTGTTGGTGCGCGGTCGTTTCACTGTTACAAGGAGTGCATTGCAGTCTCACAATCAGCATTTCTTATGTATACCGGTAATTATGATTATTCATGAATAAAGTTCATAACTCACTTTTTTCTCTCTCTTTACCAAGCAAGCAAGCTCCTCTATGTTCTGCCGACGCGTCGCGTCGTGGCTATGTTCATTGAATATATTCACAAAACGCTAAATACACGTGTTTACATTTGTGGAAACCCCTTGCCGCTTACCCCTCGCCCCGCCCCACCTACTCAACGGAGCATGCGCAGAAAGGATATCCCTTTCGATGGAAAATTAGCGGCGTGGAGGAGGTGAGGCGAAAAACGCGGCTGGGTAATAAAGCTCGCAGATTTCTCGTTATTTGTCGACTTCCATTGATAAAAATCGAAAGATAAATCGTGATATATTGCATCTGAGAGCACGGCTTTCGTATAAAGGGCTAAGAATGAGCGGGAAGCGAAGAATATTAATTGTTGCTGATATTATAGCGCCGTTGCCATGGTGAATCACAACTGTGCATGTGCTTTTATTTTCATGTTGTCAGATTAAGTTCTTTTGTTCTGATTCTTTGATAATGAACTTTTGGGTGGAAAATAAATATCTTATGGATAGGATTCTTATGATTTTGACCTTTTTCTTGCAGGCTCATAAAACTTCATAATTTTGTAATTTGTTTTTGCAAAAATATCAACCTGAGGTTGAGCCGAGGGGAGCAAGTACTTTGATTTCGGAACTCGTCGTGACACTGGCGCAACCAGGATATCTTCCATCTCTCTCATTTCCCATTTGAATGTATGAGTAGGAAAAGGACAGAAGGAGGGGGTTTTATCCCCTTGTCCATCCTTGTCTAACATACGTTTCTTAATGGAGAAAAGAGAGAGATGAAGAAACTCTCGGTGCGCTACTGCGTCATGACACCATCTTTGCAAGCCTTCGGAGGTCCCAAACACCATCTTGAAACACACATATGTATTTTTCCGCCAGATCTAGAAAAAAAAGTCGTTGACTGAAGTCAACATTTTGAACCAAATAATATAACAGGTGGTGAGGTGGAGGGTAGGATACACTTGGTGCATCTAAGAGTCATACTGTGCCAGTGCAATCTATAGATTATAAAATTACAAGCGCGAAGAACTGTCTGTGTTTCCTGAATCCGTCGTTTTAAAACTATCTGTACAGCCGGGATAAGGTGGGTAGAGGCACAGAATAATACGACCAGAAGGGAAACTCCCATAAGAGCCAATGGAAGCAAGTTGGAATTTACGGCACCAATAGGCAACGCTGTGGTCCTATATCCCAACATGGCGGATGTGGTTGATTTGTGATGAAACTCATTTATTTCTGTGAATTCTGGAAAGAAATCTTAGTTTCCGGCCTCACTTTTATTCTACTGGCATTTCAGAATGAAAATTTCGCGGATCATGTCCTATATTTTTTTTTCGCGCGCAAATCCAGATGTAAATATCCTATATCCCAACATGGCGGACGCGGAATGACTTTGCTTCAAAATCCGATAGAGTTTCCGATCTGATTGTATTATTTTGTGGTAGAGGGCTAGCATATAGGATACCTCTGATTCGTTCAGAAAGCACTATGACTACACCTACATACCATAATATATTTTATAAAAACCAAACATGTAAGATAGAAAGGAGGCTTCCGTCAATTTGGCAACCCCTGCAATAAAATCGTGATAGTGCACTGGCTGGCTCGAGCGATTCTTGCGCGACGAACATGGTTAGTACTCGTGTACTAATTTATCAAAAATATTAAATATAAAAAGAAACAAACCGTCTTTAAACAATTACTTTGAGACAACCAAGGCGAGCACAGATCGCTCAGCGCAGCGCTTTGAGTCCGCCCCGCGCGTGCGGGGTTAATACGAGATTATCTTAGTGCGCGCCCGGTAAAGCCGCACCTGAGATTTCTTCAAGAGATTCCAAAAGTTTTTGGATCTGTTTTGAAACTATCACAATCAAGTCATAATCAATAGAAAAATAAAATATAATAGCCTCTCTTTTTGGTTATGGTTTCGGTATTTTATGGACGGTGGTTGAGTAGGATAAAAATATCTTGTGACGTAAAAATCGTGAAGCGAGTCCCAACAAAAGAATTTAACCTTCAAATTGACTTTACGGTTTGACATCCATTGTGTTGAAAGCAGATAGATCTGCCGTTTTGCAGATTGGATCCCTAATGTAGCTCCTAGGTCCCAGTGGCGTAACTAGAAATTACCTTTCTCTCACTTTGTCCATTAAATGTGTAAGTTAGAAAAGGATAGGAAAGGGAGATCAATCCCCTCTTCCTATCCTTTTTCTATACCTGTACATTTGGATGAGTAAAAAGAGAGATAGAATGATTTCTAGTTACGCTACTGCTAAGTCCCATCAAAAAGGCATTTGATTATTGCATGCGCCCCATCAATGGCGTACGCAGGAATCAGTCTCTCTCGCTCTTTTCCCGTTTAAGTGTATGGACTAGAAAAGGAAAGAGATAGGGGCTGAAGACACGTTCGAGCCCCTGTTTCTGTCCTTCTCCTACTCACGAGTTCAAATGGGGAAAGAGGGAGAAAGACAAATTCCTGCGTACGCTACTGCGCCCCATCCACCATATCATAATCATTGGCGGCCTGCAATCCTTCGATGACCATTGATGTTTCCGCGGGTCACTATCAATCATGGCACTGGCTCATTGCCCGTCACGAAACACAGCTTTTTGAAAAGTTTGAGACGTCATAAAACGTTTTAATATCCGTTAATTTGCGAATATCCAAAAATTATATGGATGTTGTCCACTAACGGCCCACTTGGGAGTTTCTTTGGAGGCCCAAATCTGATCGTTTGAAAAACCTGGAGCACAGCGAGTTGTCTCGATCCGATACTCAGAATAAGACATAGCTCCAGTCCAAAAATCCTTCACGAAAAACTTTTATAAATTAAAACAGAAACAAATAATAATAATAATAATACAGATCACAGCAACTTTTCTGCCGTATATTGAGACGATTTCGGAGTTATATTCTTTTGTTGGGGACAGAAAATCAATATGACTTTTCTTCGTAACTAACGCTAGAGCTGACTGCTCTTGTTTATAGGCGGACGATTTGAATTTAAAGAACACACTATGCATATCGGAAAATAAGGTTGGACGAAAGCGAAATAGAACGGCACAAATCACACTTTAACAGTTGAGTTAAAGCGAGAAACTTCATAATAAATAGTCGAACAAGTACCTATATGTAGTATGTATTAGGATAGCTACGAGAGCACATCTGTTTACGTTTATAGTTCCATTGATTGCAGATTAATGACGGGCGACCAGCCGGTACCGGTCGACTGCTACGTGCTACGCTACTCGCCACTTTAACCACTATAACTAGACCAGCTCATTATGACGCGAGTATCTCTTTTTTTTATTCAAGAGCAGATATCTCGCTCATATGCCCCTCACCCAGAATCCATGTTCAAAGCTCAAACATTTCTGTTCTGTCCCTTAGTATCGCTGTTTTAGACACCATTTTATTCCATAGAATAACCTAATCAAAAAGTCAAATCTAAAAGCCGCAATGAACGAGGAAAATGTTTAGAGCCCTAATAAAAATTTAGAGCCCAGGTAAGACAACAGGATGTGGCGACGGTTGTCTAATTCCACAGAGAAATCGATAGCGCTGATTTTTTTTTTAAGAACCATAATAAGAGTCTATCTTACAATTAGAGTTTTTTTCCATTAGTTACATCTATTACCTATCAGTGATGGGCCAAAATCATTTTTTGAATACCATGAAAATTAATTAACTAAAATTATTCGCATTATTCTCATGTTATTCCTATTAGTAAATCAAACTTTTGACGCTACCAGCTTATTCATCTGTCATAAGATGAATGGCTGGGAGTGTTAAAATTCCAATGGGCAAAAATGATTTTTTGAATAACCATGAATAATTAACTTAAATTATTCGCATTATTCTCATGTTATTCCTATATTAATAAATCAAACTTTTGACGCTACCAGCTTATTTATCTGTCGTAAGATGAATGGCTGGGAGTGTTAAAACTTTGATTTACTAATAGGAATAACATGAGGATAATGCGAATAATTTTAGTTAATTATTCATGCGGTTATTCAAAAAATCATTTTTGCCCATCACTGTTACCTATACATCCTTGATCTTTGTGCAGCCTTCCTTATGATGTGAGAGCCTCTTGGCCCAAACTTTGGGAACCGCTGCGCCGCACCAAACTTCTATGAATTAAGGTCCGTTTACGCAGAGTTGTAAACAATTTTTTTTTTTTTTTTTTTTTTTTTTTGTGGGTTGGCAGTATCATGCCTCCGTCCATTTCATTCATAACTAGTAGAGGTACTGAGAAGGAGAGGGAGGGGAGAGCAGAAATAAGCAGGGGAGGGAGGGGGAGGGGGAGGGGGACCGAGAAACAGAGCGGAAGGAAGGCCAAGAGCGGAGGCTCGTCGCGTCGCGTCTAAAATTCCACGGATCCGCGAACTGCAAGAGCGAACACAATCCCCGCGTGAAAACGCGACCGAGACACGTGAAGACATCACACGAAGATAGATACATACACAATTAAACACACACGCTCACACGTGAACACGCATACATAGTCATATTCACAGCATCCGCAAGAGGAGGAGGCAGCACACGAAGACACGAAGAGAGCAGAGGACCAAAAGATCACACAGCTCCAGCATTTAACATAATAATAAAATAAAAAAAAATAAAAAAAAAAAGTTGGAGTCGGAAAATCTCTTCATCCAACTCTTATTTCTGTCTCTCTCTCTCTCTGTTTATATACATCTATCTTACTCTCTCCCTCTCTCTTTTATTCGTTAATAAAAGATTAAGTTACTATTGATAACTCGTACACTCGCAAGTCGCAGAGCCATTGCTGAGAAACTCTCGGCTATTAACCGGGCGAAGAGACGGAAGACCTCCTGGTTAGAGTTTTTATCAAACAAACGCCTTCGCAGTGCCCACGAGGAGTAAAATATTTGGAAAGCTCCTCCAGGAGGGGGAAAGGGGGAAGGACTTGGATGAGAGGAAGAAAAAGAAAGAGCATATGAGAGACTTGCTTGCTTGAGAACGAGGTGTCATAAAAGGGGGGATTTACTTGTGTGGCATCCAACACATAACAACACCCAGCCAAGGTGCTACCTACTGGGGCTCTGTGGTATCCACAACTCTTCGCGGCCTCATGCAGGAGCGCATAAGGCATAAGGCATAACGCGTTTAGTATCCCGATACGGGCTCCTTCTCTAATGATTTATAATTTATTATTTCTACAGTGTGTGCGAGTACGTTTTTCTGAATGTGAATCCTTTTCGTATGTGTGTTCATAGGGTGCTCCGAAAGAAACGTGTCATTTCTTCTTGACTGTTTTGTTGTAATAAATGTGGCCACAGTGGATTATCATTGGTAAAAATTTTCATTGGTCATTGGCGGCTAATGTTTCAAAAGCTAGTTCATGCAAGCATTGGTGACCGCCAGTGGCGTACGCAGGATTTTTCTTGGGAGGGGCTCGCACTGATGAGCGTTTGACTGAAAATTGTTCCCCCCCTTCCCTCCACCCCCAAAAATCGGAGGTCTGGGGGGGGTTTAGCCCCTTACCCCCCCCCCCCCTGCGTACGCCACTGGTGACCGCAATGCATTTTCATTGGCGGCCATTGAAAATTGCAATGGCGTTCAAACCATCTTTATTAGCTGGCTAGCAGAAATTCATTGCTCACCAATGATTTCAGTAGATTTCCAAAAATTGGCCACCGACAGTCAATGGAATTTTTTTATCTTCGGATTTACTTGAGTTTCTAAAAGTCTTTGACGAGCATACTGTTTTCAAAGTCCCTTATAATTCCTCTAAAGGGGACCAAAGAAAACAGAACAACGTAAACCAATGGAGTATTATCTCGTTTAAAAGAACTTAACAGACACACAGCGCAAAAAGAGGTATCTGTATACACTTGGCCTTTTGACGATAAGAGATCGCAAAGTAAGGTTGATTTGGACACATCAAAGTAGACATATTTTTTAAACCTTTTGAAGAAAGACGGGGGAAAGAAAATGGTATATATATTCTAGGAGGAGACAGACAAACAGAGCTCGAAGAAAATCATAAGGCGTTTGAAAATCGCCTCTGTAATCAATTGATAGAGGACCTCGGCTCAGACCTACGGATCCCATCGAAATTTTCACGAAAGTGTGCGATTTTCCTAACGTGAAAAAAAAAAAAAAAAAGCACAGCCATTAACTCCATCACAAAGGGATGACAAGCTCTTTTCAGAACACCCTGTATGTTTTCGTATCTATTTACTGGCTGTGTGCGAGCGAGTAGCACAATTTAACCTCCGCGCCGCGCTCCGAATTATGAAGCGTCTGCCTCACCATGCTATTCGACTGAAATGAGAGGTGAGAGAGAGAGGGGGGGGTGGTGGGGAGAGGTGAGGTGAGGGGAGATAAAAAGAGTCACATAAATAATCGTTAAGTGTATCTTGTTATCCTCTTAGTTTACTGTTTGGATTAGATTAATTATCGGATGATAAACCGTTTTAATCCTACATCTCTTGGCCTCTTTCGTCCAACGTCCAACGAACGTCTATCGCGTTCATCTACCCTCTGACATCTCACGTCCAGGTGTGACGTCAAGAACGTCAAGTGCCAGTGCCTTTCACTGGAATTCGCGCTCACCCGAAAAATGTGTGTACAAACCGCTTCGGTCCCGTGCTCGATGACAGGGGACAAATTTCACGGCAAGTTCAAAACCAAATGCGCGCATGACTGATTAGGACCGATCGAAAACAATGAGTCATTTTCAGTGAAAAAGGCCAAATATAAACTAAACAATAAATGGAGGTGCTCTCTCTCTCTCTCTCTCTCTCTCTCTCTCTCTCTCTCTCTCTCTCTCTCTCTCTCTCTCTCTTCCTCCCTCCCTCCCTCCCTCCCTCTATTTCTCTCCCTCTCTCTCTTTTTCTCTTCCTTTCCGTCTCTTCCTTTTTATCTCTTCTTGAAGTCATCATTACTATTGGTTGGATTAATAGGATCTATCTGAAAAATCACGTTACTTCTCTGTTAAATCGATCAATAAGACTGTCTATGACTGACACCTCTGGTCGAATATTGGAAGATTTGACCGTTCCCATGGTGGTTATAAGTACAGAGTAATCATGAGTAGCCATTGATGAAGGTCGCTTGAACGATATAATTTTTTTTCTTTTGATTTTATTTATTTTTTAATTGTTTAAGCTCGTAAAGACTTAAAATATTGGGGGTTTGGAATACACTCTCAAGTTCGACCTTTTCTCGCGAGTTTCAGTGGACGGACTGAAACGTTGCCAAGTCACAGGTTTGAAAACTGATATTTTCTCGGTGCCGCCTCCAAACCTCTAAACCACCACCTGATTGGTCTCTTTAAATCACCCACTCGTAGGCCTCTCATCTGATTGGTCGATTAAAATCTTTCCGTAAATGGTCTATATTGTATGTGTATCCGACATTCGAATGGCACAAAAAAAAGGAAGGATAATCCTCCATTCCACGCGTACGCATGCGTCGCTTAATCGCGCGTCCAACCTCGTCCTTTTCTCGCGTCAAGCGTTTTGCAGAAGTCAAACCGCGTTTCGCGAACATTGTCGAGTTCCAGCTTTCTTTGGCGAGGATGATGCCTCGAGAGTCGGTCGGGGCCGGCCGAGCGCCGTAAATCAAAAAATTAAGCTAGAAAAGGCATAAATGACAGTCCGCAGCGTCCCGAGCTGAAATAGAATAGCTCTGAACTCGCAGAATCAACAGGGAAAAAAGAAAGAAAGAAGAAAAAGAAAAAAAAACCTGGTCATATGAATTTTATAAAGTGGAAGAGCTGAATATTATTATCAAATTAAAATACGGGGCGGGCGAGCAGTAAAATTGAGTCAGACGAGCCATTGGGTGGGACGAGTAAGGGAGGGGGGGGGGTATGAAAATGAGAATTGATTTATAGCAATGGTGACAGTACAGGAGTTCAAGTGAACCAGTTCGTGGCCGGAACAAACTTTACTGCAGGGCTCTATAAGGGGTGAGCCCTGAGCCTCCTCGCGAACTCAGACCATTAAACGACAGGGGACTCACAAAACGATCGCAGCTTTAAAAATCCATAAGTCCCTTGCTCTCATTCCTATGCTAATAAAGCGCACGCAGCGAGACCACGCTGATAAAAAACCAAGAGTTGTTTCGATACCACTGATTGTGAAGACTGGTCGGTACTATAGTGCCATAGTACTTTAAATCAGCGTGCTAATGAAAAAGGGCTAGGTATCAAGGTTGACCATTATTCGCGGAATCGAGGCTCGAAAAATGAACATGTGGTGTGTTCTTGGCCGTTGCGACCAATCGCAGTTCACAATCTAATGACGTCATCGATTAACCTAAGGTGTATACTGTATATTCTATCGAGCACGATGCTGTGATCTGCACAGTGGGCTCAGCTCCGCCCTCTGAAAAGCGCGAAGAATGCACCTACCTAATATTGAATGGATGCGTTGACTACTGAACTTTGACCTAAAGGAAAAGAAGATGCATTCGACAAAAAGTCGACATTTTGTCAAAGCACTAAGACCAGGGATTCACAAGTGGCACTTTTTAGAATATAAGATCGTCCAAAACTCGCATGTTTCGGGCATGGCCCTTTGCGACTGCTGTGCTTTTTAAAACACATTATTATCAGCTTTTTGATTTTTTAAATGAAGTTTCTCCTTCTTCCCGCGGTCAAAGTTTTTCAACAAATTGCTAAGTATACATACTCAGTTCATTTCGCACTTTCATACTCTATGCATTATACCGATAAAAAAAAAAGTATGAAAATGATTCAATGTTGATCAATGCCATATGAATTCTAATAACGGTCTTCTTTAATCCTTCGTCGTTGAGAGAAAAAAAAAAACAAATCCTAGACTTACCCATAATATTCCATGACATGTCATTCCTCTTCAAGAAATTCATTTTGATAGGTCACTTTCTTTAGAAAGAGGCACCCTCAATATTTTTAATAACGTTAATATTTGTTAGGCATATCAAATTTTCTCGTCATTAAATGCGTGATTCTTCAGAATGGCTTCGAAATTCGATTCGCTACCTTTTACGAATTACGATGTGACTAATAATATTTGCCTTAACACATAGAATAGACTGGCGAACGATATTTGGGGTGGAAGCTGGGTGAGAGGGAGAGGGGATGATGCTATTACAATGAGAATGAAGATGACCCGATGACGATCCGAAGATCTGATTTTGTTATCACCTTACCTGGAACTCTCTCCTCGGTGGAAGTCGATTTCCCTCCCCCGAGGTGAACCCCAGGACGCCCATCATTTATTGATGCTCGTAGAAATATAAACAGTAAGTAAAGCTATGGTTGCCAAACCTCACAAAATCTTCAAATTTTGAACCTTCGCTTGTCTTAACTATAAAAACGAAATGGAGGATCTTGGATTTCTTCCGATCATGGGACTTAACGTGAATCCTAAGGAACAAAGTGCCAATCTTGCAGTATGAGAATGGAATCGCTGAGTAACTCTCTACTTTTTTTGTGTTGCTCTAAGTCTTATCAAAAACAATGAGAAAATAAATAGTTGGAGACAGGCACTTTCTTCGTTTCAGCTTCAAAATGTTTTGTTCAACGCATATCTCTTTGCAAAATTTAGTAGCCCGTTCACGCTCACGCGTGGTCTTCCTGTTAAATTTTCTATGTCAAAATTTAATCAATTTAATCAAAATTCAGTCAGTAAAAACAATATTTTCCCCCCGTTTATTCTAAGTATGGCATAAAGTTATTTATTTATTTATTTGTCTAGTTTTTACTTTATTTGTTTTTCTATTTATTCATTACTTTACTATTTAAGAAAAATATCTCAAAATATCAATCTCCTCCGAGCATAAAATATGAGTTGACGCAGTCTCCTCTTCAAAACCAAAAAGCAAAATTTCATGCATATCCTTCCTACCTTCATCATTAAATACTGAGAAAATATGCTTTAGAGAAGTCTAGTATCAAAATTAATAGTAATTTGAGGGGTCCTGAGGTCGTAGGAGGAGGACAAAATAAAACATGGAAAATATTGAACGCTGGTTTGGAATTGAGTTCCGGAGATTTGACATCAACGCGGTGAAGAGGTGAAAAGTAATAAATTACAGGCCATTTAAACAAGCGTTTTGAAAAATGAAACGGAAAGTCAACAATCTTGTATCAATGAACGGATTCAAAGAAAAAAGGTAGACTGAAGAAGAAAACACCAACCATCAGCCACTAGCCACCAGCATCCCTCTCCGTCGATGACAATGAAAAAACGATATTTACGGTTTTTCGTGAACCCAACCAGAAAACACATTTTTCTTTTTCTTTTTTATTTAAAGGTGAAATCAAGTTAATATAGAGGCATTCTCTCTAGCGACTTTTCCTTTCTTCGGTCCTGTTGTGTTTTGGTCAATGACGAGTCCTATACTCCTCCGTTAGTTCAACGCAATGCAAAGCAAATAAATGCCACATTTGGGACCGGAGTGTGAATTAATTGCTTCAACAGTGGACTCGATCCGGCCCGGAGGACCAACATTCGCAAGCGAGCCTGATGGGCGATGGTGGCCTCGACGAAATCTACACCGCTGCATAGGTGCATTCCTAAACAAACGTTAATGGTCAGACTCTGTGGTGACTCTCGGGGGGTTTCCGAAAGTCACCCTTTTGTCCTGCGGTTTTTATACGCATCCAGGGTGGTTGATGGTGAGTTTATTTTTGTGAGGTCTTTTCAACATCCAGGAGGGATGTTTGTGTTTATACGCATATTTGCGTGTTGTCATAATAATCGCTTTGTGTGTGCATGCGATGTGTGTGTGAGTGTGAGGTTTTTTTCTCCCTCCGTTTATAGCTGGTCTCCAAATCCTCGCGGCGTGATATAGTGTGCAGTGGAGAGTTGAAAATCTGAAAGCCATGTAAATTGGATGTTCATAATATTTTGAGGGCGCACGGTGTATGGTGTATGTCCGTGGCTAATTTTCCACGCATTCAGCGGCTGCCTGCCTGCCTTTCCCCTCACACCAACCATCGACTTTATCTCCCCGGTCGCATCTTCCCACTTCTTTAAACCCCCTCTCCCCTCCCCTTTCACCCTAATCGTGTTATCCGCATCTTTTTATCCAATCCTTTATTCAAATCCTCATTTCTTTAAATCCCCCTCCCCTTACCTCTTCATACTCTTTGCATCGACTCACTATCTTTTCCTTTTTTTTTTGCGCTCAAAAATTTATTTGTTTTTGAGAGCGAATCGAATGGCGAACTGCCGCCGTTTGGCGACTGGCAAAGTCAAATTAGCTTCGTATCGCTATCTACCCCTTTATTGTCTATTGTTTGTGACCGTCCGTCGCGATTTTCATGCCCAATTTATCATCGTGAAATGATTCAATTCCGATGCCAAATTACAGACAGTTGAGTTATTCAACGGTCATTTTAATCGCTGTGTTTATTCAAGCTGGCAACACTGGGTTGATCCTGTTAGTTGTGCATAACGCACGCGAACGGACGGACGTCCACGCGCTTAAAGAGCCGTGCTCGTTTTGTCGGATTAATTTTCATTAGATATTTTATAAATGAGAAACGAATTTTAAAATTTGAAACGGAGAGGATCAAAAAACTAAACGATGGGCGGAATGATAAAATGTAGGACTCGTCGCGTGCTAATGCCTCTTTTTTTTTTTTTTTTCTTTTTTTTTTTTCTTTCTTATTTTGCCATCACGGTGCCATCTGTAATTCAGTGGAGATTCCAACAATTGCGGGAGTGAATAAAAATTAACGAAAATATTTGCTGATATTCATACAGTTTTCTCACGCTTTGAAACATGGGAATGGTCAACGATCGTTATCGTTATATGCTATGATGGGGGTATCCCTGCGGTGCACTGAAGGAATTGATGTATTAAGAATAGATCGTCTGATTTTGAGTTTAAAAATTAAAAAAAAAAAAAAAAAAAAAAACAGATGAAAAGCTATTGAAGTCAGTATAATATATTATCTAATTGAAAAATATATAACCATTCCTAGGACCTTTGCTTTGTTTGCTTTCTAGACGGTACCATCAGCTTTCTCAAAAAACTTATTCGTAAATTAATTTCATCATAGATTAGTTAAAAAAGCAGCTTTGGTAAAAGTAATAAAAATTATAGCTCTGATGTAGAAAATCCATTTTGAGAAGTCATTTTGAATGTTTTTCTTTGTTTTTGCATACTTCTTTAATTGCGTTGCTTTTTCAAGCGATTGCGTTTAAGTATTTTTTTTTTTTTTTTTTTTTTTTATCATTTACAGGCTTACAGCATATTTTTCTCGAGACTTTTTTTTATGATATTTTATTGTACTGAATGTGGTTGATTGTGGCCTCGACTAAACGGTATTGTAAAATGTAAACGCATCCATACATCTAATCAACGTCATCAAACGATCGAATAAATTTCACCTAATAACCTTTGAGAAGTTTAGCATGCCTTATAAAGATTACCATATCTCTTGTTCTGGGCTGAAATCAACCGAACAAGTAGAGCTCGTTTCAGAAGTGTAGGCGGACCAAAACCACAATCTTTGGCAAATTTTCAACTTTTATTTCTTCAAATCAATACCGAATTTGCCCCTGACTTTATCCTTTTGTGTTTAAAGTTTTCCTCATTGAAAAGTGAACACTCAAATTAATTTTTATTCATTTTCATCGAGTAATATCAGAAATAATGTTGACAAATTCCAAAGATTATCGGTCTAGGTCCGCCTACACTTCTGAAACTACCTCTAATAAGGTAAATTTCATCAAACATTTTTTCCGCAGTTTCGAAACTGTGAAGATACACCGTGACTCGAATAATAAAAATGATCTCGATGACAGCTCAGAATTACTGTACCTAACCATGATTTGCTTAATTATACCTGAAGTAGCTTCAGAAGATGAAGGAACTTCTGTTTATGACGTCAAGTGGGGATATCATCCTTCCGCTGAAAACAAGACGAAATTTTTTGCATGAAAAAAGAAGCCGTTAGGAAGATTTGAAGGGACCAGAATGACTCGGTAACGATTAAATATGCGTTTCTACAAATGTTCGTCTTAATTAACAGCTCCAAAAAGTCAGCTGAGAAAGTGAGGAGAAAAGGAGAATGAAAAACAATTTATCAGAAAAGAACAAATCATTTATTTTCGGAGCCCATGAATGGTGGCCTGGAAGGTGGAGAATGGTGGGGGAGGGGGGAAGGGGGCACACTACTCGGTCGCGTGACCCGTGGGAATCGATTTCGTCGTGTACACATTCTGAAAAACCGAGTTGCGTTCATAATTAGGGCAAAAAAAAGCCATACCTTTTTCCAATTTATACAGGGTGTTGCGAAAACTATTTCAAAAGGTCCAATCGGGTATTTACGGGTAAACATGAGATTTGTTCAATATTTTCAACGTGGAAACTCGACAAATATTCCCAATACGAGTTGCACTCTTCAAAACAAGTTTCTCCTTATAGTATGAAAAATCACGAATTTTCATCCAAAGGAAAGCCGCAAATTCTGTTGGAGACATCCGCAGAAAAGTGCTGTTTGAGATTTTATTTGTTTCTCGTTGTGAATCATCCCTAAGTAATTTAAACATGGAGAAGTTTTGAACGGTTTAAAATTTTGAGGAATCAATAATAATTGCAGTATTTAATGTGTTGGCTCGATAACAGATCAATTATGATACATAACTTTTATGACAAGAGACAAAGAGTGGTTTCTTCGGTCTAAAATTAGACCCAACCAATAACGAAGAAGCGTTCGTCATTTTAGCCGTTTTCGGTACCATCAAAACATTTTCAGGTAAAGGGGTTTGAAAATGAGAAGTTTTGAAGAAGTAGCAAGTTAGTGAGACAGTTTATTAAATTTGAAATTATAAAAATTGTCTGCTGTACAGTTGGATGTATCTTATACATCTCCATCACGTTATTAAAGACACCCTGTATACATATATTGAGATCCCCTCGTCCCTATCCAGGTTAGCTTACCCGCGCGTTCCCTCTCGCCTCCGAAAACCATATCGAACCAGCCTTTACAATTGGATTCGTTACGGATTTTGTCCGCTTTCTCGTCCTTTCGTCGAAGTGAGATCGAGGATCTGGATCGCACGCAGAACAATGTACGATGTGTTTGTTTGTTGGCTAAACATTTCTTATTTTAAATTTACGAGCTTACTATTTTAGACTTAGCCGTAGTCAGAGTATTGTCTTTCTCTCTCTTTCCCCATTTGACTGCATGTGTTAGAAAAGGACAGAAACTGGGGCTGAAGTCACGTGACAGCCCCTATGTCCATCCTTTTCTAACACATGCAGTCAAATGGGGAAAGAGAGAGGAAGGCGAATCCTGACTGCGACTATGATTTCAGTCGACTCGACACTTCATCATTTGAATGAGCCACGCGAGGTGTTGTCCTTTTTGAAGCATTCTTTTATTGTGACGACAAAGGGAAATTGTCTATTTCCCATGCTTATATTGCATGCCTTTCGGGTTTCGAGTGCAAGAATTATACTTTAGTAAAGGCACAACCCTTTAACTTCGAACAAACCGTTTTGTTCTTATCTCTCGTCTCGACTGCAAGATGTCTTAACTCTCTCATCTGTCGCAAACGATATAGAATGTAACTCGAGACCACACATAAAAATTCATGTTTTCACTGTAGGAGTTTTTCACAAAATTCACTTATTTAAAACTGAAATTGGTCTCGTTGGTAGAATTCTGAAAATTTAGCACGGTATAAAGAGCAGCCATAGAAGAATTTAATGTTACGATTTCGGGGAATACAGCGTGTCTCAACACAATAAAACAATCCCTGGGACCAAATAATGTTAGGTCCCGAGCATTGAATTGCGTGCATCTTGCGTGCGGTTTCGACCAATCAGAGAGCTTACGCACGGTCATGTGACCGTGCGTAAGTTATGCTCGGGACCTAACATTATTTTGTCCCTGTTGCATCCCTGAGATTAATTCTATGCAATTGTCACTTTCTCTTCTGAAACACAGAGATACATCTCAAATTAGATAGGAATCTCCCACGATACCTGCGTATCTCCGCCCCTAAGCCCGAATCTGAGAGTGAATTTTCTGACTTATTTTTAGTGGTGTCCTCATCATAAGTTTGACGGGTTTTTATGCAAGAAACAAGTCTTCAATCACATATAGCAAAAGTTTAAAAGAGCCCTATTGTGCAAATCCAATGGTTAACTCTTTCAAGGAGGATCAGATTATTTCTTGGATGTTGAAAGATGATTTTCTATCCTCTCCTTGACCTGACTGCGACCCAGGGCCTTTGAGTCATGCGAACCTCTGGACTCGTGCTTGATTTCCTCAGCTTTCCGCAGATGTGCGATTGTACTCGATTGAAAAGTAAAGGAGAATGAGTGTTCGGTGATGGGAGAGAGAGGGGAAGGCATGAAGTGAGGACGAGAGAGCGAGGAGGGCGATAAATTGTGGTCGGACTCCTTGTCGTAAATTCGCAGGTTCCCTTTGAAGACGGCCACGAAGAGTATTAAGAAACAAATCAGCGCTAATGAAATAAGCCAAGTGTGAAAAAGCATTTATAAAAAAAGTGCATGTGCTCTGACTCTCTGACTCTCTGACTCTGCGGAGAGTAACTGACCAACAGTAGGATTCCTGTCCTCTCTCGTATATAACACAACCACAACACCATTGCCACTTTACTTCATTTTCCTCACAATAATAATTTTTTGTTTAATACCCTTTTGCAATTTTCCTCCTGAACGATTCACGCGTATGATGCATCTTTATTTAGAAATATGTGAACTATAAAATCTACGAATCTCAGGATACACGGAGAAAAATAAGTTGTTAGACTTACCGCAATGATGCCTGATTTTGGCAAGTGCCAAAAAATGTGGTAAACTTTACCAGACACCGAGCCTGAATTTAAGGTTAACTTTAGTGCCTGATTAATTCATCTACAACCCATCGTGTGGTCAAGTTTGCAAAACTCAGCCATCATGACGGTATATCTTACCACGTATTTTTTTTTTCCATGTATAGTACATCTTCTCAAAATGTTCTCTTTTCATTGAATTGAAATTGACTTTGCTTGAAAAACTTACGAAGTCGTTAATGAGTTTCTAAAGTTGAGGTGATCTTGAGCCGTAAAAGCGGATAAATTTCTAAAATTTTGGAAAAATTTACTCGCAACAGGTAATTTAGGACAAAAGTGGACGAATCTTATTTCACAACAGTTTGGACATCACTTTAGACTCACCACGGTTTGGGTAATTAATGCTCTTCAACTTTAGAGCTGGCAGCTTCCAAAGTTGTAGTGACTTTTGTAAGCTGTAAATTTACCCTAAAAATTACTTGTGAATTATTTTTACCGATTTGAAGGGAAAATTTTAACTTTTCCGCAAAATGGTATTATGGTAGTTGGATGAGTAAACAGTAAATTACTCGTGAACTCGAGTAGGTACTATCGACGAATTAAAGATTGTCGCGTTATTTTCACGAGATAGTAAGTTTCACCTTCAAGGTTCCGGTTCGGCCACTTTTCATACTCCTTTTACTTTGCAGGCGAGAGGCCAGTGCGGGTTAGGCGGCAAAGCCGTTCCAGATCAGTCCCACACTCACAACCATCACTGAAAATGTGTGAAAATCTCGCGACAATCTTTATTTCGTCGATAGTACCTATTCATCTTACAAAATCTTAAACTGCGAGCAAAATGGCAACACTGTACGATGTGCAGTGTGCATTGCGCTTATGCATATTGCTCATCGCCCAACTCTCCCTCCCCCTCACCATTACCCCCCCCCCCCCCCCCCCCCACCCTTCCTCGGCCTGTCCACACTCAGCCGCTCTGCGCCTGTACCTCTCTACATCTGCAGCCCGCTTGTCCGCTCCTGCAACTCCCACCTATTCTCTCCTCTTATCCCCCTATACTTTTTCTTCTTCTTCCTTTTTTATGACACCTCGAATCTACTCGAGCGGAGGTAAGAGGTCACGGGTGGTTCTATAATTCACAGTATTCAAATTTTTCCACTCTTTCCTTCGCTCCTCAGTGGGTAAAAACATGGAATTTTTGTGGACATTTTACCACATTATAAAATTATTGTTACACAAAAGACGAAGCTATACTACGTACGCGAAGAGATAGTGCGGATAATGGATTAAAGTGGTGCGACAATATATTAGATTATTGCGAGTGTTTCAGTATCATTTGATTGATATCTACTATGATATATTAAATGTGAGAGTCAATATATTGGATGAGTGCTACAGTATGTAGGACCTCATTTCCGATTTTATGGCTGTTATAGTCGATTGAAATAGGGAAGTTCAATTTAATGCAACAAACTGTGGTAAACGATTCCAATACTTTCTTTTTGTGCAATAATTTTTGTAGAAACTCACTCCTTGTTGCAGTATTTCATATACATGCCCACAATTAGTTGGCATTTTTCAAAGGCGTTTTCCTCGAAAAATACCATCTCAGAGTTGAAAAAAAGAAATCAATTAAAAAACTCATTTTTTTTTTTTTTTTTTTTTTTAATCCAGTAAGATGAAAACTGCTTAAACAAATCCCATATTGACTTTAAAGGCATGAAACTGACCTAAAGTCACTGGAATTTGGTCTGAGGAATTTTAACAATCATTGGGTCGTTAATATGGCAGCCAAAAGTGGGTTCGTCCACATTGCTTCATCGTGGCTCTAGTTTTGATGAAACGTTAGTCAATACTCTAGTTTCCTGAAATTATTTATTCACATTTTTCACGTTTCAATTTTACGAGTATATCTTAACCTCCCTACCTCTCTTAAACCACCCCTTTTCCATGGCTGACCGTGCGAAGATGGGTGAGGAGGAGGAGGGGTGAGGGCGGGGGGGGGGCGAGGGCGAGGGCGGAAAGAATGTATTTCTCCCACATATTTCTGTCTTCACGCTTCGCTCGCTTCACTTCTCCCGTTCCGCGACTGGATATCAAGGAATTTTTCTGTGTCGAGAGCGGACGACGCGGACTGGAACTGGATCCGGGGACTAAGGACTGCGGATCGCGGACCGCGGCGCGGTGGTAGCTTGGGTGATTGTGCTCGCCTTACGCTTGACGACTGACGATTGGTTCGTGGCTACTGGCTATACCGCTCAATGGATCTGCTTTTGGCCCAAGGCGGCGCGAAGGTATATACTATATAGTACGTATAATCCCGCCTCGCCTACGCCATGACGCTGTATTATAATCACTATTTTCCTACCGAAAAAATGTCACGATTTTGGGGTTAAATTAAGATCGAAGAATTTCAAGTTAGCAAAAAAGTGCCAAGTGGAGTTAAGTTTAATCTTTTTCATGGATTAAATGGATAAAATGAAAAGTCGCCAGATCGCACGTCCCACCTGCGTATGCTTAAAAAACCTTTCGGATTGGAAGCTTATTAAAATTGGTGTAATGGGTCTGTTGCAAACTTTTGCTACAGCGCTATAGAGTCTGCAATCTAATGTAAAATCGCCTGAAAAGTCCAATGATGGCATCAGAAAGCAATGAAATGCAACAATAAACTCACAAAATGCATTTAATGAAATCCAAGATGGCGGCAAAAATATCGAGCAATCTGTATGCATCCACCACGAACATCCAAGGATAGCCAACCTCACAATATCCATCACAACCAATCACAACCTAAATAAACACATAACCTCTACCTGCAGTGAGGTTGTCAAAGTTGGCAATCCTTGGATGATCACGGTGCATACATTCAGATTCCTCGATATTTTGCCGCCATCTTGGATTTCGATAAACGCCTCTTGTGAGTATAATATTGTATTTATTGACTTTATGATGCCACCAATGGACTTTTCAGGCGATTTTACAATGGAGTAAACACTTTTTATCGCTGTAGCAAAAGTTTGCAACAGACCCATTATGACACTCTAAACTTTTTATTCATATTCAGTGACAATTTTGGCCGTGTTGGGACTGTTGGAGTTAAGAGAGAAGGATTTTAAATGAGTAAACAAGTGCAAATTAGAGCTTGTCCTTCTCACTCGCGCTGCCTTTCTCTTTGAGCAAGTGAGCGTAAAAGTGGCGCCTTCCTCGGCAAGTTTGCTGGTTTGCTGGTTCGTAAGCGTATGAGTTGAAACCGCATGCTTTGCTGGACGCGTGTCGTTGATTGGTCGAAAAGTTCGTTTTTTTTTTTTTAAAGTCGTTGGCGGCGCAAAGCTCGCAAGTTCGTGGCCCGGTAAGTTTATGTTTGTCGCGAGCACACGAGTATAGTGCGACTTTTGACTCAACGCTCGGCTAGTAATCAAGTTTGTGCGCCATTAATTAGACTCACACTCTCCACCAGGGCTGCCGTTTTGCGTATAATCAATACTATTTTTCTATTCACCGATGATTCCACCGGTTGAGAAAAGAGTACACGATTCAGTTCAGTGTATGACTGTAATGCACGAAAATACTCTGATCTGTAATCTTTCCTTAATCAGTGGAAACTCCGTTGATTAATTAAAATGTCCGCAAGTTTTATAAAGTCATCGACGATTCCACCGGTTGAGAAAAGATTACAGATGCGAGTATTTTAGTTTATTACAGTCATGCACTGAACTGAACTGTGTAATCTTTTCTCAACCGGTGGAATCATCGGTGAATTGAAAAATAGCATTGATTATACGCAAAACGGCAGCCCTGCTCTCTACTTTAGAGCTCCGCTCTCCCAGTCCAGTCCACCGCGTTGCCAGAAGCGGTAGGCGGTGGGCACGACCCGCCTATTTTATATCAAGCCAAATGGGAAGTAGACCCGGAGAGGAATTTCCCCCGGTAATTAGGCAACCCTCCTTGCCACTGTACTGTTTGCTTACTGCTTACTTTCTCATCCTTCAAGTCCTCTTTCACTCCCCCCCTCCCCACTCAGCCTCCCTCTCATGCTCACTTTCCGCCGAACGGCGATTATCTCCTGCTTAAGTTTTAATTTGAGCGTTGAGTCCACTTCACTTCACTTAATTTTTTTTTTTTTTTTTTTTTTTTTTTTTTTTTTTTTAACATTTGGAATCCCCCCTCCAGTTTTATTGAGATCATTGCTTGCAAGGGTTTGTTAATCTATGAAAGGAAAGTCGAGAAGCGTCGCCGTTTGGCAGTGGCGAGGGGTGCGATTTAGCAACGTTCCTCTTTCCCGTTTAATTACATTAGAAAGGTCGAAATGCCTGGTCATCGCCGATGACTGAAGCGTTCGACTTTTTTGGTGAATTTAAATGGAGAAAATACATTGTTGCCAAATTTCACGCTTGGCCACTGATTGTTGGAGAACCAAGAATTTTAATCAACGGTGTGAGCAACTATAAGTCTGTTCGCTCTAACGTGAGACAATGAGACCTGAGCTGGCGATAAATGAATTTTGGAAATTGGAGAATGGCAACACTTCAATAGGTTGTCATAGTCCGAGAATCGGGCAGCAGCCCTGTCACCTTGGCCGACTGATGTGGGTGAGCACTCCTACGTTGCCAGAGAAGGCAAATCTACCTGAATCGCCAGAGGTCTCAAGTTAGAACGAACAGACTTATAATTGCAATCATTCGTGGTTGTATCCATTGGTGGCGGTCTGAGGGGGATGCTTTGCATGGCCCTGCCCTTTTTTTTTGGGAAAATGGCTCAAAAAAGAGATAAAGTTCAACATCTTAGCCCCCCCAACTTACATTTAGAGAAGGGCTGAAGTAAAAAGGAAAAAGAAAAAGGCATCACATTTTTTCAAGCCCCATTCGCCACTTTTAAAACCACGGTCGCCACGGACCTTCTCGGGTCACTGGTAGCCAAAGCTGCCATCAAGGCCAAGCCCAAATCAGCTAATTTGTAAATTGAATCTGAGGGACATGTTTTTCTCATACCAATCATGCGTACCTTTCAGTTAAGGTCAGAATGTTATACCTGAATCTACAACAAAAACGTGTTTTTTTTTTTTTTTTTTTTTTTTTTTTTTTAAGCGAAGAGATCGCAGGGCAATTGGAGTGGGAAGGAGTGGGTCGACGAATTTTTGGATCTTGTCCGCCGCAAATCACTTGAGGTTTACTGATACTGATAGTTTCGGTGAAAATAATAATATGCGTATTATTCACCGCTCCTAATGATGGTATATTGTAGGTTTTAATAAAATTCGTTCTTGTGTTATTAATATCGCCGAAGTTACGAGGTGTCAAATGTTAATCAGTAAACGCGGAGAGGTCGGTAATAAATACTTTGATTGGACGCGGTCCGTGTTTTTCGCGAACAATAATTATTTTGCAATTACTCACTTTGCGCATAGAGAGTTCCTTGGATTGCTATTCCTAGAACAATTAGCCACGACTTTTGTTTACAAATAAGCGGACGACGAAACGATCAACTCTGTCCGCATCATACGAACTCCTAACCTCATGAAATTTGCCGCAGGATTTCTCTCTTTTACACCCCCCCTCCCCCTTCAACGTGCCTGTGCTGCGCCTTGATACTGGATATACTAAAACCTGTTAAGTTAATTACCGGTACGTAATATGAAATAGCGTTGAAAGGCGCAGGCGTTGTTGCTGAGTGTGTGTGTGTGTGTGCGTGCGTGTTGCGGGCGCCGAACTGAGCTGGTTGAACCCGAAACTGAAGGGAGAGTTTTTTTTTTTTTTTTTTTTTTTTTTTTTTTTTTTTTTTTTTTATCGGAAAGCAACTTGTAAAATTAAAACATTAACGGAGAAGTTTTTATTGCGCAAAGGAAACTAGCTTGACCGACTCAACGCGAGGCCGTCAAAAGAAATGCTCTCTGCGCAATTTAAGGCCCCCTTAGCCCCCTTTCGTCAGATCTTACGTCGTTAAGGCCTAGTTAAATAAGGGGAGAGGGGTAAGAATGAAGAGGGGTTAAATGTTATGTAGAAACAAGAAAGAGTGTACTCTCAAAGGGTTATTTAGCAAGCAGAGCTGAACAGCGGTATAACTCTTTCGGCATAAGAAGAAGAAGAAAAAAAGAACAAACAAAAAACAAAAAAGCCAAGAATTTTAATATGCTTGTGCATGCATGATTAGCTGGCAAGGAATGACAACGGAGCAATATTTCAAATGTTTATTTAATAATTAACGGCAATCAACTGCCGGTAATTACTCCACGGTTACAGCTTCCTTCACCTGTTTGCCCATTATGTTCCAGTTCCCCTCTCTCTCTCCATCTCTCTCTCTTTCTCTCTCTCTTTCTTCCTTTCACTCCCCGTTGATTCTCCTCTTTCTTCTTCGAATTTGTTTTTTTTCTCTTCAATTGCCTTATTCTTCTCTCTTTTCATTTTATATTTTGCAAAAGTCGCCCTCTGTCGTTCAATTTAAACCTTGCCTCTTTTGTCCCTATTTAATAGTATTTATCGCTGTTTATAATTTCCACCGCGCGCCTTGCCATACTATTCTACCCTTGCATCTATCTCTCTCTCTCTCTCTCTGTCTCTCTCTCTCTCTCTGTCTCTCTCTCTCTCTCTCTCTCTCTCTCTCTCTCTCTCTCTCTCTCTCTCTCTCTCTCTCTCTCTCTCTCTCTCTCTCTCTCTCTCTCTCTCTCCGACATCATCATCTCTCCTCTACTCTTACTCTGTCGATCCCTCTAGTCTCATTCATGTAAGCTATTTGGCTATCAATTACCCAATTTATAGTGACGCAATCATATAGAAAGTATGGAGACTTGAAATAAGATGCTATATTTTGCAGTGGTTCATAATATTGACCTCACCACTGACTTTAGTCTGCCGTTTTATTTTTTATTTTATTTCTTTTTTTTATTATTTTAAGCTTCCTCTTAATTATTAATCATGTCCAACCAATTTAAAAACGTAAAAACTGTTCCGAGACAAGTGAGATTTTTGATTGTGGTGTAAAAATGAACATCGATGAAGGTCAAAATTAAAATTCTCATACGTAGTGACACAGAATAATACAATCAGAAGGGAAACTCCCATAAGAGCCAATGGAAACAAGATTTGGAATTTACCAGCACAAACTGGCAACTGTGCCTACTCACTTCTCAAGATGGCGGGCATGCTTTTTCAGGCTATACAACCAATCACAACTCGGCCAGTTGCCGAAGATCTGCCGAAGATTGCCGAAGATACTCACTTTCGAACATGGCGGCCCGAAGCAAAGAATGTTTCAAAATGAATTAGAGTTTCCGTTCTGATTGTATTATTCTGTGCTAGTGAGTGGTGCGTATCAATCAGAACTTACCATTATCACCCATACATCGATCGATGATGCGAGTTGGGTGGAAAATTTGATATCACTTTTGATGGTCACTTTGGTCGTGAATGTGTACTGTTTATACAGCGCCATTTTTATGCGCCTTGGAAAAGTACGCGAGTATGTACAGCCAGTCCTCAACCACTCATCAATGGCTTATCCATTTGTTAATTTATTAACTAATGATCATAAATCTTCAATTCATAGCTTGTTAATTCATCGCGAAAGATAATAGCGAATTCAAATTGCCCTTACTCTATGACGAATACGTGTTATTACCGCTATACTCCATCACAGAATAGCATAAAGGATTAAAAGATAGGCGAGTAATCACAAAATGCAGGATTTAAAAGTGAAAGCTCATGCAGACAGTCGATTGATTGTTGAAGCGATTGAGATTGTTGAAGAATATTCCTTTTTTGCTTTACCCTTCCACGACCGTTATTATATTAATTTACTTACATTTAATATTTTTCTCTCTTTCATTTCATTATGTTGATGGTGAAAGAGATCTGGATTTTAGGCATTTTCAAAATGAAACAATTGTTAAGAGCCTTCAATTAATGACTTAGGCAAAAACGAGTACCACGGAGTAGGAATATTTGTCTACCCGCTTTATTTGAAAAAATCGCTCAGTGTTTTGACTTATT
This sequence comes from Trialeurodes vaporariorum, assembly GCA_011764245.1. NCBI lineage: Eukaryota > Metazoa > Arthropoda > Insecta > Hemiptera > Aleyrodidae > Trialeurodes > Trialeurodes vaporariorum. The sequence continues at coordinate 2,094,432 of VMOF01000001.1, forward strand.
AACTTTTAATCCTGAAAGGGCTATAAGAGACAACAAATTATATCATACGGAAACCTCTTTGAAGGAAGACTTTTCATGAATGGAATAGTGAGGCGAAATTGGCCTTGAGGTTAAGGTGATTCGAACAGGTTAAATCTAATTGAAAGTCACCGAGGAACCGGGTGGCGCTAGAATTCCTGCGGCCGCGCGCCACACAGTGGATCTAAACATGAAATTTCCTGGACATAATTTCACGAATAAAAATAATCAAGATTATGAACAATGAATTAAAAGATAACTTGGATATGAGTAAAGTACTTAATTATGGAGCTTAAAATGAGCTAAATAAAATGTTTATTTGCAAGAAAATATAAGCAATAAAATGTTTTAAAAGAAAGAAAAACAACAACATTTTATGTTCGAGAAAAGTCATGGTTCGATCCAATGTGCGCCGACCAGAAACCAGGGCAACGTGGTCGAATCATCTTGATAGGAGGGTTAATTAATCGGTTAAAAATTCGAAACGAGACTAATTGCTTGTTTACATTTTCGGGAGGTGCCCTATTCTCAATTCCCGATCGAAAGAAGGAACGAATCGACCCGAATGATAGCGCCGAGGTGCCCAAGGTGTTACCACAACCATTTAAAATGTCTAATCCAACCTCCCTCTCTCCCACCTTCTCTCGTGACATTGACTGAATCGAAACGCAGATAATATCGAATTAGTGACAAGGAATTTATGGCCAAACCATCCAGGCCCCTCTCCATTGGGATGGCTCTTTTCGTTAGGCTACTGTTTTGGCCATCGATGCGATGTTGCCATTTCTCTCTCTATTCTCTTTTCTTTCTTATGATAATTTTTTATTTTATTTATTTATTTATTTTTTTTTCTGGTTGACATGGGTCAAATTTTACTAGAGGACTAAGAATGCCGAGTGATGCTCATTAAAATGCAAAAATCTCTCGGCTCCGATTCGATTGGTGGCTCGTGCTATTTGGCAACCATGTTTTTTTCTGTTTTCATTCTGGGGTCATTCCACTGAAAATGTGACACCCGTAACACTTTAAAGTAATATTTCTCAGGTACCAATAAAATTTGCTGCATTTTTGAGGCTAAAAAAGAAACGAGCTTAGTAGAATAATTTTGATTGAATGACATTATTTTTCTTCAAACCAAAAGATGTCGATCAATAGTGTTACGGGTGTCACATGTACTGTGGAATGACCCTCTGGTCAAATATGCTGCATTCATGATACAGTGCAGGACAGAGGCAATAGGGTAGGCTTATTACAAAATTCTTTCAAGGAAAAATGAACGCGGAAGAAAATGATTGGTTGAATTATGATTTAACCGTACCCCTTAATGATTGATATTGGCCTCAACTCCATGGCATTTTAAACTCCGATAGATACCTGATTTAAGTCATGAAATGATCGAGATAGTAGGACGTCATCTTTAGGAACTTTATCCGGGCGTCTATTAGGATTTGCCTATTTTTAAGGTCGGAGCCAAAATCAACTATGGTAATTATCGCATCGATAATTTTTTCTGCGAAGAATCGCTTTCTATACTCCTCTCATTTTTTCAGCATGATTCAAAATGAGAAATAAAGACTAGTCCATTTTTTTGTAGCTGAAGGATCCATTGCACCCTACGTCAGTCGCCGGGTACGATTTGATGATTTTTATCGACTTGCTGATACATCAAAAAGATCTCTTGAAATAAATTGTTAATTGCACATGCAGAGGCTGAAACAAAAAGTCAAAATAAAAAATAGAAAATTATAGTATAATGTGATGTAGGCAACAGTGTGTTAAAGCGAATCGACAACTTTTTTTTACAGGTGCTCGACGCGGGTTGATTTTTTTTTTTATATACATATATATTCAATTACCGTCTGCCTCGGACATCCACTAATTTGTCTAATTTTTCGTGACGACTAATAGCACTGCCACTCGGATCGTTTCATTATCTCCAAATCGTATCTCTCCTCATTCTGAACACCGAGACCTCTCGCATCTCGTCTTGTCACTATTAATTTATTCAATTTTTCTCTCTCCTCCCCTTCCCCTCCACTCCAGTTAACCCCCTCTCTCTCTACGTACCCTTCATTCGAATGGTTTCAATTGTAAAACACCAAATTCCAATGTTAAACCTACCGTGCGCTTTGCTCCTGTTTTTTTTTCTATCTCTCTCTCTCACTCTTTCTCCTTTTTTTTATTGAGCCTGATGCCACCTTGCACCTAAGTGCTTAATTTGATTGTACACCATTTTTATTACTTCAGTCCTCCAAACATTCATTGACCATGTTTATTGCTTACGAGCACCTAATTTTAATGTTCAACCGCAAAAGGGAATGTTCTTTCTTAGGGCTCATAAATTGTGCGGGTATCCATTCCAGTGGCTCCCTTTCATCCCCATGCTCTAATTTTTGGGGAAATTATTTTTATTCATTTATTAACTTATTTATCTTTATATTTCCTTGTCGGATACAGTTTGATGAGTAGCACGTGCCTGTTGATTTTGAGGAAAACAGAGGAGTTGGATACATCTGTCAATTAAGAAGAGAGATGATTTATTTGAGATTACTGAGACTTCAGTCACAGCACAGAGAAAAACGTTGAGGAGCTCCTTCATTCTAAGTCGACGGAACACACTAAACACTCTCAGTTCGAGCCACGTGACTGCGGAGTCAAAGCCAGGCATAGAGAAATAATGCAAACAATCAAAATGAAAGCTGTTGATTGATTGTCAGTTAACATCAAAATTGATGTGTGTAAACATTGAAGGTATGCAGATAAGCAAATTTGGTATGAAAATAATTGCATTATCGAAAAAACGTCTATTAATAGACATTATTTTTGTAATAATTGTTTGAACTGCTTTGTTGAAACGTTCATTTGATTTAATTTTTATTTAACGAAACATTGTTTTTCTTTGTCTGTTCCAGGCGAATGTTTCCCACCGTTAGGGTGTCTTTCGAAGGTTTGCGTCCTGATCAAAGGTACGCGATACTCATGGATATAGTTCCCGTGGATAATAAAAGGTACCGATACGCTTACCATAGGTCATCTTGGCTAGTCGCTGGTAAAGCGGACCCACCTGCACCTCCGAGACTGTACCAACATCCAGACTCACCGTTCACCGGTGAGCAGCTCCGGAGACAAGTCATCACTTTCGAAAAAGTCAAACTAACCAATAACGAAATGGATAAGAATGGACAGGTGAGTTCAGATCTTCAATTATTTCGTTGTCAATATAAGCATCAACAGGCTAACCCTTTCAGTTAATAAATAAGTTGAAAAATTCCCACCGCTCTAAGAATTACCCTACAATTGAATCGAATTCGGATTTATCTCGTATAATTTCATGTGCTTGTAATTTTTTCAAAATTCCATAAGACTTCCCTTATATATGCAGAATGATGACCTAAAGGTTAATTCAAAATCAGCAAGTCTCGCAATAACAATGACCAGTTTAAAGTGATTAAGAGGCATTAATTTTTATTTCAGCAAAAAACTTTAATTGCCTGACTCTTTTGATTAATAATAATTAACTAAAGCCATTGGATAAAGAGGTGCTTTGACTAGACTGTACAAAACCATAACACTGAAAAAACAAAAGTTTAGTAGAACCAAAGCAGCTTTTTAAAATAGCTTCGCAGAGCAAAAGTCCTAGAACGACCGGAGCAAGTTGCGGTTGTCCTGAAAGCACTACTTCGGTAGAGCCAAAGCAAGAAAGGAGGCTGTTACTCTAAAGAAGTAGTGCTTTGGTACACCTGCAACTTTCTCCGATGCAGCTTCTTGAACTTTTGTTCTGCAAAGCTATTTTAAAAGGCTGTTTTGGCTGAACATAGGTCAACTTTGTTTTCTCAGTGAAGTTGATAATATGGTCAGTGGTGGCTCGTGAACATTCGATTGTCGTTTTTCTCCTATTGCAACCTGTGAAAAAGTATCGATTCCTTAGGGGGTTTCAATTGGCACACCCCCTGAGAATCGATTGTTTTACATTGGTTTAAATGGGGGAGAATACATTGTTGCCACATTGAAATATCCAGCGCTGGTGTAGCTTCAATTTTGATCCGCGACCGCGAGCATAAAGCGTAAATTAATTCATCCGGAATCGACGTGACGATTAACCCGTTTAGGTGGATGATTTTATCCGTTGATCATCAGAAGAATAAGAATAAGCGACGGCGACACTGCGGGAGACATTGAAATAGGGACGAGGGTAGCGTAGAAGGAACTAGAGGGGGGCGAGGGGGGGCGAGGGGGGGCGAGGGGACAACGAGGATCCCGCTTTAAAGTGAGGTTAAATACGAGCCGGGCCGGGCGCGTTTTTATGACTCCAGTGTTAATCTGTCGAAATGTCTCGCCACGCTGCTGCGGCGGCGCAGTCCAGTTCGATGCGCGACGAAGGTGCGCGAAGGTGCGCGAGTCTTCGGAAACGGTCGGTGATATCCGGCCGCGATGTGTCCCGGCATCTGTTCCATTGTTCAATCAAAAATTGTTGCCAGCTTGGATGAAGGACCTTTTTTTGAAAGTACATACTTGGAAGAAGAAAGAAAAAACAAAACAATGAAAACTTCAAAGAGCAATGTATCAATTGGTAGGTATATGCGGGTCCCTAAGTCTTAAACAGATTAGCTCCGCAATTTTTCAGCAGAAGAGTTTTGATCAAAATTAAAGGAGAATGCATCTATTACCAACACACTCAGTCATAAAGCACACATTTTTGGGAATGGTTAAATTGGGACAGTGTTAAGGGTCTAGAATGTTAGAAATCTTTTAATGAAAAAATTGTGTCCATTAAGAGCTGAGAACGAAGATGCAATTGGTTTTTTCTTAAGTGTCTCGATCTTGGAGAGACACTACAAAAAATCGTGAGAGTTATGTCGTCACAACGCGGAATCCCCGTTTAAAACTATGTGCCAAAAGCTCATCACTGGAGCAATGAAACCTACCTATTGTTAGAAAGCGAAGGCATCCTTCATTTTTTCAGCTAATCAAGTACTTTCATAATACTTTCATTTGCTTACAAAAAACACCAAAATTCGGACCCTTTCAACTGTCCCAATAATATAATAGATGAATAAGACATATACTTATCCGAGAATTTTGATCGGTAGTTTGCAATTGTTTGAATGTTCCATTGGAATCCATGTTACTTTTATGTATCAAAAAATGTACCTGGTGACCGAATAGGAATGCACAGGGTGATTCTCGAGAAATCACCTGGTTACTTGGTATAATATCATCGATGAATAAAACAATGTCATTACACATATACTAACAAAATGGTATAGCTCTGATAAATTTCCATGTTCGCTTCTGTTCCGAACTTGAATTAATTTATCTGAATATTTTCGAAAGTGGTAAATCTGGCAACGTTGGAACGGTCCTTCCCCGTCGAGTCTTCGTCCAACTCAACCGAGTGATTCGATTACCCAATTCCCAATTCGAATGTTTGTGTAGTTTGTGTTGGGATGCGTCCGATGTCAGATGCGTCTCCCGCTGCTTCAATTTTTTACAGGTGTTTTCCATGCAACACCTTAGCTGTCGCTCCCCCCCCCCTCACACACACACACACAATCACACACACTTGTCATCCTCTGGCTGAAGCCCTTTTCCCTGACTTCATCTCTTCCCCCTCACCTTTTTCCCTCATCATCCTCTCCACTCACCCTCTCACCTGCAATATGTCATCACAGTCCTTATAACTCCTTTGGATTGTAATTTGTAGGATTTAAATAAAGTAACTCGAGCTTTGACGACGCGACGAGTCAGCCGAATATTGGAGATCCTGGCGTGAGACATTTTCTCTGAAGGTATATATTATGAATGGTCAGAGAGTGGTGTTCCGAAAAGATAGGAAGATGTTTGATGACTTCACCAATCAACAGCACCAGTTGGTGTTGATTTTCAGATAGTACCGACATAGGTTAAACGTTTAAACGAACGCAACGGAAAATATAAGTTATGCGATCTTGGAAGGAGAGGGGAAGAGGAACTGCAAGGGTTGCGTTATCAAGAAAATTACCTTAAAAAGGTCAATTTTGTGACAGTATTAAATTACCCTAAAAAGGTCAATTTTGTGACTGTATTTTTCGTGAAAAACGTGTCATTGAGGCCTTGAGAGGAATGTCCATTTACCGGGGGCATAGTTGTGGATAATCTCTCAAATGAGTATAGTTGCTTCCACGATGTTCATCTTGTTTTGGGACTCATCTGAATTCAGGAAGACTCAGTTGGAGGGAGGTGGATCCAAGAGTTTCATTGACTTTCGATCCGAAGCAAGGACACAAAACGACGTTTTTGATGAACTGATTTGGAACTTTTAAAAGATTTGAAATATTGACGAATAATTTTGATCTACGGTATCTTCTGATCTATCGGCAAAAACGGATTGCTTTGCTGCTCCCATTGAGATTTTTTTTTTTTTTTTTTTTTTTTTTTTTTTGCAAAGTTCAAAAAGTTCAAAAAGTTCCCTAGGTTAATATATTGACATTTCTGGAATTTTTGCTCACATAATGCAAATAAATAATTTATACCTATTTATCATCACAGATTCACTTTTTCTTCTTCTTTCGCATCTGTCGGAAGATGGCTGTAAACAACGATCAGTCGTCTTCAATGTTTCTTCCCCACAAAAAAAAAAAAAAAAACAACTGGATATCACTTGGGGGGCGGGAGACCCAAAGAGGTATACCATGGATTTAGTTTTTAACCTGACACCTTCATCTTAACGGTTGTACGGTTATTATCTCTCTAGCCACAGCCATACTAGACTGCCAGTCCATAATCCTTCTTAACAAGAAAAGGAAAACTTTGATTAAAACTTAATACCTTTTATACCTTGCGACTATTATAACCACGGCTGATGCTCAGATATTGAAAGCAGCTTATCAAAGCAATGTTCATAAAATCTTGAAAATATTTTCCTTTTTTTCCCCTCTCCTTCAATCTCAGAGCATGCGCATGAAGATCCTGTGTACAATTTTTTTTTTCTCCCGGTGTTCTTCTTCTTTGGAATTCACACCGCGGTAAATCGGGCTAGCCCCCCCCCCCTCTTCCCCCGCACCACAGATGTTTTTAACGCCATGTCAGAACTAATAGATTTTAGTCGAGACGTACAGAAGAAGCGAGCTGAAAAGTTGATCAATGTTGTCAAATCTTCATGGAGAACCATGAGTATTTTCACCCCTCCATTGCAACGTCACAGTGAAAATAGGGTGGTATTACATGAAAATAAGTCAACTGCGTTATCAATTCCTTGAAAATGGTTCGTTTTTAGATGGAGCGATTTAATTAAGCCACTCTTCGTAATTTTGAATCTATTTTACAAATTTATTTTATTTTTTTCTTCGTCGTAATGATCTTTTGTTTTCCATTGGCTAAATGCTCTACGACTAATTAATTGTAAAGGGTAAATGGCTTTTTAAATTTCTAGTAAAACCCATCACAGTAATGTCAACCTTGTATCGAACACCTGCAAATAATCGCAAGGGTTCTTTAATTTTGTGCATGTCTCTGTTCTCATGCCATGCAGTGGCGGCTCGTGCGATTTGGCAACAGTGTTTTTATCCCATTTAAATACATGGAAAACAATCTAAACTCGAGGAGGCTGCCAGCCTCCGCTTGAATCGATTTTTTACCTAAGTTTAAGGGGGAAAAATGCATGGTTGCCAAATATCACGGGCCGCTACTGATGCCATGCCGTTCAATCTCCATATCCGATTAAAAATTACCTAGTGTAATTTTTCTAAAAACACTTGAACTTTTTTTTTTTTTTTTTTTTTTTTTTTTTTTTTTTTTTTAATTCGTCCATGAAATAATGTATGCAAAAGCTTCACATGAGCATCAATTCTTAAAATGAACCATATTATAACATGAAGAAACCGAAGAAGTTCAAAAAATAGCTTTTCTATTTTTTTAAGCCCACCTAAAAAAATTGTGTTTTGAAAGTTTTGAAACAATTCTTATTCGACTAAAAACTGTTTATTTTTTCTCCTGTGAAATTCAGTTTTAAGGACTAGTTAGATTTCTGCAACTATCGGTTCAAGTATGAGTCTAGTCTTTGTGAATTGCTCAGAGTCATTATTGGAAAGGGGAGGAGCAAAACTTAACAAAAATGTTCAAGTATTTCAAGACTTTCGAATTTTACGAATTTGATTGGTGTGCGATAAGGCAACATCTCGCCGTGCGTAAAGATATTCCATTCAAAAGCCCACCGCTGATGTTCAGTTGCTTACCGCGTGGCACAAATCCGGTCGCCTGCTCGCTCGAGTCAGACTTGGAATCAGAATCAGAATCGGAATCAGAATCGGAATCGGAGAGCCAGCAAGCGCGAGAGATTTTAAAATTGTTTCAGAGAGTCTCTTGACAAGGGAGCCCCGCGAGTCATCCAACGAAGGAGCTGCAGATACGTTTACCATATACACACACAAATATACCTATATATACGGCTACATTAGTCTCTCTCCATCAGAGATCAAAATATACTTAAGTGATACCAACTTCTCTTTTGTTATGTTAATCCTGTCAGACCATGCTGATTTAATATTGTTGATGTGTTTTAGTGAGTATTCCGTGAAAAGTGTGAAACACCTCAACTCTCTCTCTCTCTCCTCTCTCTCTCTCTCTCTCTCTCTCTTTCTCTCTTTCTCTCTCTTCTCTCTCTCTCTCTCTCTCTCTCTCTTTCTCTTCTCTCTCTCTCTCTCTCTCTCTCTCTCTCTCTCTCTCTCTCTCTCTCTCTCTCTCTCTCTCTCTCTCTCTCTCTCTCTCTCTCTCTGTCTCTCTTTCTCTTTCTCTCTCGCATATGTTTCATCTGACTGATTCTTTCCTACCTCTTACTCCGTACCTCTCTTCAACTCATTTTTAACTAAAATATGAAACAAACGACCCCCTACAAGCACAACGATGATGATGACTCATATTCCATTGGCATGACCACCATGTCTGGATCCAGAAGTTTGCCCCGACTTCGCGAGACCTCGCACAAAAATTTCGCGCGGTGAAAAACTCGGCGTGGCAACTTGACGAATTATCGGTTATTCAAAATTAGAAGCATTATAAAACACTCCTCCGCCATACGAAAATGTATGAATGAAGAATGAGTTCTCTCCGTCGCTGATATTTTCTGGGAATTAATTTCCTCTTGCTCGTTTTTGGCGGCCTGGAATTTGTTCACTCGATGCCATCATTCATAATATTTGCCTTGGCAAGCGCGTTTAGAGTTTGAGGAGCAAGGATCGCTGAATGGTCGCGGGCAGATTTTTGTCAGCCAATTTGCGGCGTGGATTTTCCTTTGCATACCTGGCAACTTGTTTGGATAAATTATTGAATAAGAATTATTCAACGAGTTCACACCTAATCATCTCAAAACCATGCCAGACTTTTACAGTCGCCTACTTCTGAGTACAATGATAACCATAGATACATATATATTTATCGTTAAGAATCTTCATTCATGACGGTTTGAAAACCTGATGATTTTTTTACTATGTCTGATGCCTTTCCGGAGTGAATTAGGATCAAGTATCCTTGCAACCACTTATAAAGAAGCTTCAAATGAGGAGTGAAAACATCCACACCTTTCATTTAATAACAATCCGAAAGAAATCTAAGCTTGCCAATTCCTCTGACCACTGGAAAATTGGATGAACTTAACCCAACGAGCTATATACTTGCATTTTTCCACTTTACTTGAGTTATTTTTTTTTTTCAACATTTTTTAGATGGAGGTTAAGTATGTTTATTTTTATGTATTTTAGAGGCAATCCACAGTAGACAACAGAACAGGGTCATTAGGGCATTGCGTATTTTTTTTTTTAAATTTGGAACATTTAAGAAGAGGTTTTCTGTTAAAAATATGGTCCTTGTGAGTAAAAAAAGAACCAATTTTAAGTACTGTGAAGTAAGATAGTATGTAAATTACAGCCTATAAAAGTTCTAATACTATAGAGACTTTCTGTTTCTTTGTGTTTATATCTCCTCCTTTTTTACCATTTATTGGTGAGAGCTGAAGGCAGCTATTTCTATCGTGATATTTGACTCGACGTCCAGTAGACGTCTCCGTCACATCTTCGTCGTGGGCACGGGACTGCGCGGTTTGGCCGGTAAAGGCGGAGGTGGCCGCTTCATGACGTCAGGCCTGTCGAGTTTCAGATTCTCTTCACAGGAAACGTCTCTTCCTCTCTCTAATATCCGCCCTCAAGCAGAGAAGAATGAGGATGATTCGAATTGTTAAATTATTAGTGAATCATTTTAAAACATTCCCAGTAAAATTATGCAATACAATAATTAACTAAAACTATTTTTTTTCTTTTAAATACACATAGCATAATCCCCTCCCCCTACAGTAGTCGTTCCGTCAGTGCTGTTTTTTTTTTTCGGAGGATTTTTAATGGCATTCTTCAATTCATCAGTTGTTCAAAGTGTTTAAGTAATGAGCCCATACATCAGTTCTGAAATATAACCATGGCTTATATAAATATCTACTCAAATCAATAATCTTTGCTTCAACTGCGATTGGATCACCGACGAATTGTAGAAAGTCATTGAAGATCTGCAAAATTGCACTGCTGAGAACCAACGTTTTTGGTTCGCAAAGAACGACAAGAATGTTGGTACTTTCAACCATAATTTCTTCCAAAGTTTCATTTGTTGGAGAGTGTAAAGATGAGAGAAAGATGAGTAATTGTTGTCACGTAACTATGGATAATTTTATTATATGTATTGATTTATACTAAAGGCATGTTTCTACCACAGAAACGTGTTTGCAGCAGTTAGGGCAAAAGTTGCCCGGTAACAAAGTGCTAGAATAACTAGGAATTATTATATTTATTTTAACTCCTATTTAATTAGTTACAAGAGTATGGATTAATTTGTTTAAGAAAAAGTAGCCGCATTAACAGTGGCGTAGCGTCCAATTTGGCAACGTTATATTCTGTCCATTTAAACCCACGTAAAAGGTCGAATGCGAAGGTGTTTACCGAACACCCAATAGTTCGATATTTTTAATGGATTTAAATGGACACATTACATCGTTGCCAAATTGCACGCTACGCCACTGGCCATTAATATACCTATGCTTAAAAAAAGAGAGAAAAAAAAAATCAGACCAATCTGGCAACTTCAATGAATCGCGACTGTTGTCGGCACGGTGATGACTGAAAAGTTGTCGGTGAAGCGTGGCGCGGGCTCGAGCGGTGAGAAGTGAGATGCGCGGATCCGGCCCCGGCCGCGGTGGTGGTCTGAAATACGAGTGTCCGCCGTCCGCCGCGCGCCGATCGCCGCGCCAAGTGCCGAGAGACGATGAAGAAGGTATCGGGCCCGTGTCGCGTTGCGTCCATCCCTCCGACGCTACCCGCGCGTCCCTCTTTAGCCAGACTTACACCTGGGATAGCGGCCGCCGGGACTCAGGATTATCACCGCCCTGATGCCCTGATGCCCTAACCATTGACACTCACACTATGCCGAAACGTTGCACTATGGTCTGAGATCGTCAAAAAGTGGCCAAAAATCAGAGACTACATTTTTCATGAATTTATTATTTTTAAGCTTCCAAGACTAATTTTAATCACAGAGAACACTTTAAACAAGTCAATTTAACCCAGAAATGTCTCTGTAAAGTTTTGGATTGATTTTGAAAGGTCGAAAACGATGATTTTTGATGATTTTTCATCACTGATTTTTGGCCACTTTTTTTCGATCTCAGACCATAGTGCGTTGGTAATACGACTCGTGTATACTGCTGTTATCTTCAAAATAATTGATCGTCGGACACGGAAGGAAAAAAAATGACTTAGTAAGATTCACCATCAGAGGAGACGCAAGCAATTTGACAACATTGCATTCCGTTCATATTTAAATCCGTGAAAAAAGTCGAACTATTGGGGGTGCACAGCACTCCCTCAAATCGATATTTCACATTGGTTTCAATTGGCGGAAAGGAATGTTGCCAAATGGCATGAGACGCCATCGTTCACCGTCACGATTACTGAAAAAAATAATTTATAAATTCTAAAAATTTAACTGGAAGCAAAAATTTATGGAACCGAAGAATTATTGTATTTGCACAAGGAAGTTATGGTGTTTCTAACAGAATCTGTTCATAGGACAGCAATTTATATAGTGTCAACAATGAGCAATCTAATTAATGCAAATCGTAGGCAATTTACGATGCGTTGCTTTAAATAAGCACCAATAATCAACACCAATGAAAAATCACGCGGGAAAGAAAAAATCAGTACAGTTAAAAGTGAACAGTGTCTAATAAGAAGAAAATTAGAGCTTTCATCAGTCGCGTCGTGCGCCATCAAGCAACAATGCGACCCCTCCATTTAAACTCAGAACATATAAAATTTTCCTTGCGCACTGTTCACCCCATAATCCTTTTACACAAGTTTAAATGCGGATAAAAAGGCAGTGCTGCCAAATTGTACGCGGCACCTCTGGCTTCCATTGCTTTATTTGATCATGAACCACCAATCACCATCTGCTCTCTGGTAAGATCGAACAAAAATCAATATATTTGAGCAATTTTGCGCACTCAGTCTTTCGAGTAAATTCTTCGTTAATGGGCACTCTCACCGTAAAAGCTCTTAAATAACACGCTCCTGCACGTCCCGCCAAGTTGTGAGAGCTCCCGATAATTTCAAAGTAATTAATCGCCCTCCCTCTCTAATTAAAAATGGGGTCATTTTCTTCCTGACCGCGCCCCTCGACCCTCCCTTTTCCTAAAGGTTACCCATGCTCAGTGTACCGTTGAAGGAAAGAACGTTGTCGGTTGTTGTGTGTTGTGTGTCGTGTGATGGGCATTGAACAAGCGTTAACTTGAAATTAGCTTCTCATGAATAATACTAAATATAATTTATGGCCAAAAAAAAATGAAAGAAAAAAAAAACCGGAGAAGGGAATTATAATGTGTACGGGTTGTGTGCGCTCTGGTGAGTGGAGTAATACTCGTAAATATGAGGACAGGAAATGAAGGAAAATAGACTTGTTTCTGTTCCTTCTTTATTTAGTTTCTTTCTCCCTCTCAATCCTTTTATCCACCCCCTTCCTTCAAGACTCTCCATTTCTCTCTCTCTCTCTCTCTCTCTCTCTCTCTCTCTCTCTCTCTCTCTCTCTCTCTCTCTCTCTCTCTCTCTCTCTCTCTCTATCTCTCTCTCTCTCTCTCTCTCTCTCTCTCTCTCTCTCTCTCTCTCTCTCTCTCTCTCTCCCTCTCTCTCTCCTCTCTCTCTCTCTCTCTCTCTTTAGTTTTAAGGTGGTATATAAAAACGGAGCAAACGGCAAACAGTCAAGGTGTTCGCTTATTTGTAATGTTACAGTGTTGTCGAAAAAAATATAGCTGTCAGCTCGCTTACTTGCGTGCAAGGGGTATACATTTATGCCCCCCCCCCAGTATTCGGGAACGTGCGGAATTTTTTACGAGGATCGGAAAAAGCCTATCATTCCAACGAGGAAATTCTTAACGCGAGGTACACGCTGGACTGAGACACATTTCGGCCGTAAGTGAAACAGTATTTCACGGTACGGTTATAAAATTAAGAGGAATCAATGCCACTCATATAGATGCGGATTCGAGAATTTGACTTTGTCTCTTTCTTTCAACTATTTGAACGTAGAAAAAGATGGAACGAAGGCTCATCTATTGACGTCAGAAGCCCGATCATGTTGGTGAAAAGTTCGTCTTCAGTATGGTTAACATGAGAATTATCATATCTGATTAGTTGGCGAGTGGCGGTGCAGTTTCGGAGCCGCATGGGTTTGGGTCAAATTTCGTGTGTTTTCACTTGATCAGGCTCCAGTTCCCATCTCTATCCTCCTCTAACACACGTTTTCAAATGAAAGGAGAAAGAAAGAGAGGTCTCTAGATCCACTCCTCCTCAGCAGTTGGAAGAAGAAATATTGGCATTGGAGATAGTTAACTATTCGTACACGGCCGTAACTATTTTGCCTACCCTAAAAATTGAAGGAGCTTATGACAAAAATGATCCTTTCAATTTTGCATACCAATACCGCCCCGAATCGAATAAGCTCTCTTTTAATCAACGGCTGGCGTTTCGTGACTTACTTGAAAGTTCAAATTGCATGCAGGGCACTCATTTTGTCTACTCATGCCATTGAAGGCACGTATTGTGACAGTAAAAGTAGTCTTCTACTGAATCTAGTTGTCTGCTGCTGGTCTACTTAAATATTCACTCTCTGAACGCAGCTATAAGAAAGACGCTTTCGGGGTTGAATGATTAGATTTTTATTCAATAGATTCTTGTACGGAACCCATCTATGAAACAAATTTTGATCGAACTTTGCTTTATTTTCAATTGTTTAACTATTGCATTATACTTTTGGGTGTAACTCGACTGCTCTGCAGATCACTCGTTTACGTTCTGATGTAAGGTTAATTGGTTCTATAAGCAGTGGCGAGGCGTGAAATTTGGCAACGAGGTACTTTCTCCATTGAAACTCACTGAAAAAATCGAACGCTTCGGTCATCGGCGATAACTAGACGTTTCGACCTTTCTGATGTGTTTAAAGGGGGGGGGGTGGAAACGTTGCCGAATTGCACGCCTTGCCACTGTCTACAAGCTTTATAAGTTTGAGGCCATATTAGAATTTTGAATGGAATCATAATATATTAATCACTGAAAAATAAAATTCTAGATCAAGTAACGAAACATTAATATCGCATTAAGATCGATGAAAAATACAATGTTGCCAGTCAATCTTTCAGAGAAACCAGACCATGTATTCTTACTTTCGTCTGATTCCACTTTCAAAAATTCATGATAAATTCGAGCAATTCCGTTGATGACAGTAGAAAATTGACCGCTACGCTGGGCACTGGCGATAAAAGATGTGGACGAGTTTGTCACGTGACAACGACTCAACTCGGTGATTAGACGGGAGCTAATGCTCGGATTGACTCGAACTACCAGTCAGGCCGCGTTGAAAACCGGTGCCATCAAAAGCAGGAAAAAAGAAATGAAGAAAAACTTGTCCCGCGCCCAAACCAGCAGGTAACGGCCATCAATGAACTCGCGCGCGCCTCAACGCGACTACAAATCTCGCCGGCGGGCTTGGAAATTTGGTCCTCCTTAGATTGGATTCCAAGATCAATAGATAAGGAGAGTTCCAGAATTCATCGGATATCCTTGCACTGGTGCATGCAATAAAGATTATTGATAGCAACCTTTCCAAAGTATATAGTTATGCCACAACATAGACTTTTGTAATCTTTGCTTCACCGGTGAAATACTCTGGCTAAATCTGAAATCCTACGACAAATATTTATGTACAGGTCTGGTTTAAAGGCGTTCTGGCCACCACGACTAAAACATAATATCGATCAAAAAAGATTGCGTCACGTCTCAACAATATCTCTCAATTATGAAATCAAAAGTTAATATTTAACATAAGTATCCGTGACAAGCACTTTACTCATGGCTCGATCGAATCTCGCATCAACTGATGGAATGGAACTGTTGCCTCGTTTGCAAAACACGTACTTGCGTTGCGATGTGACGATACCGTATCTCTTCTTTACAAAATCTGTGGGAAATACTTGATCCACTGGAAGTCAAGTTGAAGCATATAAGTATAATCAATCATTATTATAGGTTCATGAGAAAGAACATATTATAGAATCTATATAGACGAATCAATGTGGCCCAATCTTTGTCATCAAAATCATTCGACGCCAAAAATGTCTCGTTATATTTCCTAGAAATATGGTTCTATATGCGTCGAATCAAATAGATATTTCCTAGAAGCGGTCGTGCAAGTGCAGAAGGGACACAAATTTATTGCAGGGCCAATAAGCCAAGAAGCCAAGAAAATTCAGACATTGCCGTGTTTCGTTTCTTCAGATCACAGTGGGTCGGAAGTCCCCAACTTTTCGGACATCAAACTGTGTATATTTTAAATCCTTATACACAAAGAGACTGCTCAACAAATTCATACCTGCAAAACGTGTAGTCCGAAAAAAAACGTCGTATGTATGCTATCCAAAAGAATCTTCCCACATCTTTGACTGACACGCATTTGAACTTTTTCGTCTCCATTTCAATGACGAAAAAATAATTTCTTTCGGTTTGATGTCAGGCAATTGCACCTCGAGTCGAAGTGATTATGAACGAAAGTAAAACTGCGGGGACACCCTCGTCACCCCCACCCCCACCCTTCCACCACCCTTCGCACTCCGACCCCATGCAGTAGTCTGTGTTTGGAGCTCACCTCATGAAGTTCGCGTTTCCCAAATGTCACGACTTGAATCCTTGATCGGTCTGGCTGGGCCCGACTCCCGACTCGCCTAAGAGATTAGCCGGGTTTCGAATCCCGAGGGGCCTTTCACCTCCCCCTCCCACCATCTACATTCCTATCCTTTTACTCCGATACCACCTTGGTGCAATGATGAGACACCACCCTCCTTGAGTCCTTGATCTCTGTCTCTCTCACACCCAACACCCCGGAACGACGCGGTAATCTCCGTAGGTCATCTCTGCTCGTCACCTTCAAATTTTCGGCGACTTGTATTCTATGTATACCTATCAGAAGATCCGATCGCACTTATTGCCTAATCGTCTCCTTAAATTTTCACACTCCTCGACCACAGGTAAAGAACGAGAGAGGTAGAAAATAGAGAGGAAAGAGAGAGAGAGGCTACGAAAAAGAAAAAAGAGGACGAATAAAAAATTGAAGGAGATAAAAAAAAAGTGAGCGGAGAAACAAAGAGATTACTGTGTAGTGTACAAGATACCTGTCACCACCAACCATACTTCTCGGCTCAAAGGATTACTCACCGCTGTAGACCTAGGGTGTAAAATGACGGAGGTGAGCACCATTGTTGCCAGCGTGAAAAAAATGAAAATAAATTAATAAATAATTGAAAAAAAAAAAAAAATTATAGATTTAAACGAACACAGTGAATTTATACTTGTATTTTGACAACAAAAAAAAAATCAATTTAATTGTTTGATCATTCTTACAGTTTCTAAAATTTCACAAAAGTTGGTTCGAATTTTTAATCATGATCAATGCCTTACTAATAGTGAGCCTTACTTTAACCCTTTTAATTCGAAGCAGATTAATCAGCCAAAAAAAAAAAAAAAAAAAAAAAATTAAGGGAGTAGATAAATATTTCTACTCCACTGTACCCAATTTTGCATACACCATCAATTGAAGGCGCTCAACGAAATAAGTGATCTTTTCACAATCCAACGTTCATTTGTCTTCAATATGATGGAATAAAGTCTTGTGAAACAGATTAAACGAAACGAATTTGTTCTCATCAGTTCATCGACAGAATAAAGTGCAAAACATTATTTTCTTTTCACACCAATTCGTCAGTGTTTTTTCTTTTTGGCCCGCAACTCCCAACACAAAGTTCCGTATTAAATTTTTTAACGCTAAATCATCAAAAAATTCTCCAAGACAGCGGCATATCGCATTTTAGGCAATCTGCAATATAGTAGCCACTGTGCTTAATTTATGAACGCCTTGTCTTATAGCCAGTGGCGTCCACTCAAACCACTCAAAAGTACTCAAAAGAAATTGATAAAAATAAGAAGACAAATCCCTCACCGTATCGAAGTGGTCACTTTGACATCCTTGAATTTGGTCCATTTATACCCATGAAAACTATCAAACAGTTAAAGAAACGGTAATTTATTTTGGACTGCATATAGGTTCAAATGGACAAAATGTCACGTTGCCAGATTGAACGCTTCGTCAACGAGCTACCAGGTTATACTAAATAGATTTCCTCTGTTATCCTAGACTGCGAATTGGGAAAAAATAATCAATATCTTGAGTTGAGAGCTTAATTATTGACAAATATTTTTTGTGATAGATTGAAGAGCGTAGCATATCTTAAATATATGGCGCTGATGCCAGGTTTACTTTTTTTTCGTAATTCACACGTACGTCACCGTGAACAAATCGATTTTTGTAACGATTAGAACGCAAACACATCAGTAAATACTGGCACATTGCGAAAAAAGGTGTTCACGGACGGACGATCGTAAACGTTTATTGCATAATCAAGAAAAATAGAAGGCTATCGAGCTAGAGGAGTGAGGCGGGGGAGTGGCGAGGGGGAGCGGGAGGGGGACGGGGAGGGGGTGCGGGAGGGGGAGGGGGAGGGGCGAGAGAAAGAGAGTTGAACATGGATCTGATAAGAGGAGGTCATAAATTTATCTTCCGTTGCCTCGTCGAAATTCGCGCCCGTCAAAATCATCCGTCTTTTCCTCTCTTTTTACACTCGATGGTATTGATGTAAAAAGTATATAAATTAAGAAATAAAAGGGGGCGGGGCTCGAAGGAGCCGCGCCGGGGAGGAGTGAGCGCGCACGTTTCCGTTCGCTGATGGTCGATTCGAAGGCTCATCGATTGAAATTTGCGATTTCATCGGAAACAACATCAAATCCGCAACAACAATCAAACGTAAACTTGAGTCTCACACTTTTTTTTTTTTTTTTTTTTTTTTTTTTTTCCACCTCCTTATAGAGATAAGATTTGGTAAAGAGGAAAAGTTTATAAATAAAGGAATGGGCATGTTTGATACGAAACGCCAAAAATAAAGAACTAAAATCTGTCTAGCCGAAAGGATATGTTTTTTTTTTTTTTTGCCTCCCTTACTGTCCGCTTTACCTATCCTTCTTCTCATCTTTCCGCGCCAATCTGATAATAAATAATAAATTCCCTTGCTTTCGGTTGTTCTACATGGTTTTAATGCGCTCTAATGATCGACCGCCTGTCCGACCTGAAGGTGATTATGATTTCTGCTCTCCCCCCCCCCCCTTATTCAACCGTCCTACAGTAGGAAGACACAACTGATTCAGAGGCAAAAAATAAGAACATTAAAAAAAATGATCCAAGATCAAAAGATATCTAATCCGCACGTGTCTTTATACCTCTGTATTGGTTTGAACACATGGTTGTGTTAGAAGAATTAAGAGATTGTAGCTAACTTCATCCGTTTCTTACATCTGTTCAGTGGCGCCGCGCGTGCAATGTGACAACGCTGAGTTTGGTTCATTTAAACCAGTGAAAAAGTTTGATCTGTAGGGGGTGCACAGCGTACTACACGAAGGAAAAAGAAAAGATGAATTGACCCTAACGCTTGTTTTATTTGATCCACGTAAATTCTCGGTATATTAACCAGAAGTTCTGGTTGAACTAACTAAAGCTAAAGCTCTGCTTGAATCAACAAAACTCTTGTTAGTTTCAGCAGGATCTTTGATTAATTTAACCAAAATCGGCATGGATCAAATGGACCAAGAGTTCTGCTTAACTTAACCGTTTGTTTTTTCTCCGTGATACATTGGATCGATATTTTACACAGGTTCAAATGAACAGAAAGCATTATTGCCAGATTGCACGCGATTCCACTGCATATCCGTTAAAAGCATATAAAATTATATCTTTTGGAAGTTTCCCGAATTAATTTAACGCATTTTAATCTCATCAATTAATGAAATTTCACTGAAAAATGGCACATTGAGTGCGTGAAATTGGTTCTGAAAAATCGTTAACGATAATCATGGACAGGCTTATCCAGGCATCTTGTCATTCTGAATGTTTGCCCCTTCAATTGGCTGGTGTTTGGCCACTTAATTCGATGTTTCTGCCGGGTGTAAGACGTGCGTCTCACCATATTCTACCTTCCAACCTTTCTCAAAGGAAGCAAAGAGGTCTTTGCTTTTAAATAACACATATTAATTTGACGGAAGGAAGCGATGGAGTATAGTTCCTCGTGCGATTTGACCACAGTGGTTTCCCTCCATCTCCATTTGATATTATGAGGAACAACTGATTCGAAATGGAAGCGCAGTATTTCACCAGTAATCGATTGTTGTACTTAAGTTGTACTTAAAGACCTAAAGTTTTGTGGACTATTATTTTATTCTCCAGTCTTCTGCCTCAATTAAAAATTTTGCCGACGCTTTTAATTAAAAGAAAAAATAATAACGAAAAACTGAAGTGGTAAAGAAAGGTTGATAGTAAGGAAGAGAGATCTGAATAGAGAAAGAAAGATCGAGAGGGGAGGGGGGGGGGGTTGGAGAGAGGCAATATGACGCGACGGGCCAAAGATTAATGAAGATCTAAGTCAACGCAGGTATTGAGGAAGAGTCTCGTCTCGGGATTAAAGGTAAAAGCGCGCGAAAGGCGGTGCCCAAAGGAGAGGTGTTAATTAATGGCAATAACAATCAGCGACCGTTGAAAAAAAAAATGAAAGATAAAAAGAAAGAGAGGAAGAGAGGGGAGAGTGGGGAGAGGGAGAGAGGGAGAGAAAGAGAGAGATAAAAAGGGAGAGAGAGAGAGAGAGAGGTGCTGACTGCAGATGGAAAGAACGGATGAGGGAGAGAGATAGCGCGATCAAAAGTCAGAGGTGTGCGTGTGAAGATATTCAAGTCAAGAAAAGAGGAAGGGAAGAAAAAGGCGTCATGGGGGGGGGGGGGCACTCGGAGGTGTAATGCGAAAATTAGAGGTTAGCGCAAGTTATGATGTTTTGATGATTAAAATGCTCGTGAGTTTTGATCGATTCTCTCTTTTTTTTCCTCTCTATTTTCGGAGCCTCCGCCTTTTTCTACCGCGCTTTGTCCGTCACGCGATCTTCGTAACACTTACATTTATGGCGTCCAAAATAATAACCTCAAGAGCATTCTTAATTTGATAACAGAGCAGAATCGATCAAAGCAGGTGTTCGGACATTAAAAGTATACGAGGAAGTTAAGGCCATGAGGGCCCTGAAGGTTGATCAACCGATCCCCGAATCGTGCTTTTGAATTACCTCTTAAGCAAGCTATTATTCTCTCGAGTTACACATTTATCTTTGATTAAACACTAATTACAACCGATGGACACAAATGATTAAATCTATATTTTGTTTGTTTTTTCTCTTGTGTTACAGATCGTCCTGAATTCCATGCACAGATATCAGCCTCGAATCCACTTAGTCAAATGGAGAGATCACGGTGGCCCTATCGTCGATCTAGAGGCCGAACAATTTAGGACATACATTTTCCCCGAATGCGTCTTCACGGCTGTCACCGCTTACCAAAATCAACTTGTGAGTATCCATCCTATATCCGGCATTCACCTCGTTATAGATTGATTGTTTTTTATTAAATTACAGATTTACAAAGTGAGTTAGTAAACTCGTTCAGATCCACGATTTCTTGAGCAAGGAAAATATATTATGATGACATGGACTGTCAGTTCATTTCGAGACAGTGAGCCTTAAAAATAGGTAACAGCTAACTCACTCCAAAAAATTCAAGTTACTTTTTCACTACTTTCAATAAACTTCTACATTATTCTAGATCGGTGAAAGACTTGCAAATTAATCAACACTATTAATTCTAAACAATTCCAAAAGTAAAGCTAGTCGCAGTAAACTCTTATTAGTCTAGACAAATATGAGAAGACGAGGAGCTACCAGTTTACCTACAGACAGTGAACCTCACAAATTACTTAAAAGCTCATTCATTCCAAAAAAGTTCAGAGACTTTTTATTATTTTTCAATAAACACCCCGCACTCCATAATTTTGGATTGGCTTTTTTGCTAATTAAGTAAAACTGTTTAATTTAAATATAAAAAAAAATGATGTACTAACTTGAATTTGTTCCACCTGTTTTTTTCAGATAACTAAACTAAAAATAGACAGTAATCCATTTGCAAAAGGATTTCGAGATTCTTCCCGGTTAACGGACTTTGACAGGTAAATTAACCATTTCATCACGCATTTAATAACTTTTTTTTAAATTAACAACAAAACATGTTTTTCTCTCCATTCCGTATACAACCCAGAGGTTTAATGATCAACCGTTTAATTTTTATGTACATGTAATCGTCGCAGTGGGAAAATTTCTTGTTACCAGCATTCCGTTTAGGAAAGTATTAAACAGACTTTATTGTTTAAGTAACCGACATTCCGGTTAATGAAACAAGACTTAAAAGTATAACTGGAATTTCCAATTTAACAAGAAGTTCTATTGAATATTTTTTTAACTGGAATTCCGGTTAAATTAATTGGATATTAATTAATTAATTTTTCTCACAATCAGTGTGGTTGACAAATTTATTGTGCTTCCGGTCCTTCTGATAGTATTTTCATCTGTGTAGTATTTTGCCACAGCACGTCTTAATAATTCACACTCAAATTAAAATTTGAAATCTCCCCCCCCCCCCGTGTAAACGGCATTTTACGGGATTGGCTGTGAATGAGTTCAAAAGGATATTTTCTCAATTTCATCAGACTGGCGGACGTCGCGTTGCGTTGGGCCGGCATCCTTTGAACAATGAGATACCGCCCACTTGATAAAAATCTCGCGAATCCTCCAATCGATAAACGTTCGATATATCGAGCGAAGTAGTCGGCATATTATAAGAACTGATTGCAAGTGTACAAGTGAATGCGTTTATAAGAGGTACGAGTGTATAGAGGTGAAGGAGAGGGGGGGGAGGCGGAGAAGGAAGGATATATCTATGGTTTGAAAAGCAAAAATAATGAAAAATAAAAAATAAAAAAAAAAAAAAAAAAAAAAAAATCATCTTTGTTTTGTTTTTTCTTTCTTTTTATTTGGTGTGGAAATAATTATCGGCAAAGCACATAAATCATATCAGATTCTGAGGCGGTGCTACTCAGTTGTTAACGGCTATCAATTTTAAACGCACGCTACGTGGGCAAGTGTGAGTGTCTAGAGTGTTAATGTTGATACGCGAAGGAGGTGGCAACAATTTACAAAACAATGTTGCCAATTGATAGAAAAAAAAAAATTGCCCACCACTGGAATTGGATAGTTGCATTTATGCCTCCCCTCAAGATAATACGAGTATTATAATATCTTTATTTTTGATGAGTCATTGTCAGTCTGATGTGAAATGCAATTCATCGATGTCTCCTCCATTCATATCTAAAGAAAAGAAACAACCCTCAAGGGTTGCAGCTTAATCTCCAAAAAGTCGATACTTATGCGTAGACTCAAAGGAGGATCAAATACATTATCCGTCCCAAACTTTAACGTAAAAATTCATTGAGAAAAATATATTGATTAAATGGAATTCCGAGTGTATATTAACTTGCAAACAGAAAATTTTCGTTATGCTAACTGAAATGTCATTCACAATACCCAGAATTCCGGCACATTAACCAGGTGTAGTATGCCGAGCTATTTTGGTTATTGTAACGAGAATTAGAGTTGATACTTTTTAAACAGAGCACCCACAGTTAATGTAACAGGAAATTAACTGTCTCGGTGAGATGAAGAAGAAATTCGTTTAACTGAATGAAAGTTATTTTTGCGTTACCTGATATCGCGTAGAAACTCAGTCTGGCGTGGTCTTGTTTCATCTGCAGCAGCGACGATAATTTTGAGTTCTATAATAAAGTTATCGTGAAATCGGACGGTATCTTGCGCGTTGGAGAGTTGCTACCATAAACCTTGGATATTTTAAAATAAATAAAAATACACACTTGTTGTGTTGAATTTTCATCTGAGATGAAGGACAAAGTATGTATTTTATTGGATCGATTTAAAAATTCTGTATGAGGTTCAACGCCCCCTAGAGAAATTAATAAATTTTCCTCAATCAGTCTCATATCACATCCTAACATGTCATCTGAAAGCTGGCAATTCTCAGCCAATGCGACGAGCACACGTGGGAGACAATAATTCACATCTATTGCATTCGAAAAAAAGGCGGGAGGGAATTAGCATGAAATATTGATCAAAGCAACAAATATGTTGATTTTAAAAAGCGTAGTTCATTCTTTCATAGTCACACACGAGCTACGATCAATTAATCACAGAAACCTACGACTTAATTTGAGTTATCAGAGTGCGCACACTTTCTCAGCATTTCAACCTGTGTACCATGTGGATATTGTGTAACTAACAACTAGAGCTGTATTCAAATTAGTTCCGTTTTATTTGTTTAGTTCTGATATAAAGTTTAAGGTACCTCGTTGGCTATCTTAAAATAATTTCTCATTTTATCCCCTTAATTTTTATTGGGGGGGGGGGGGGTGAATCTCCAAAAAAAAGTCAGAACTCAAGTAAAAAGTTCCTGAAATGAAAATCTCGCATTTTTGACGGGAATACTTGTATTTTTGACAGCAATAATCTAGGATACGAGAGTTTATTGCAAATAAACAAAAAAACAAAAAAACAAAAAACAAAAAAAAAAACAAAAAAAAAAACAAAACAAAAACAATGCCGCAGTTAAGAATACCACACGGAAAAAACGTTTGGTGGCAGTGCCGCCATCATCGGCGCCAACATAGGTGTCTCCTCTAACGCGGCAACTTTTGAGGGAAGTGCTACCAACTTTAGCGGTAACATCGCTAATAGTTGGAGTAAATCCGGTAATCAGAGTATTAATCCCTATACTATTGGCGATATTACATCAAAGTCGACGAACATGTACTGCGCTTAAAAGTTGCCGGTTAGAGGAGACGCCTACGCTGACGGGAGAAGCACACCCCCCCCCCCCCCCAAAAAAGCAGAATTCCCATCAGAAGTTTCAAAGTTTCTTTTCGGGAAGTTTATATTACAATTTTAGCCAGTTTTAAGGAAGGCTTTTTTCCTGAGTTTACCTACTCAAAAAACTGTAGTCTCGATGTACTTGTTGCGCCGCCGATAGGCAGATCTGGGCAAATGGGGTAGTACTCTGGTCCTATACGATTAATAGTACTGGAGATTCGTAAATCTTTTGAATCGTGTTTCAACTGCGTCATCAGAGTGAACTTTTAGCGAATCAAATACGGCCACATGTCTACGATAGTTAAATTAAACAGGCATGATCCTTTTTCGTTAATAATCGCAACTCTGATAACCGTTGAAATACAGATAAAGTAAATTTACGAATCTCGATTGCTGGTATACTCGTAGGATTGAAGTACCACCTTGTATGACCAACTCTGCCGATTAGGTCATATTATGGTTGTAAATTAAGCTGGCTTTCAAAACACAGGTATTCCGGATGGATTTCGTCCGAAATTTCCGGGTTGAACATTTGGCAACAAGTGGCAGAGAGGTATCCGAGTTTGAAGAGGGAGCCGATCTGAGGCTGAAGGAGACCGCGAAGGTTAGTTCTAACTTCTAAAGGCCTCGAGGTGTTGGCCGTTCGGCGTTCGTTCCGTCGGAGTCGGAGGTGTCGGCAAGAATTATGATCGCCGCTTTTTCATTACGGCAAGTGCGCCCGCCGCCGCCGCCGCTGCTGCCCCTGTCCGCGTCCTTACATGCGCGCTACGCTGCCGTTTTCATGCGCAGCAGCTCGACACAAAAAAAAAAAAAAAACAACAACAACAACAACATCAACAATATCCGCGGCAAAGTCTTCTACGTACCCCCACCGCCCCCCTCCACCACTTGGATGCGATCCCGTGTTGAGTTGAACTTGAGCGGGGTCTCTTAATATCTCTACATCTTAATAACATTGTGTGAAGCCGACGGTGGACGGAGGAGGATGGGACATGCGGGATAGGAGGGAGTGTTTCCCCCCTTTTTGTAAGCCCCGCCCCCTCCCTTACGGACCGGAGACTCCATCCGTCCGTCCGTGTCCGCGGATAGACCGAGTAAAAGGTGAAGGAGCGCATCCCTTTAGCGGGTGCTCAAAAAACCGCCACCGCGATTCGCTACCTCCTCCGGCGACGGGCCGGGCGGCGAGTGGCAGGAGGAGATAACCTTCGGCCATCATCGGTAACCTTCGGCTATCATCGGTAAATATCGATCGTTATCACTGAGGAATGGAGGAGGACGAGGGGGAGGTGGTGAGGAGAGACCCGGGGGAGGGGGGGTTGTGATTGAGCTCGCTCCCCATAAAAATTTACTTGTTCTTAAAAGCACCATGGTATGTTTAAGTACAAGGCACCAACGCAACGCTTGTCATGAGAAGAGTGAGAAATGGTAGGTAAAAATTGCGCTCTCCCGTTGGTACTTTGTGGCTGAAGCTTAATAGCGACCGATAAAGGTTACGCACTCATTAGACCATGAGCGTGAGCCTAGGCACGCTGCCGGTCTAGTCCGAGCAAACTCCGCGCCGATTGGCGATTAGTGCAGAACCTACCGTGACAGGAAAGGAGAGAGGGGCAAAAACACCGCGAACAGTTTTGCAGTAATTCGCTCTCGAATTAAATGAACCTAAAACGTTTGGCTATAAGATTGGCGCAGAGTTGTCAAGTTCTTCGGAGCGTAAATGAATGAAGTTTTGAGTTGATTTTCGCACTCGCAGACGAAACTTTTCCGGATTTTCACGTACAGATCGCGCCACTATATAGTAATTCGGAAATGTCGACGTTTCGGTATTTTACATGAAATACGAGAGCCTAAATGGAAAATTTAAGATCGCGTTGACATTTGCGTGATTGTTTTCATATATTTTTTCACTGAGTAGAAAATACAGTCGTGGTAACCAGAATTCTGGTAGCCGCATGACACAACATCTAACTATTACATTTTAATGGTCTGAGATCGTCAAAAAGTGGCCAAAAATCAGCAGTAAATTTCGTAGCGTGCAATTTGGCAACGTTGTCGTTTCTCCATTTGAACACATTACAAATATCGAATTAGTGGGTGTTCGGTGAACACCCTCACATCCGACCTTTTACATGGGTTTAAATAGACTGAATACAACGTTGCCAAATTTCACGATACGCCACTGATGAATTTCTCATCAATTTATTATTTAACAACTTTCAAGACCAATTTTAATCATAGAGAGCACTTTAAACAGGTAACGTAAACCTAGACATCTCACTGAAGAATTTTAATTTAAGGTCAAAAAGGACTTTTTTTTTACTGATTTTTATCCACTTTTGTTCGATCTCATGCTATACTGCGTTGGTCAAAGTCTCAAAGTCCAGTATCTTTGTCGTTAGGATACACTTCTTCTGCTCCATGTTGAGTTAAACATTTTAAACCTCAATGGACTAGTAAGTTGCAGGGGTCTGGAATGTTGTGTCTTTTATAAAGACAATGGAAGTACACTGTACAGTGATGAGCTGCGAACAAAGATGACTTTGGTTTCTAATTCAGTCCCATTGTTCCGGGGATGAGATTTTGGCTGAAAATACATTGTTTTAAATGGGAATTCCGTGTAGTGACGTCAATACGCACACGATTTTTTATAACTTTACTCTTGTGTATCTCCAAAACTGGGACACTTAGGAAAGCACTCTTCTTTTAACCTCATCGAGTACTATACCATTTTTTTTTTTTTTTTTTTTTTTTTTTTTTAAATAAAAAACACAACATTTCTGACCCCTGTAACTGCCCCATTGCGGGAATATAAAAACCGTAATTTTGGGAAGGAGTTACACCTTGAGAGCATGTAGAAAGGTGGTTTTTGGGATTGACTGTGTATGGGTGGAAAAATTGGATTTGAACGGACGTTTAAGAAAGAGCTGACAATGAGTTGAGTAAGTCTCCAGCAAAAAGCGAGTCGGAATCCCATTAAAAACACGCGCGCAAATGAGTTTCGCAGTAACAACAACTTAGCAGCTTCAATCTTTAATTAAATGCAAAAAGCTTCGTTCTCTTTTATTCTCTGTAGACCATTTCAAGCTATCTCCTTTTAATTGCTCGGAGCGCGGTTCCAAGTGAGTTGCGCTCAGTAGCGTGGCGGGAAATCTGGCAATGTTGAATTCTGTCTACCGTAAGCAATGTATGAATAAGAAGCAAAGAGGGTTTTTAGTTTACTATATCTACCAGTGGCGTTTATTTAAAATCTGACAACGTTTCAATATTTCCATTTAAAATCTTGAAAAAGGTTGAACTGATGAATATGCACCGTCCACTGATTCGAACCGATATAAAAATGCGTTTAAATGGGAAAGTGCAGGATTTTCAGACTGCTAGTGACGCCACTGATGAAGTCTGCATAATTATTTGTGGTTTAGTATTTTTACTGGGTTTAAATTGTAAAAATGTCTTGTTGCCAAGTTGCTTTCTTCGCACTCTAATTTTACCTATTTTTTGCTATATTTACATATTGTTGTAAAAAAAAAACTTTTTAAATGATAATAAAAAAAAAACAAAAAACAAAAAAAAAAAAAAAAAACGAGAATCACCAAGTATATTTATTCAGAGTACCTTTAGTCAAATCACTTCGTGTTAAATTTCAACACCGTGTTTACCTAGAAATATTAGACCTATAGAAATATTAGGGGGCTTAGAACAAACTTTAGCCTCAGACAAAATTATGTATATAACATTAATAAAAGCTGAGTTTGGGCACATAGTAAAACATCCACCTATATTCAAAAATAAAAAATTAAAAAAAAAAGAAAAAAAAAATGATTGCAACACACACTGCGGCATCAACACTGCGCGAATGCACCGCTTTTGGTGTCAGCAATTGAAGAAGATAGAAGTAATTATACCCATCTCACCTCGGAAGATAGAGCGAGAAAGAGAGAGAGAGAGAGCGAGAGAGCGAGGAGCTCTCGACAACGACCAATAACCACTTATTAGAGTGTTTGTAGGTGTGTGCGTGTGAATTTATCGGAGGCGGTCTCTCTCTATTTTCTCGAACTCCTCCTTCTTCTTCTTCACATCTTCGCCTTCTTCTTCTTCTCGCTGTTTTTCACCACTCTTCAAAAAATATTATCGCGCGGTATACTTTGGTCCGGGGACCAAGCAAGCGCGATGTGGCTGGACCTCCACCGGTAATTTGTCCATATAAGAGGGCGAGATGGCTTGGGCCGGTGCTGCTTCGCTCGGGACCCGGACCCTCCTTTGCGGTATGCCTGCGCCTCCGCATAGCATGAGTTTCGCTGCCGCGCCGCGCCGTATCGATGTTAATTTGAGTAGGAGAGGTGTAAATTGGACGATAATAAAAAAGCAGAAGAAGAAGAAGGCTTGTGCGGAACGACTGACCTTTAGGCGTAAACTTGCATGATGTGAAGGACAGCTGGCGGAGGATGAGCATAAGGATGAGGTTGGAGGCGCGAGGGTCTATCATAACTGCAACTTATAATTTTAGCAGCTGTATGATCCATAACTGACACTTTTCACCGCGCGGTCTGCGCATGGTCTCATCTAGTCCGCGGGTCCACGTGGTCGAGAGTCCCGGCAATGAAAACGACTCGTGAAGATTTTTTTTTTTTTTTTTTTTTTTAATTTTTCTTAAGCGAGCGTTTTTTTTTTTTTTTTTGTAATTTCTTCAGTTTTTCTAGGTTTATGGTGTTATTTTATCGGACCGCATGCCAGCGCCGATGAACCACATCCAACCGCACAATTTTTGCCTCTTTTTTCGATTCGGACCAATTACTGTTGATTATATAGTTTTTGCTAGGGTCTCTTAACGGTCGCTGTGCTGCCAAATTTCCCGTTAATCCCTGCAATACCACTCCCGCTGAGTAGCGTCGTTTCTGTGACTAACCCTTTATGGACCAAGTCCGAGTAATACTCGTTTTTCTCCTCTAGTCTTGTTCACATGGTTTCAGTCTTCATTCCGGATAAAATGCGATTATCGAGGAAAATACCTACAATATAAGATTTTCTCGGGCGCCTTCAATGCGTCATATAGGCAATTCCAACTCATTTGAGTACGAACTGTTAACTACCTTTCCTGTATAAATGGAAGAGTGGCGTTCTTTCGAACTAACCTGGTCCTTATACAGGGTTAGATCTGGTTACCTTTTCAGTTTTTCATTCACAATAATCGCACCTCCAAAATGTTCGAATTTGTTAAATGACATTTCCCCCAGCAGCGCCTTAAATCAATTGTGTATGCAAAATCAGCACCATGGTTTAGACATATTGAAATACCCATTTAATTTGAGCAGGAGGACATTGATCTGTCTTCGTATATAACCTGGCGGTAAAAGGGTGAAAAACGCAGTTTATTTAATATTGATTCAGCAACACTTTTCCACAGCTACAGTTAGAGAGTCTAATAATATGGTGTAAAATAACTTGAAGTGATAGCACGTTGGAATAATAACGTTAAAGCTATCAGGAAAGTTTCAAAATTTACTCACAAACCCAATAAATTCGTCTAAACATAATTCTAAAATGGCAAGCGGATCACAATGGACACACCACTAATTGCAAATTTCTATGAAGAGAAAAGTGGTTAGAAAAACCTGCAATGAGACGGGACTACCCCCATTAAATTTGCGACCCATCTTCATTTGATCGTCATCTTGAATTTCTCTTAGAGCACATTTTGTGAGATTATGAATGGATTTTGAGACTTGTGGGTGCTTTCAATAAGAGTTTCACGCGATTTTACTCAGGAACCTACCTTCCACAGCTATACCAAAAGTATGCAATAGACCCATTGAGACCGTCTTAGGAATAAAGGCCCATAAAACATCGTGGGTGCACTTACGAGGAAAAAAGCCTATTAGTCTCATTAGAATTTACTCAGATGAGCACACCTATCATTTTGTGAGCCCTCTTTCCGGAGAAGGCCTCAATTATATACACCGAAGTCAAAGATCTGGCAACACTCGTTTCGCTAGTAATTTAATGCACGGTTACCTTATGAAGAGGGAAATCCTGAAGTAACTGCATACTTTAGATGATCATAAGGAAATTTTACCCTTTTTCACTTGTAATTATTAGATCTTTTGCTTCGTCATTTATATACTGGCTAGATAATAGCTATCTTTCTGCTTTTCCTCTACAAGAAAATTCAAATGGTCTTTTGTTTCGGGACGCAATTAATAGGGCATGCATTTTACAAGATCGAGTTATAAACTTCTAGACAGTCTAGGGTTTGCTGCTCGGGAGAAATAAGAAACCATAAGAGAGCGAACAGAAGTATTTATTTTTATCCGTTCAAACCAAGCCACCTACCGACTAAAACCTCGCCCTCCACCCAACTCCTGAAATCTGAGCAACCGGCATTTTTTTTTTTTTTTTTCCCCTTCTCGAAAGTAAAGTTATTAAAATTATCAGCGCCTAACGTCATTTTCTGGCCACTACATCACTAAGTCTAATGGAAATATATAGGGTTATAAAACTGTCATATTCCATTGCATGCGTCTACAATTTAACATTGTACGCAGTAAAACACGATGTACATTTTGTACTAGCTGTATTATAAACTCAAAACTTGTCTATCGGCAAGTATTACGTAGCAGAGACAAACCGATGATATGTAACTATTCCGGCGTGCCGGTATTGGTGAAGTATCATCCCTAATTGAAGGAGTACTTCACTTTCCGCGCTCATCATTTTCATTAATGATATCGCTAACTGTCTTGTTACGAGATCTAAAGCTGAGATAATCTCAATTAAAGTCCAACTCTATTATTTGTATATTTTGAACTTATAAGCTCAAATCTTTCAAATCGCTCTCCTGCTTGTCCGAACCGAACTTAAAAGTGTTGTATTTACCTAGATCTACCGTGACTTTGCGCACTTTTTAAAACGATGCAAGAGTCGGTCATCTATTTTGTTTATTATTTTTTTTCGTTTATTTTGTTATCCAAGTGCTTATTCCAGTGACCTGCATCAATTATTGGCTTTTGTGCACGGAGAAAAAAACTTCGGTTCATATGGGGGGTGTTTGGTTCCAGTAACCAAAGTTTTCAGTTGTGAGTACCGAACTTCAGTTAGGAGTACCGAAGTGGTTTAGTAGGAACGAAATGTGAGTCATAGTATTGGTGACACTTACCTTAACCTTCGGTGCTCCTAACTGTGAAGTTCGGTACTCACAACCGAAAACTTTGGTTACTGTAACCGAACACCTCGGTCTCGGTGTTCCATAACAGCCGAAGTTCAGTTCTCATAACTGAATTTTTTTTCTCCGTGTGTGCTTACATTACTATTACCAGAAACTCTCATCGGAATGAGGGTAACAGAGGGAAAACGTTAAAGTAAAAAAACCGAGATGAATAGCATCGCTCAAAAGTGGTTGATAATTTATTATTTAAATAGAACGGTGAAGTCATCTGGGGTTTTTCTTTCCTTCAATTATTTATTAATCAGTGAGTGGGCTAAATTTTGGTAAACCTATAGAAACTATGGCTTTTGTGCTTACCTTATCCACCCTTTTAACGATGAAACGGTGAACAAAACGCAAAAAAAAATGCATGGTTTGAATTCAACTTTATGAGTATAGTGGATTTGTCTTCTCTTTATTTTCACATTTTTCTTATTATTTTTTGTTTTTCTTATCCTCCTCTTTTTCATCTTCCCTGCTTTCCTCATCTCCTCCTACTGTTTGTTTACAACTCAGTGGGCAGCAAATTATTGCAGCATAAATTGAGTCCTCGTTGCAGTAAAAGAAGGGTCGAGCGGTGCTAGAGTATACGGGAGACGCGGGTCGCTCGTATGGTAAAATGGGGTCCGGTCGCGCGGTCGGCCCTCAGCGTAGTTGCGGGTATTTTTAAAACAGCACGACTTTGACATGAGTTTGATTTTCAGCCAAAATGCACCCGCCGCACCCTCCTCCCTCAATTTGCCGTCAATACTTTCCCATACTTTGTGTGCATTCATTTGCAATGACCAATCTCGCATCTTTCTATGTACAGGGTGTCACACAAGTCCTTTGCGCTCTGGACGAATTCTAAAAACAGACGCTTGGTGTTAACGCTTATGTGAAAGAGCAGTTCCATCTACCCCCTCCCCCACCAAACAGAAAAATTAAAAAAGTCGAATATTTTCGAGGAAACACTATACTTTTCAAGTTGAAATCAAAAAATCATTCAAAGGAAAAATGTGAGGGATGGAAGAAGTCCTGGTTGAGTTACTGATGACAGTAATGACGATCAATGACGATCAATGTGCATATTAATAATTTATTATAATAAAAATAAAAAATAAATTTCTCTAAAAATATTGAGATGCTTCACTTAGAAAGATTTTATCACAACCAATGATGCAAAAAATATATGTAATGTTAGTTTACATATTTATAAAATTCATACCAATCCATCTTTGCTTCAAAAATGTAATATTCATAGATCAGAGAAATTAAGGGAGTAATACGTTAATCGGTCATGAAGGTGGTATGCGGATCTTTAGATTTGTTCCCTGGGTGGTCTCTCTTTTGAGATGTCGTTGAATTTTTGTCAGAGTGAATCTTTCCAGACGACAAAAGAGTGTATACGAGCACTTTTTTTGTTTTGCATAATCTCATTCGATTGAGAATCTCCCCCCCCCTTCTTCTTTTTCTGGTCCAATCTACAATTCGCGTTGCTGACAGACTTTTCTCGCGACGCGTGAGACATGGTCAAGGATTAGAGAGCTCACTTAATTGAGATAAAGTCTCCTTTAGAAAGCCCATAAAACATGAGGTGTGATAGTTTTAAGATATTTGCATGAAGGTTCCATGAAGATTTCTTCGGAAGAGCTCACTCGACGTTTTTTCCGATCCTTTTTCAAAGACCACCTAAACTATGGGATGCTGCATACTTCAAGGATCCACTTCTTTTGTGTGGTCGATTTATCGCATAGCCTCTTGTCTTTCCTCTCGATAATTTCGCGTGCAGAAGTTGACGGGGAGCTTATAACAAGAGATTACGGATTAATCACTCGGAGGAATTTGAATGTGTCGAAGTTTATATGCGATGTTTTTCGCTTGCATGTGGCGCTGATTAGGTATACCGTTGAAGGCGAACCAACGAGCCTCCCCACACCCCCACCCTTAAAGAGCCACATTCTTCCAATCACAAAGTCTTTGTGATGAGAATCGGAGAACAGGTGAGGAAAAAAGCTGATGATATGAAAACAGCTCCTTAGAAAGAACAGTTCTCTCTTGCTGCGTCTTTGACGAGTTGAACAATGAGCATGCTTACTGTTTTGAAAATCTGCCACCGACCACTCAAATTGTCAGCTTGATCTAATGTTATGATTTGAAAAATATCTCTTCTCTCTAGCTTTTTCTTTATATCATTCTCTGCTGTACTCTGTACTCTCTTTCAAACTTTTACCGCCCAAAGTTGGGTCATATCTTTATGGTCAAGTATAAAAATTTAGAAAAAAACATTTGGGCACCGTAGACGAAACCTTCGGTAGAAAAATGATGCAACAATATAGACTTCAGTTGAGTCAACAAAATCTTTAGTTCACCTTGCAAAATCTCTTTAGCTAGGCGTAAAAAACCTTCGGATAGCTCTACCAAAGTCTTTTGCCGGATTATTTTTCAACACTAAGAAAATTATTCCA
The DNA here is from genome assembly GCA_011764245.1 of Trialeurodes vaporariorum. Taxonomy (NCBI): domain Eukaryota; kingdom Metazoa; phylum Arthropoda; class Insecta; order Hemiptera; family Aleyrodidae; genus Trialeurodes; species Trialeurodes vaporariorum. Next base: position 2,128,549 of record VMOF01000001.1, read on the forward strand.
GTTAATTCAACCGGAATTCCATTTTGGAAAGTATTAAATAGAATGGAGCTGTTGCAAACTTTTGCTACAGGCTTATTAATAGTTGATTATGGGGTAATACCCTGTAAAAATAACGAATAGCGCACTATAAAATCACGAAATCCACTCCTAAACTCATAAAATGCTTTTAGACGCGAGACCGTAATGGCGGCCGGGGCCGCGCTTTGCATTGGGTTTCCCTATCTTCAATCAGCGCCATCTACAGGAGGTAGTCTCGCAACACCACACAAGAAGAAGAAGAAGCACACAATTGCCATAAGAAAACCGCGGCCTCGGCCGCCATTACGGTCTCGCGTTTAAAAGCATTTTGTGAGTTTAGGAGTGGATTTCGTGATTTTTAGTGCGCTAATCGTTATTTTTACAGGGTATTACCCCATAATCAACTTTTAAATAAGCCTGTAGCAAAAGTTTGCAACAGCTCCATTCCAGTTACACTCACCGGAATTCCGAGGAAGTAGACTATTAGAATTTTTGTCACGGCAACGATAAATTTTGCTCAGTGTACTTCTGGTTTTGTCAGCGTTGCCGAAGCTTTTTTTCCCCCACAGAAAAAACAGAAAAAAACACTTTGGTGGCGCTGACAAGACCTTTGGTAGAAAAATGACCCAGCAAAAGACTTTAGTCGAGCCAACCAAAGGTTCTTTACGCTTAACCAAAGAGATTTTGCTGGGTGAATAAAAAATTTGGTTGGCCCAACTAAAGTCTTTTGCTGGGTCATTTTTCTACCAAAGGTTTTATCAGCGCTACCAAATTGATTTTCCCGTTTTTTCTCTGCCTTTTTCCTGAGGCAATGCTCTCTTGGTGTGGAATTTACTTCCACTCCGAACTTTGATGAACTTTGATTCCTCAAGTACTTGAGCTACATTAAATAAAATAAAACAAAAACAGAAAAAAACCATCGTAAGCGCCTATAGTATAGAGGGCAACACAAGAGACAGTGGAGGAGTGTGAGGTGGGGGGGGGGGTGTCCGAGGAGTGATTATATTGCATTGGTATCAAGTTCAACACTGAGAGTCCATCGCTGTATCTTCGTCGTCGACCGCGTTAAAGCGAGTGATTCGCTAATAGGTGTAATTTTAATTTAATTAAAGGCGAAGAGGATGCCGACACTAGACACAGCAGCGCAGGCGCAGTGATGAGAGAGTGCGAGAGAGAGAGATAGAGAGAGAGAGAGAGAGAGAGAGAGAGAGAGAGGGGGGAGAGAGGAGAGGGGAGGGGAGAAGAGGGGAGAGGGAGAGAGAAGAAGAGAGGAGAGAGAGAGAGAGAGGAGAGGAGAGGAGAGAGAGGAGGAAGGAGAAAAGGAGAGAGAGAGAGAGAAAAGAGAGAGAAAGAGATTGGAGAGGAGGAGAGAAGGAGAAAGAGAGAGCTCAACGTTGAAGTCCGGGGGGAGAGCGCATCACAAAAACACCAACACCAAACACCAAAGCGAAAGAGGCAAGAGGTCGGCCCTCCCGGCATGTCATTATAAACCCTTTTTCTCGACCGATATAATGTTCTTATGTGCTTATATGTATGTATATATCTATACGTGTGTACATGTATACATGCACACATTACATAGGTGTTAGGTATACGACCAACTTGAAAAACCGCGATCGGCGACCGACTCCTTTTTCTCACGAAAATGAATCAGAGGCGCGAGCGGTGGCTATTATTTTTAATAGATTATAACTCCTATGGATATAACGCACACACATACATTATAGATACCGATTATACAGGGTGTCTCATAAGTGCCGCACTCTGCCGCGAATCTAATAAGAGTATGCTAATAGAGTCCCTGAGAGAGTTAACCCTTTCAGTGCCGAGTGATGAAAAAGTAGTTTCACAATTCTTAGACCTTTACTTATAAATCGGACAAATTTTTCTCTTACAATTTCTTTTGTATATCATTTTTTTTAATTTTGATAAGAATCCATGTTAACCCTTTGAAGACCAGGTTAGTTCACATAAAACGTCTCTTTTCCGTTTGTTTAGGGAAGGTAGTTAACTGTTCGTACTCGGGGGAGTTGGAATTGCATATACGAAGGATTGAAGGCGTCAGACGAAATCTAATCTTTTTATACTACATCGAGAATCGTGTTTATTCGGAATCCTGATACTGGAACAATGTGAAATAGACTAGAGGAGAAAACCGAGTATATTCGGGCTTGGTACATAAAGGGTTAACAAACGTCCTCTGTAAGGGAATATAGCGAAAGAGTTAAGACAAGAGGGTAGTCAACCTCTGATCGGTCATGAGTTTTTATCCACCGTTTTAAAACTGCGTATCTGTACAGCCAAGATATAGGGTGGGCAGAGGCTGGCATAGAATATAACTCTGATTGATTCGTTCAGAAAACACTTACCTACTACATCTAGAATCTCTGTTTGTAGAGAGTTAACACAATAGGGTAGTCAACTTCGTGAGTCTTAGGCTCTACGGGCGCCGCCAATGGATGCGTTTCTGCTCTATTTTTCATATCAATTGGTTTAAAAACAAAGGGGTCCAACTGTATTTTACGGGTATAAGAGACTTAATCGTCGATGCTTCAATTAGCGGAACGTCACAGTGTTCTACAATGTCTTATGGATTTTTGAGCCATTGTGAACATCAAAATCGGTTGATAATAATGTCGTAAATAATTTTCAAAACAAATTTTGGCTGCCTCTTTAATAGAATGGGTGCAAGTGAGATAGAGTATGTCTCACTCAAACATAAAAAAATCAAGGAATGGGTATAAGAAATAGATAGAGAGAGGGGTTATCTCTGAGAGAAAAGTTCTCCTAACCGGCAAAAACTCCAATGAGAAGATCCGACAAGAGATTATGGCTGATTGATGAGAATTTTGGTACCGGCATTCTGATATTTTTTAATTGAAAGTCTAGTGTTTTTGACCATAATAATCTGGCTTTTTTGACGAGAATAATGTCGTGTAAAATTCCAAACTTAATGAACAACCAGGTCATCAGAATTTCGGTTCAAAATACCAAAATATTCCAATAAGAAATACCAGAATTTTTTTAAATTAGAAACTGTGTGAGAATTTCAAGATGACATAAATTTTTTCAGGGTTTGCGCATGTATCATCAGCGTCTATTCTTTTGTAACTCGTACTTTTAAATAGGCAGATCAAGAGAGCGGAAGAAAAATTCCTGCGGATTCACTACTGCTCTTGGAAACTTTTAGACGCACCCTGTGAGTCGTTCTCCGGTGTAAAAAAAACAATCTCTCGCCTCTTCAAAACGATGTTACTGTTAACCATCCACCATTTCGAGCGCTGTAAATACCAAAGCGGCAGTGATGATGCATTTAAAACTATTATCATCGCGCTTTTTGACCGGCTGCGGAGATGCAACGCGACGCGACGCCCGACAGGGGACGCAATGCGGCCAAGCGCGGCAGCTGGCGACGTCAACGGCGGCAGAAAGACTTGTGATGGAGGGAGGGTGAGAGAGTCAAGAAAATGAGGGGGCGGGGGAGGGGTAGGTATCCTCCGTGATCCTTCGAGTACTATTAATCTCGGCGAATGTCCTGCGTCCTCGCGCCTCCTTGGGCCCGAGTCCCGCGCATGCGCAAGATTCGTCGCGCCGCGTCGGCGTCGGCGTCAAACGGCCAATTATACCCGCGACTGACGACCGAGACGTCGCACGGGTCGGCGGCGCGGCGTCACCTCTCATAACGGATCACTCTAATAGCGAGCGATCCAAACATTCAGACACTCTTGATGCGCGCGCATGTAATCACTATGAGATGAGGGACTCATCATCGAAGCAGCCTGCGCGCAGGGCCACTGCGTTTTAGGCCTGATTCAATCACCGGTGGATCCAGAAGATTGGCTCTCTCTTTCTCTCTCTCTCTCCTCTCTCTCTCTCTCTCTCTCTCTCTCTCCCTCTCTCTCTCTCTCTCTCTTTCTCTTTTTTACTTCCTCTCTCTTTCTCTCCTTCTCCCCCTCTCTATTCTATTCTCTCCTCCTCCATCTTACTTTCTCGTTTTTCCAGAAGTTCCAGTTATATTTACAGGAATCTCGGTCATACTTTTCGAATTAACGGTCACACATTATGCTGGAATTCCTTATTGACAAATGAACTCCGGTTACATTTACTGGCATTCCACTCGTAAAAAAATGATTGATAATAGTTACCAAACTTTTGGTTGATATTTGCTGCAACTTAACGGTATGGTAAACATTACGGTACATGCATTTGATTGATATCGTCAATTGATCGAGTAAAGTCGGTCTAACCTTCGGGAAGCTCAGATAGATGTCTATTAGAGTAAACCATATACCTTGGCATCGGATTTCATACCAACCACATGTAAATTATATGGTTAATTTCAAACCATTATTTTGTGTGCAGTTATATACTTACAGGAGCCTCATTTACATTCCAGGCATTCCCGTTGTATTTACCGGAATTTTGTTGTATTTACGGGACTTCCAGTTGTGTTTGCCGGTAATCCGGTTAAATTCGCCGGAATTTCAATTTAAAACGTAAGAAATCTGTTTATTGTGACGCTATAACCGGAAATTTTTCTCACACGGAGAAAGAGACTGATGTGTAAGTGACCATACGCATGGCTGATATTGACCTGCCCGAAGGTATATGGTTAACTTCACCAGAATACGATAAATTATACCATTTAACCTAATTTACCATAAGTTCTGTTGCATTTTCTTTAATCCGGTGAAATTTACCACAAATCAAAGTCAGCTGTGCATATGGTAAATTGTACTGGCCTCTCTGCCCCCCCCCCTTCCATTTTTGTTACATCCGCGCTGATGTGCCCTCTCTCGAAAATTCAAGCATATAAACATATAGCAAAAAGTCTTTGGATTTTTCTACTCGTGTTGGCAGGCCTCCGCTATCCGGATCGGTGAGAGTGATTTTTCATCCGTTCTCGTTTCCGATGGCGTGGTGAAAGACGTGACTCGACGTCTCGACGTCATTGCCACGCTCCAGTTCCAAGTGTCAAGATTTCGAGAGTCGAGAGACGCGCCCATTTCCCTCTCTCGCGCCGCTGTATGATGATGACGTTAAACGCGGAACGCAGCAGACATTGCTTTTCATCGCGTTTGTAACCGCCCAAATCCCGTTGCCAATGAAGAAGGACGGAATGCTGTACAGAAACACACAGTGTTGAAAGAAAACAAGATATCAACAGAAATAAATGAATGGGAGAAATGCGAACTGACTGCTTTTTAACCCATATAAATTCCTCTTATCTCATACTTTTAACACGTGAAAAAAGAGAAAAGCATGTACTCAGTTCTGGCGTTATCTGAGCAGGCAGCAATAATTCCACACCAATCAAATAAATATCTACGACGCTTTTAATTGTGAGGTATATTCATGATAAACTAAATTGGTTTCAAAAATAAATGTATCGACGAGCGAAATTCAGTACAGAACTTTAGTTCGATTTGTATTTTTTTATGCTAAACTGCAATTCAGTTATAATGCGGTCTCTTAAATTATTAGCTTTGTTGTGAAATATCAATGAAACATGTTCTAATCAGGGACCGACTTATTGAAGTATTTAAAATGAGCAACCAAAAAAAAAAAAAAAAAAAAAAAAAAAAAAATCTGCGAAAACTACCAAAAAATAATAATTGAACCAGCATCTGCACTTCAAAGTGTTTACCATGACTAAAAATGTAGTTTTTTGTAGTTTAGAGCAACAAAAATTCCTCTATCTCTCATCAATAAAGCATTTACGTTGGACGAAGATAGACGAAGAGATAAACTTACTCCTTTTATCCTTTTTCAACTTAAACATTCTTTAGGACAATGAGAGAGATAGAAAAGATCTTGGTCAGACCACTGTTTTTTTGGAAGGAAAATCACCTGGATACCTGGATACCTGGCTAGTATGAAACGAAAATAATCAACAGCACTTTTTGAGTAAGTTGATTACAAAATTATAAGCCAGGGATTTGAATTCTTTGAGTCTCTCATTAATCAATCCCATTAAAAAATGATCAGAATATTTTCTAGCCTTGGAGAGGAAAAACAAGTTTTATCAACTCGTTCCACTTGAGAAAATATCACAGATCATAGAAGTGCCACGCATTTACACTCATACATTTGACTGAACAGTGTAATCTTTTGTTCAACCGCTCGCGGTGGAATCATCAGTGAATTGAAATATACTAGGAAATACATACATGAAAAGGCAGCTCTGTCTCAGTGGCGTAGCGTGAAATGCGGCAACGTTGCAGATCGTCCATTTAAACGAACGAAAAAGATCGAAGTATAGAGTGATCGGTGGACACCTTCGCATTCGACCTTTTACATGGGTTTGAATAGACAAAGCATACAACGTTGCCAAAGTGCACGCTACGCCACTAGAGTCCCTATATGTAGAGAGTTAAGACAAGTGAAATCATGGGCGCCGCCATTGGATGCGATTTTGCACATTTTTTTACATTCTGAGGCCGTTTTTGTGTTTTGCTCCACTGCAAAGATTACAGTTCCGCTAAATTTGTAACGATGTAATCTTTCCCTGCTTTTGTTCATCGACATGCATTAACGCTTTTAATGATTCTTTTGAGATTTATAGACATTCTTGTGGTGCATCATGGTTAAAATTAACAGATTCATCGCAAATTAACTTTTTTATGTGTAAAAGACCGTTGGTAAACAAAACAAAAGTGCAAAATCGCATCCAATGGCGGCGTCCGTAGAGCCTAAAATTCATCGACCAATCAGAAGTTGACTACCCTCTTGTCTTAACTCTCTACATATAGGGACTCTACGCCACTGCTCTCGCTGTCTCACCGGTTTTACAGTTGATTGGTCCGCTACCCACTCGTTTCCCATTTCAAGTATCAAGTTGCGGAACTTTAGACTTACAATTTGATGAAAGAAAGAGACTGAAAGGAGCGGGAAGAGTAGAGGAGGGAAAGGGGGGGGGAAGAGGGGAGGTGAAGAGGTGAAGGTGGAGATGGAGGTAAAGCAGAAATCTCTGGACCGCTGTAGGTATAACTTCAATTTGGCGCTATAGATGTCATCGCTTAGCTCTGGCTTCGACTCCGGCTTCTTGTTTCTCTCCATCTCCATCGCGCCATCTCAATTTTTGCGGGGGTGGGGTGTCGGTGGCGGGGCGAAGGGAGGGGGAAGGTGGAGCTTCCCCCACCCGATTCCCGCCGCGACCGTCATTCGAAGTCTTTGGGCGGAGCTGAGACGTCCGTCCACTGCACTGGCCGCGGCTCGAACTCTCGCGACTCGGTATTCCTATAATACTTATGCGTTCGCGGTGGTCGCAATGCAGGAGAAAATGAGTCTGCAACCTCTTATGGGTACTATGACATACAAAAGAAAGTACCTCGGTTGAAATTCTTACTGTACAATTTTTCCGTGTTTGTGTTTTTTTTTTTTTTTTTTTTTTTTTTTTTTTTTTTTTTTTTGTTTTGTTACAATATAATTTTTGATTTTTCCTGACGTATTTTTAAAAGGGGTGCCCTGCCCAGTGCTTAAACACTTCGAAAGCCGCACAAAATTGTTTAAAAATTGCCAAGATTTAAAAGAGTAGCAATTTCGACCAGCGATTTTTAATTTGAAGGTCATTGTATACATGATGCTTAAACACTTCGAAAGGCGAACAAAATTGTTTAAAAATTGCCAAGATTTAAAAGAGTAGCAATTTCGACCAGGGATTTTTAATTTGAAGGTCATTGTACACATGATGTATAACCTTCGCATGTAGAGTAGTCGACTTTTGGTGCCGCATGCCCCTTGATCGGAGATTCTCAATAAAAATGATTGAATATGTTAATATTGGTTTCAAAACACTGAAGAATCATTACTTAAATTCGATGATCAGATAAACTCCACAAAATTTGATTAGACTTTTGAGTTTGATAAAATATTAATTTTGTGTTTGATTTGACCTAGTCCCCATAATCACCCCCAAACACGAAAAAAAAAGATTATTGAAATTAACCATACGATAGCTGATTTTGGCACCTGCTAGATGTTATGGTAAACCTGACCAGAAGTATGGTACATTTACCGATACTTTGAGTAAATTTGACATGCAATCAGGTAACATCACCTAGTACCTAGTCAAAACATAGTATACTTTTGGTTAACATTGCCATAACATCTAGCAGTTGCCAAAATCAGCTATCGTATGGTTAATTTCACCGTAGTTTTTTTCCGTGAACTTTTACAGGCTGTGTTTTGTTTTTATAACAGTTAGAGAAATTTGTATGGAATCTGCGAGAATTCAACCTCGTGAATACGATTATTCCGGCTGCGGCTGATTCACAAAAACGCGAGTATAACAGCACTGACGAAGAGGTTTTTGCCGTAACATTTTGACTTTTTAAATCAGATTTGTATTTTAACGTATTATAAAACTTTTTCAGTACAAATTATAAAAATAGAAACTGTCTTCAAAAGAATTAATCTATAAATACAAAAAAAAAAAACCGTGATCACCCTTTGGAAAGGAGGCCTCTGACCCATCAAACAAGGGGTGTGGGGTGTGCTATTTCGAAAAAAAACCAACCCCACCGTAACGTAGATTTTGATTAAATTGTTTACCTAACGATTCATGAGTTGTTTTTCTGGGAGTCACCACAGGTGTTATTGCAGTTAGTTGGCTCACAAAGTAAAAACAAGTTGTTAAGATATTCGGAGCAGTGGTATTGAGCCGTCAACCGTTACGTGGATAATTATAGATAGGCATTTTCCCATGTAACTCAAAAAGGTTTGAATTTCCCGCCAAATTTGCCAACATTGCGTCAACTCGTAAGAGCCTATGCTACGTATCGCCGCCTCATATGAGAACAACGCATGATCAAAAAGGTTAAGCGCGAGCGAATAAAACATAAAACTGCCAAGCACCGGGCACAAAATGTAATCTCGCGACGCGTCATCGCTATACCGTCGGAAATAAGCACCGAAATTTCAAATTGAAAGCTCAAAAATGTTGCGAGCCAGGCTATACGGCTATACATACGGCGACGCTTGGACGGAGGAGACAAAGGAGAGAAGATTAGGCGGAGGATGAAAGCTCTTTCATCTAGAAATGGAGTGGAGTGGAGAGGCCGAGTAGTCGAACCGAGCTTCGGGGCTGACACATTAATTCTCGGGGATCACAAGGGGCCGAGTGGGACACCGGGGCTCGGAGATCCCGAGCGAAGCGCTCCGTTGGACCGACAAAAGGCGCATAGTGGTGAATTGCTAATTTGCTATCTGACTACAGCTTTACGTTATACTTGCTACGGACAAAACGTATCCTTCTTACAAAGTGCGGAGGGTACCTCGAGCCGAGCCTTCGCGTGTTGCCAATTTGCAATGTTTGTATAAGTAGAAGGAGAGGAAATTATTATGACTATACCTTATCTAACTTAACCCTTTCAATACCACGCCAGTGTATATTTGTTAAAAAGCTAAGCCTCATAGAATTGCAGTTTTTTATTCATAATAATTCAAACTTGTTAATATTTGAAGAATGATAATTCTTCGAGCGCCTTCAATTAATTGAGTATACAAAATCAGTACCGCGGTGTAGGAATGTTTAACTACCTAATTAATTTGAACGAGCTAGCACCGATTTTTCTTCGTAACCTGGTAGTAAAGAGGCTAATTGTGAGAGCACGTCCACCACTCTCACCTTTGAATTTGATCAAATGGTGGCAGAAGTCTTCTAAAGATGAAGAGAAATGGTTTTAATTAAATGAGGCATAGGTAAACTGGATGGATCTATTTTTTATACAAATTTTTATGAAAGTTCAAAATATTTACTTTTCGTGTTCACTCGATGTATATCATTCAAACAAAACTAAAATTTAAACTGAGAAAAAAAAAATTAGAATGATCATTCTGTAACAAAATTTTTGGAGATGCGAGGAATTTCCTGAAATTCGAAAAATAGTTAAATATATTCATTCAAGTCTATTACATCCTCTACTTCTCGAAGTAAACATAACCATCATGCGAGTGGTTCAATTTACAATGTGTCCCGTAAAGTTGCCATGGAATCGTGACTTAAAATTTTAGGGAAAATTACTCATGGTTTCACAACACATTTGTTTTTAATTTTTTATTTAAAAGAACTCAATAATTTTTTGAGCCTATATACACACTACAAATCTAAAGTTCACTTATCATTCAATACAAAACTAAGATATCAAAGGTGAGAGTCAAATCTATCGGATTGGTTTTCGTCACGCTGATGGCTAAATGCACGGTATACCTATACATATCAAAATATTAGAAAAAAGATATAAAAAATTAAAAAAAAAAAATAAATAAATAAAAAAAAAAAATATTGTCGTCAGATCTGGCAACTTCCGAGCTTCGACCACCATCGATCTTCCGCAGGATGTATTTTCCTCTGGATACGGGTTGGCTACGGGCGTCGCGATGCTACACTCGTTGAGTGAGTGTGGGAGCAGAAAGGCCGACATGTTAAGCGGGTGGCCGAGCGAGGAGAGATGAAGGGGCACCGAGAGACTGCGGATAGATGAAGCCCTTTATTGAGGAGTCGGCTCGACCGAGGAAGCGCCATCTCGCGTCAGTGTTGCCTAAATTGAAGGTTCTTCTCTTTCGCTTCGTGTTTTCATTCACAATTAAAACAAGGGCTTAAAAATACAACTTTGCCATTTTTCGATAGACAAAAAAACGTACAAATCAGAATTCGTTCTGATACAAGTCCTCACAAGAAATGGGAATTTTCAAGGGCACAGAAGGTAACATTGGTAGATAAATTCATTAGCTTATTTAGAGAGGAGCTCAAAATAATTATTATATAGGTGCTTCTCTCGGGACATGGTAAAGTCGCAACGTCTGTCGGTCTACACCACAGGGCTCGGTTTACCAATCAGTGATCGTGTACCTATAATAACGTCATCCATCAATTCGGTTCAATACATTCTTATATTCACCTACCATATTTTTATGCATCCACCTATATCTTATAATCAACTACCTTGCCTGAAGATGATTACTGGAAGCGAAAACCATACATGATCATCATCCAGATATTCCGGATGTCAGTGATGTCACTTCTATGAACATTTAACGCACGTTTGTTTGTAAAATCTTGAGATTCAACCCATTGTGAAGTGCTTTCATCGTTTTCACGCGTTAGACTCACGCGAAGCTTATCTCCTGACTGGGAAAAGCAGTTGCAGACGTAGTAGATGGTAGGATGATGGAGCCTAAGACGGCAGACGAGGAAGGGGCGAAGGGGGTGGGTAACTGCGGTGATCCCCGTTGAAGCAGAGCGAAAAGCCTCCTTTTGAAGAAAGGAAAAGGGAGAGGGGGGGAGCCTGTACCTCAGCACCTCCCCCGACTGCGATCCAACTCCCCCGCGCCCCCACCCCGAAAGGAAACAGTTGGAATATGATGTAGAGTTAACTTTAATTTCAGAATACAAATTGAATAACTACCGCGCGCCGCGTCGCTATCGTGTTTCCGCATCTTCCCCCTCTCTTTCTCTAGCTCAAACCCTTATTGCTCCAATTTTCCCGAGTTCAAAATCGCGTTTCGCCTCTTAATAAAGTTCCTTGCGCCCGCGTTTCACCTCACACTATGAAGAGTTTTTCACTGTTGCCTAATGTTGCTGTGAATACCTGCGCCTAATATTCATTCGATATTATATTTTCATTTCTTTCTTGCTTACTAACCCTAGGGAAAAAAAACTGGGCCCCTAAATTATTGAAATATTAATACTACGTTTGTACTACCCAAAGTCTGCGAGGATACTAACGGGTGAGATGATCCGATAGGCCGAGGACCCTGAAATCCAGGAAAAGCGAAATCCACCACCAAGACACGACCATCTCTCTTAGCAGAATGGATCGGAGTGTTCCGGACGTAATACTAGTAAACCTTGACAAGCGTATAATTTTCCATAGATTGTGAGTCGAAATGTTTTGACTTCATTCCAATAAAGCTTCCCCAAGTGAGGGAGGATTACATTAAACTAAACGTCTCTACTTCCGAGACTTGACAAATTTCTCCCAGAGATTTTTACATTCGTGTAATCAGTATTTTGTAACTTCCCAATTTTCATTTTTTTTTTTTTTTACTGACCAATAATTTTTGATTCGTGTTATAATTTTATGCAGATAAATGACCAATTTGTTTTCTTTTTATGTTTCAGGGACCCGATAGACCTGATGCTTATGGAGCAACATTTCCTACGATCACCTCTCCGACTGTACACGGAGATGGACACCGAGAACAACAACGCAGCGAGCTTTTTCAGTCAAGCCGGTCTAATGGAAAAGGCTCGTGCCCACCTCCAACTCTGGGGTCGAGCTGCCCCACCATGCTCTCCAGCGGATCTCCACGCAATGCTCCTCCCCTCAGGGCCTGGTGGGATGCCCACTAGGATACCCCTACCGGCCCACCTCTGGGCCAGTAGTCCTCCAAGCCCCTGGACACCTACCTCACAAGCGGCCACATCCCCCCACGGAGGACTACCGCCAGGACTTTTAGGTCCCCCAATGCACCCACCAACTCAGTTGACCCCACCTCCCCCTACCACCCCGTCTAGTTCCTCTGGGTCACCATCACCTTCATCGGATTTGAGATTACCCAGACCCATGTTCCTAGGCCAACATAGATATAGTCCGTACCAAATTATGCCCAAAAGGAGCCCGGAACAAGTCATAGCAGCCGGGACAAGGAATTAGATTATTTTATTCTCGTTTTGTATGTATTTGGTGTTCATACCTGAGACAGTGAGACAGCGCACTCTTCAAGAAACAGCATCAGCAATGAAAAGTGAAATTCAAAGTAATTTTCTCGACGCTATGATTACAATATTTCAGAAAATTCCATTTTCTATTTAGATCAATGGAAAATCAAGTTTTCCTAAACACTTTCAGAAGACATAAACTCGGGTTAATCATTTCTCTTTAATCTCAGATTAAGTCAAAAGTCAGCTCTTAGAAAGTATTGTAATTCGCTCTGTCATCTCGACGCTTTTGGTTTGTATAACTCCAACTTTCAATTAGTATTCTGTTTCATAAACTTTTTATTTCATGCTAACAAAATTTATTGTTTTGAGGTCTAGTCTATTAGCTAATGGTTCTTGGAGAGCAAAACTCGCTGATTGGAATTTTGTTTCACAAAACCAAAGACACTCTAGGTTTTTCAGATTATCAAAGTTGTAAATAAAAAATCTTTGCCTATACCGTAATTATCAACTATGGATTAGAAGCTAAAATTTTTCTAGGAAAAATTTATGTAAATAAGAATCGGAAACAACGTCTTCAAAAGGTATTCCTTGTATGTCTAGTGTAAATAAACCTTTAAAATTATTTTTTTTTTCAACGGTAAAATTCACTCATGTTCATGAATCAGCGGCTAAAGTTGTGCAGAAGGTATCTAATAATTTCGATTCGAAAGAATAGGAGCTTAACCTCGCTGGTTTTTGTCTCGCTATTTTTGATGCATGAAAGGAAATTAAACTTTGTAATCTCTGACGCTTTTTGGATATTATTGTGCTTCAAAATACGAATAATAACGATAAAACTTATCACAGGTAAAGCCAAGAGACGAATAAGAAACCAGCTTCTTAAGAATTTAAAAAGTGCGTAAATATATACGTTGACAGATTAGTTTAGTTTTATTGTGTTTTGAGGGGAAAATATTCAAAATGTGTAACAACTTTAAATTAAATAAATTAAAATATCAAATTCAATATATCATTGCTAACACAGCCTCAGCTTATGCTACGAGCTCTGTCTGTTAGAAAAAATTGATATTATGCAACTGTTCTCTAAAGTTCGTTTTCTCTTACTACTGTTCAAATAGGTTATGCTGAAACGTTGAAAAATTTGTATAAATGTAAATAGCTCATTTTTTTATTTTAAAATTGATTGTATAAGTAGAAGAAAAACCAAAGAATATTTAGTTGAAATAAGTCTGTAGCAGCATTTCAATTCATGTGGATCACATGCATCAATCCCGCTTAAAAGATAGGGAAGGAAGAAAATGGATCGTTTTTCCAGTTAAGATGCGTTTCTATTACTTCAGAATTTAAAAGAAATCATTCTTTTAAAGCTTCTCAAACTTTTTGTTTTGTTTTTCCAGTTTCGCGGAACTTATAGTTGTCACGTTGTAAAAGTTTGACGACATTTTCTCTCGGTGATTAGATATAATTTAAAAGAAACCTTGATCATAGATAATGTAATTTTGAGGCGCAATCGTAGCGGAGCATACTTAAAACTCAATTTGAATGCCTCAAAAATTTCAAGCAGCTCAATATTAATATCCCAGATTGATTTCTGTACTTAAAATTTACTACCTGTTCATGCAGCCAGACATTTTGTTAAAATTATATAGTTGTTGTTGTTGTTTTTGTTGTTAACTATTATCTCTGTAAAAAGAAATAAATATAAGATTTATCCTAGTGGTGTTATTTTGATCCAATCAACTCAAACATTTAAAGAAAAATAAGAGACAAATAGTTATGCCATAGCCTTTGTCCTGGTAGTGCTCTATGAATATTGTACCTAACTTTGGCAAATAATTCAAAACTATTCAAGTTTTGTTCGCTAAAGGTATAACCTAAGTTTCCAAGAAATAGGGCTTATAAATTTTTGAGTTACATCCACTCATAACTTCTGAGCCTCCCTAGTTGTTATTTTTATTAAGCGAGTCCAAGCTCATTATTGCGTTTAATTGCTAATAGTAAGAACATACATCATACTTTACCGAATGGCAATACCAACCGAACGTTCCATTATATTTTAACAAAAATGAAGTATTGTGTTTTTACAATTTCTTCAGTTCTTCTTGTGAATACAATTTTAAAGATCGTGAATGTAAGTTAGTAACTAACGCAAGTTTCAATTAACGAAGAAGGAGGGAGATCGGTTCACTTTCTTTTGAATGGGAAGTGAATTACATTTATTTGAATTAAAATTTTATTTGATCTCATAGTTTAGGTTTTATTTTTTCTTTACATAGTGCAATTTTTGTAATTTTTCATTGTTGTAAGTACCTGTTTGTGAAAAATTGCAACATTTTTATGGTAAGCGGCGTAGTTTGTAGGATACTCTCTACTTTCTAATGACGATTTAGAAAATATCGTCCTTATATTTAAGAGCATGTTTTCGATGATTTTGAGTTGATTGAAACTGAATAGCGGTGAAATGTATTTTTTTTTTATTGTGATCTAGCATAATTCTGTCTATGTTACTTTATGTATTGTTAATGCTCTTGTAAATTCATTTTGTTAAAACTTGAGAAAAAAGTTTTATTACCTATATGCTAAAATTTGTACGAGAATGTGACATTTTTCTTAAGCCTTACTTTGTAAGTTTGAATTCTATATTTTGTTCATCTCTCCGAAACTCGAAAAAAAAAAATAAATAAAGAAATAGACATAAATATTACGCTTTTAATTTTTTTGAAATGTATTTTATAAGAACTCCCACATTTTCCAAATCCTTTCCATATTTTCCTTCCTTTTAATATGAGCGAAAAATTGTGCAAACAAGTATTCCCTTTCTTGTGCGCATGTAAATGTGTGATTTTAAAATTCTGCATCAAAATACATTTATCCATCCAAGAACTCATTGAAATTGAGTCACTATCAGATAATTTTTCTATTTTCATCCATATCCAATTCAAAAATCAAAATCCATATAAATGCGTTTTGGTACATCTTTTGCGTTCATAGTTGATTCAACGGTTGAAGGAAAATATGTTTTAAACTTTAATTTCTATCACGTTTTAAAGTCAGTTCCAAACATAATTTGACAGAAGACTGCGTCAGTTGTTTCGATCATTTTTTACAAAAAGGGTGTTACTGTGCAGATGAGGTTGAGAAAACGGAGGCACATTTGATTTTTGTTCACGGTAGAATTTATGAACCAAAACTGAAGCGTTCTATTGGGAAAATTTCAAAAAAATAGTGTTCCCGTAGTCACACAAATACACATTATGGAAGAAAAGAGAGAATGCCTCTTTCAATTCGTAAGAAATGTCTACCATCGTACACTTTTTTTCGTTCAGCAGTTTCAACAAGTGGCATATATTTCAGGGGGTGATATAAGGGACAAAATCCCACTCAGAGCCCACACTAAAAAAAAAAAAAAAAAATCGCCGAATTGGTTAAAAGTATATGGACACCACTTAAAAATTGTTAAATTAATTCTTTAAAATGGTTAAAAAATAGTTGAATTAACACAGCATGGTGTTAATTTAACTAATTTAAATAGGCAAACTAACAGTTTTTAAGTGGTGTCCACACTTTTAAATAGATAATAGTCACATAATCTCTATTTACCGCGAAGAAGAGCCCTTAGTCACACTATTGTCTTGAGCATATTTTGATAGCATGTTTAAGCTTCCTCTCAATGCGAGTGCATGTAGCTTCCAAAAATATACCATTGTACTACTTCCAGAAAAAATATTTGTCCACGGCATTGTCTTATTTTGCAACACTAACTAAAATTCTGGATAGAGCTGTAACTTAGGAAAATTCTTGAATGGGGCAGTTACAAGGGTCTTAAATAATGTGTTTTTCATAAAGAAAATGAAAGTATACTTGATGAGCTGAGAACAATGGTGCCTTTGGTTTTTTCCTAAATGTATCGGTTTTGGAGATACACACGTGTAAAGTTGTAAAAAATCGTGTGCGTGAAGACGTCACTATACGCGGAATTCCCATTTAAAATAATGTATTTTGGGCCAAAATCTCATCTCCGGAACAATACCGGGACTTAATTAGAAACCAAAGGCATCTTTGTTCTCAGCTCATCTAGTTCTTTCATTTTCTTCATAAAAAACACAACATTTCAGACCCTTGCAACTGCCCCATTGTGTTTGTGAGGCACAGTTTTCTAAAAAATCAACCTAAGAAAAATTTTTCATCACTATTGGTAGCTAGGCACAGATGCATTCAATCACTCCAAACAGAACCACCTCTACATTTTTTGGTAAAAAGAGAATTTAAAAAGCTGATTGATTAAAATGTTTAAAATAACCACTTTGGTGTAAAAGACTTCCAAATTCATGTTGGAGTGGGTTGAGAATATTTTCCTCCGGATATCTAACCTAACCTATCCTATTCATAAAAATTCCCGTATGAGAGATGCAATTTTACGAGACTTACTGTCAAACAAGTTCATGATGGAACTCCATGATGGAACAAGCCGTAATTCGAACATAAATTAGCAACCACGCGAATCATGAATGCTTTCAATTTTTGAGCAAAAAGTTTCCAAACGACTCAATTCGTAACTCTTACGTACGAAATATCAATGGTCATTGCTAAATGGGTGTTAAAATAAATTAAAACAAATATAACAATGAAAGGGTACGTTTCTCAAAACAAGTTGTAAACGAACAATAAAACATTTTTTCCGAAAACACGAACAATTTTTATAACTTAATTTGAAATTTAGGAAAATTGAGAATTTGTTACACAAAAAATTGCTGGTTTTCATACATGCCCATTTTTGACAAAAGAGGAAGAAAAACCCGCCCAAAAGTAATATTTGTTTAAAAATCATGGACGGTAAAAATATTTTTTTATAAACTTTCTCCCCCTCTCCTTTGGGGAATTTTGATTGAACGGCAATATGCCTTATTTATGCCAGAATTGAAATTTAGAAACTGGAATGACATATTTTGGTTTCTTTTGAATGAACCCCTTCCGGGTTATTTCCAAGTAGTATTTAAAACAATATAATATCACCACATCAATGCTTCTGAGAATTGCCATTTTTGTTTTGATTTTGCGAAAAATAATTAAAAAAAGAAAAATAATAGTTCCATTTCCATCAGACATTCGGTAGTTTGTTTTCAAACATGATCCATTTGGGTAAATCCTGGTGCGCCGTCAAATCCAAGGCTATTTCCCGCGCGACACATAATTTTCACTCTGCAGAAAGTTTACGTGTCGCGCTGAATAAAAGATGATAGCCTTATTAGGGATGCTCGTGGGGGTTGAGAGAACTAGTCAAGGTCGTAAGAGAAAGAGCAAGAAGAGAGAGAAAGAGAGAGATAGATATGGAGGGGAAGGTCAAAACGGAGATACATTGAAAGAGGGTATAAATGATTACGGTGATAAAAATCATCACTGATTGCCGTGAAATTGCATTGAAATCCCCCTCCCTACACTATACTCTCTACGGACCGCCGCGCGCCGGCATCCCTTTGCTACGGGACTGACTTCTCACCCTGCAACGCTCTTTGCCGCAAGCGTAGCGTCGTCTGAGCGCCTTGTATCAAAATTGCATTCGTATTTCCGCCCCCCTTCCCCTCACTGCCATACTCACACTGATGCGATATCTTAATATATGAACTACATTGTACATTGTTGCCAGATGGTGGTAAAATTTGAACTCCAACACTGAGAGAATTCTCTCTTTAATCAAAGGTGTATTTTGTTTGTGTTAAAAAAAAAAACTGCACAGTGAAGTATTGACGGAATTCCTTTAACCCAAGGTAAATGTCTGCGGCTACAATAAGTAAAATATTCTTTGTTGTGACAGTGATTCTCCTTCGTGCAACAGAACTTTACTTCACGCAAGGAAAACCGTCACGAGTAAAAGTGTTTTCTTGTTTTTAAAGAAGTGATTTCTCTCAGTGAATGGAGCTCTTTACAATGTTTTGCTGTAAGTAGGTAGGCAAACAGATTACCTCCTTGTAAAATGCTACGGTATCAACGATGATACCATTAAAAAAATTAGCAGAAAAAGTTTCCGGAAAAAAACTTAGCTTAAACTTCAGATGAACCATTCAAATATTATACACTAAACGTACGTTTTGCAACTCAAAGAAGATAACTGTACATTGAATTAAATGGCATCTTTCTCGTTTAATTACTACGGAAAGTATAAGTTTTTTGGTTGTATCGCCGTGTTCTTTGCGAAAAAAATTGTACGAATCAATCCTCACATTTACTGTCTGAAAACAAAATGCAAAAATCTTGTAGTTCCAATTAGCAAAGGTTATTTCTTTATTATTCTTTTGATTGGGGGTGCGAAACATATACGTAGTGCACACACGGATTGAGATGATCCATTAGAACTGTGAGTTAAAATTTCTCTGCAAGGAGCGAAATCCATCTTCTGAGATTGCCATGAGGGGATGAGAAGCACTGGCAGAGGAAGGAAATGAAGCCATCCACCCCCGTCTTTCAACCCTGAAGTGTTCCAATTACACTGAAAAATAAATCAGCTAAATTTAACTAATTTCAACTCAAAAGTATGGACACCACTTAAAACTGTTAGTTTGAATATTTGAATTAGTAAAATTAACTCCGTGCCATGTTAATTAACACGGCACGGAGTTAATTTTACTAATTCAAATAGTCAAACTAACAGTTTTAAGTGGTGTCCATACTTTTAAGTTGAAATTAGTTAAAGTTAGCTGATTTTTTTTTTCAGTGTACCTATGTTCACGTCTGTTCAACTGTTCAAAATCTTCAATCACAACTTACCTACTTCCACAATGGTGAATCGACGATCCAATCTCCATATCAATTCATTAATTGTCTACGATACTGTCTACACTTTACCTTCGGTCAGGAGATAAACCAAGAAAATTTAAGTTTAAACTTTTCCTTTGGAAATGAAATAGGGAAAGGAGATTTTAAAACAGTAGATTTTTTTGTTACTTTGAATAAAAACATCGATGAACTGTCCCGAAAATGAGCCGAAAGCAAGCAAAATTCAGCAAAGCTCGCCCCTCTCTCGTTGAAATTTTAAAGAAAACTATCCGGGAGAGAAAATTTGCTTGTTATCGAAAACCAATTCCAATTGAATTAGTTACGTTATTTAATCTAAGGTTAAAAATTAAGAGGCAAATAATGTTGAATTGAAAATATCATGCGGCGACACTTTGTTAGATTATATAGTAAACATTTTATTCAATACAATACACATTGTTTAACCGGGCTTACATGATTAGATAAAGAGAGAGAGTGTCAGCAAGAGCGCTGAACGAAGGGGATTCTCAGACTAGCTAAAAGTCTAGCCAGGGCCAAGGGCCAAGGGCCCGTCAACGGCGGAAACAAAACTCGTAAAAATATTATTTGGCTCTAGGATTACGCCGTTGCATAATTTCCACTAATGAGTAAAAAATGCATTTATAAATCATATATTCAACACTCTCCCGTGATTTTTTAAAGTATTTTTATGGCTGAAAACAAATTAAATGTAAAGTCTCCACCAAGACCAAATTATAAAAGACATGATTTTAATAAGTTTAAGTTTTAAAAAAAAAAAAGATTGTTTTCCCTGCCTCGGTTTTACATTTATACTTACACCTAAAAGTGATTAATAATATAACAAACAAGTACTAAATTTTAATTATTATTAATTTGCCGACGAATCTGAAAAGAATAAAAATTATTTCATCCTGCAAAGAAAAATTCAAGTTAAAAAACAAACACACAAAATATATTATAAGAAAACAAACAAAATCTAAACGATTATAATGAGAATAATATGCAATTTGCATGTTAAAAAAAAAATTATTGCATCAATTCATCTCTGAATTTGACGAACTTTTCTTTACACAAAGGTTTCGTAAAGATATCGGCCGTTTGTCTCTCAGTTGGACAATATTCGAGGTTAATTGTTTTGTCGCACCATTTTTCATGTAGGAAGTGATATCTTACATCAATGTGTTTTGAGCGACGATTGAAGACGCCGTTTTTTATCATTTTTATCGCACTCTGGTTATCTAAATTGATGTTTACAGTAACTTTGGCACTAACTAACTCCTCGATTAAACCTTTTAAGAACAAGAGTTCTTTCACTGTATCAGTTGCAGCGATGTATTCGGACTCAGTTGAAGAAAGAGCCACAATCGGTTGTCGGCGAGAGCACCAACTGATTGGTCCATTCGCAAAAAAAATGACATAACCGGTCGTGCTTTTCCGGGTCTCTAGGTCGCCAGCGTAGTCTGCATCACTATATGCAGTCAAATTGAAATTACCGCTTCGCTTGTATTGTATGCACAAATCTTTGGTACCTTTTACATAACGAAGCAATCTTTTAACATTATTTACATCTCTTTTAGTCGGATTTTCAAGAAAACGACTAGCGTACCCCACGGCAAACGCAGTGTCTGGCCGGGTTTTATTTGCCAAGTATAAAAGGCTGCCTACAGCCTGTCTGTAAGGAAATTTTTCTTCTTTTTCTTCTTTTTCTTCACTTTTTTCTCTTTGTTGACTTATTTCTCCGCTCACCATTGGAGTTTCGGCGGATTTTGAATCTTGCATATTAAATGCATTGATAACCTGATCAATGTAGTCACTTTGCTTCAAAGTGATTACATCGTGTTCACGTTCTATCTGAATTCCTAGAAAAACGTCGGGGTCAAATTGCTCAGTTACCTCAAATTCTGTCTCTAAGTCCTGAATTAATTTGATTATTTCACTATTATCATAACCTAAGACTATACCATCATCGACATGAATAGCGAGAAGCAACGATCTATCTTTATTTACAAATATGCATTTATCGTGCTTGATTTGATTCAAACCTCTTTTCTTCAAAAAATTTGTAAATTTTATATTCCAACAAGCAGGAGCTTGTTTAAGTCCATACAACGCTTTCTTAAGTTTACATATTTTATTTTTACTATTATTTTCGCACCCTTTTGGTAATTTCATGTAGAGTTCCTCAACGAGGTCTCCATGGAGAAAGGCTGTTTTTATATCAAATTTGGCAATATTGTAACCTTTTTCAGCCGCTAATGCAAACATTATACGCATCGGGCTGCTATTTACAACTGGACTGAATGTCTCCTCAAAGTCAATCCCTTCTCGCTGTTCAAATCCTCTGGCAACCATGCGAGCCTTACATTTCCCATCCTCCTTGATTTTAAAGACCCACTTGTTCGACAGAATCTTCTTTCCTTTTGCCTCTTTTTCGTCGACCAGTTCCCACGTTTCATTTTTATTTAAGGACTTTATTTCGTCATTTATAGCTTTCACCCATTTTTCACTTTTTACTGCTTCCTCATAAGTTTTCGGCTCTGTTTCACCCTCAGCAAGTAACACTAGGTTTGAGGGAAGGGGGTCACCATAACGCTGAGTCGGACGCACTTCACGCCCTGATCTCGTGACGACAGGCAAAACACGGTCATTATCGGTTCCTTCAGGAGCGACGTTCTCTCTCTGTTCGGGTTCTCTCTCCTCCGCATTCTGCTCTCCAATTACTTCCCCCTCTTCGCTCTCTGTCTCACTTTCTGTATCATCTGTTATTTCATTTTTCGGGGGTGGATTTTTAACTTTGTTAGCAGGCGATGTTGCCAGCTCTTTTTCATTAAATTTTACGTCTCTAGAAACAACTATTTTTCTCTCACGTTGATCCCAAAGTCTATATGCATTATTAGTGTACCCTACGAAAATTAACGTTTTACAGCGTTCGTCAAGTTTCTTTAGATAGGTGACAATTTTAGCATATGCTACACAACCGAAAATTCTGATATTTTTCAGATTGGGCTTTTTGTTGAACCACATTTCAAAAGGGGTTCCAGTAGAACCTTTTTTCGGGGTTCTATTAAGTAGATAAGCAGCTACACAAACTGCTTCGGACCACATTTCTTTGTTCAACTTTGACTCATAAAGCATGGCCCGAGCTTTTTCCAATAAAGATTTATTTAGTCTTTCAGCTTCACCATTGAGCTGCGGTGTGTTAGTAGGACTATAATCAAGAAATATTCCTTTTTCCTTACACCAAGTTTTAAGTCTATTTGAAAAATATTCACCTCCTTTGTCTGAGCGAATCTGTGCAACCTTTAAATTCTTTTTGGTTTCCACTTCAGTTACAAAATCTATCAAAACTTCACACACGTCACTCTTATTAGCAATAGGGTAAACAAAAGAGAGTGATGTGAAATCATCTCTAAAAGTTACAAAATAGTTTTTATTATCCCAGCTTATTGGATCAATTGGTCCACAGACGTCTGTGTGAATTATTTCTAATGCTCTACTAGCACTAGTTCTTTCTTTTCCAAATTTTGGTCTGGCCATTTTTGCCTTCAGACATATTTCACAATTAGATATAGCATCAGACAAATTTTTCTCTGAAATTTTTATGCCCTCTGACACTTTTAGAAGTTGCTTGAGTTTTTCAACTCCTATGTGCCCAAGTCTTTTGTGCCACAGTGCAATTTCGTCTCTCTGAAAAACAGCGAGTGCCTCACCTGATGTCGACGCATCACTTTTCTCATTTTTGAGCTGTTTAAAATCAATTATTAATGGTCTTAGTTTGGCAATAAACAAACCAAGTTCTTCATTTTTGATAGCATAGAAAACGTCACTGTTTTCTTGTCTGACTATTGCCTTTTTACCAAGAAAGAGTACTTGGGCGTTTTTATTTGTCAGTACTTGGACTGATATTAAATTTTTCGTCAAGTCTGGCACGAATAAAACATTCATTAGAATAAAATTATTGAAATGAATTTCACCAATTCCAAAAGCTGTGATAAACTCTCCCTGCTTTGCTACACGGATTGTACTTTCACATTTTTGAAAATTAACAAAATATTCTCTCATGGAACACATATGTGATGACGCTCCAGAATCGAGTACAAATTCAGAAATTTCAGCTTTTACATCATTCTTACCTTTGAAACCTTTAAAAGTCATAAGTGCATGCTTATTTTGGTTATTTTTACCATTTTTATCACCATGCGATCTCCAGTTTGAATTGTTTGATTTTTCACGGTAAAAACAGTTTTCTTCGACGTGATTATCTTTTTTACAAATGCCGCATTTCATTTTCTCTCCTTTTTGACCACGATTTGAGGAATGACCTGCCTTTTTACTGTCAAAACTTTCATTTTTATTCTTACTTCTGCAGAATTTTGCAGTGTGACCTGATTTTTCACATTTATTACAAAATCTGTTATTGCCATAGAATGCAACCGATTCTTCTTTTTTAGGTTTCAAACGACTTTCTTCTGTTAGAAGTCTTGATTTTAGATTTTCCAAGGTTCTCTCATTTTTGGCAGTCATTTCCCAAGAAGTTTTAAAAGAATTCATGGTTTCTGGTAAAGTAGAAAATATTTTTCCAATCAGCATATCTTCAGTGATGGCACTGTCAAGCGATTTTAACTGATAGAATATGTTTTCTATTTTACTGATATGCACAATTATTTCAGATCCTTTTTCATATCGAAGCGAGAAAAAATGCTCCATTAGAACACATTTTTGCTCTTCTGATCCGGTACCAAAAATGCTCGCAAACTTCTGCCACATATCACTGGATGAGTCACAGTTAAAAATATGAGTTCTGTTACCTCTATCTATCGTTGAAAGAATTACATGTTTTGCAGCAGCGTCTTTCCTTGACCAGTCAATCAAATCCTTTGCATCTGTAGGTTTCTGTGAGCTACCATCGACTATTCCAAATAAGTTTCTTGACTGTAAATAGATTTTTAGGTCAAACTTCCAGTCATTGAAGTCACTTTTATTTTTCAGCTTTGTTATTGCTGAAAGATGACTTTCAGTATCCTTCTCCATTATGAAAGTAGGTAGGATTTCACGAGTTACAAAAGAAATTCACAACCGAGTGTATCGGAGAAAAAGAACGCAACGAAAAACAAATCAAAGATAAACAAAATGTCCGATGATTTTTCGACACAAGAATATTTTTATTTTATTTTATTTTTAAATTTTAAAACAACACTGATTTTATTTTATTTTATTTTATTTCATTTTTCAACAACACTGAGTAAGCATTTCACTCGTTTTCACTTTATTTTTAAAAACACACGGGTTTTATTTTATTTTATTTTATTTTATTTTATTTTATTTTATTTTATTTTATTTTATTTCATTTTATTTCATTTCATTTTATTTTATTTCATTTCATTTTATTTCATTTTATTTTATTTTATTTTCTTTCACCTCTTTCTAATGAAAAGAGAATGTAAGCACGAAAGCAAAGATACTTTTCATCACCGCACTAGTTTTCACTTTATTTTATTTTATTTTATCTTATTATTTAATTTTTAAAATAAAGCACATCACACGCGCACACGCAGGTATCCAGGGCTAAGCCTCTGGGCCCATAACCTGTTGAATTGAAAATATCATGCGGCGACACTTTGTTAGATTATATAGTAAACATTTTATTCAATACAATACACATTGTTTAACCGGGCTTACATGATTAGATAAAGAGAGAGAGTGTCAGCAAGAGCGCTGAACGAAGGGGATTCTCAGACTAGCTAAAAGTCTAGCCAGGGCCAAGGGCCAAGGGCCCGTCAACGGCGGAAACAAAACTCGTAAAAATATTATTTGGCTCTAGGATTACGCCGTTGCATAATTTCCACTAATGAGTAAAAAATGCATTTATAAATCATATATTCAACAAATAATTCGTCCCAGCTTGCCTCAATTTGAGACAGGACTTAAAATGCAACAGCCCCTTTAAAGTTACCATTTGTGACATCAGCACCAAAATCTGAAATCTCTTACAATGGGGATACATGATAGAAATATAGTAGATGAGGACAGAGGCGCAGCCAGACATTCTTCGGGGGGGGGGGGTGAAATTCGTCCAGGCGGGGGTCCAAGGTCAAGAATTCTCTAGAAAATGTGAAAAATTACCTGTTTTGGGAACATTTCAATGTCAGGGGGTCCAGACTCCACCTCCCTGACTACAACACTGGATAAGGGTAGAATTATCAAAGAAAATAATCAAAAAGTTGCTGCAGGAAAGCTTAGTATTTTAACTTTCTCACAGCTGACAAAGTTAGTAGTTTAGGATGTCAGTAGTGCACCGAGAGTTTCTTCATCTCTCTCTTTTCTCCATTAAGAAACGTGTGTTAGACAAGGATGGACAAGGGGATAAAACCCCTTCCTTCTGTCCTTTTCCTACTCATACATTCAAATGGGAAATGAGAGAGACGGAAGATATCCTGGTTGCGCCATAGTGTAGGAGGTATAACAACGACAGAACGCAGAGATTTTGACTAAAATATTTTTGTCTCAATGGGTGGCAGGCAGAGTTGGGCAACCGAATAATCAGAAATAATGAAATGGCTCCGGCAACACTGAAAACTGGGTTGCTACCTGAGTTGAGAGAAGGGAAACACACGGAAGGTATAGGTCAATTGTAGAATTATTCGTCGAATAATTCGATTGACTCGGCGTTGCCGGACACACCGAATAATCTCCGAATAATTTTTTGCCCAACTCTGGTGGCAGGTGGCAGGTGGCCTTCCACAAACATGTCAATCATGATAAATTTAAAATCTTTGCCTCTCACAACTCCCAATACTATGAACATAGAAAAGATGTATCGATGGCTTTTCAGTTTTTTATTATTTATTTATTAATTAGTTTATTTAGGTTGTTTTACTGTCCATCGAGCAGATTCGACAACAGCGCCGCCAAACACCGCGGCGGAGGAGTCGTGAATCTCGGTCTCCTCGACAAGTTGAGCTTGTCACTATGCCATTTCACGCTCGCATCTCAATTTTCCGCTCAAGTGTTTCCGGTTCCGGTTTCCCGAGCCTACCCGCCCAACCCAACCCCTCCCTGCTGAGGATCCTTTAAATGATGAAGATCGTGTCCGCCCCATTTAAATCGTGTTCTACTGTTGCTCTCTTTCTCCTATGCGAGGTCGAGCTGAGTCGCGTCGCGTTGGGGTGACCCGCGGGTGGCCCCTCGAAATTGGCTCACCCACAGCCACGGTCCCTCCCGCGACCTTTGACACCCACCCCTCCTTGAACCTTCCGGAACTGAGTATGTCTCACACGTAGTGTGCGTTAGAGTAATTTCTTCTTAAACGAAATGCTCATTGGTCCCTTGATGGATGGTGTGATTATACTTCCGATAAAGTCAGACCAAAGCTAGGCAGATCGAATTAAAAACCAAACAATCTAATTTACGTTCAATGAAAGATCGTATAAAAGGGCCCTAAACATCATATGGTTAATGAAATAATGAAATCCGTGAATCCCTTTGATTTTTAAATTTGTCATTCTATAAGTCCAAATCATTCCACGAGCGATAGTGGTTCTTGACGAAAGAATCAAAAATATCACTCGAGTATCCAGAGGCTATGAACTGGCCACCGAGCTTGGTAGCTAGTATCAGTGGCGCACCCAGGATTTGGGGGGGGGCTAAAAAGTCAAAGCTTCTTGAGCAATTTTTTTAGCATAACAAAATTCAGAGTACGGTGTATAGTTGTAGACGAGCCCGAAAATTTACTCTGGGTTTGGGGGGGGGGGGGGGGGGGGGGGTGTTAGCCCGATAGCCCCCCCACCCCCTTGGGTATGATACTGGTTAGTATACAGATACTCAGTGATGGGGTAAGTGCATTTATAGAATTGTGTATTGTAAAACTCAACTCAAGACGTAAAGTAGTAAATAATTGCTAAAAGTAGTAAACTAATAATAATAGTAATTAGATAATAATTTAGATCTCGGTCCAAAATTGGATACACAGGGTGTTTCAGGTTTAACATCGGAAACTTCTAGAGCCGATTATTCAGGTAGAAATAAGACTATTTTTTCATATAAATATGGGCCTTAAAATGCTTCCCTTCGGAGCTACGATTTTTCAAAGTTTGGAAAAAAATCTGGTTGACCCACAAATCTGGCAACTGCGCATCCTTCCCATTCGAATGTATTAGAAACAATCGATTCTTGAGGGGGCTATCGTCACGTGACTATAATTGATTATTTCTTATTCAATCAAAATGGGAAGAATACACTGTTGCCTGCCAAATTGCTGGATCCGGCAATGAAGCTGAAAGTTAGGTTAGGCTAAAAAATAATACGTATATAGTAAATACATATAATGGGTAAATAATAAATAATAAATAAATTAAAATATGATTATTTTGTACATATGTAGATTAATACAGAGTGTGTACTAGCGGGGAGAAAGACATGTATAGTACCTGGCCAAGGTATAAAACACACTTCACGCCTATCACGAGCGTTTGATAACGTGAGGTGCGTATTGCATACCCTAACTTAGGTATAGTTGTGAAATATCTTTGATTCCGCTGGTACAAAGTTTGCATTTCAGGAGTTGTCAACTTGAGAGGCTCTATTTATTGCTTTGGGATCATTTTAGCTGTTGATACTATTAGCCTAACGTTATATAAGCTGATGTTGTTCAGTTGTACCTGTACACTGCTTCATAAACTATTGGGGGAAAACTGAGTAGCCTGAAGACATATAGTTCAACTGTTGTTAAGTGTTCTTCAAACTTCGTTGGTCTGGATTTTCCTGAAGTTTAGGTTCTTTTTCCACCGTTTGACGGTTTAATCCCAACTTTGGGGAAATACCAACATACCCCCCCCCCCCCCCCCCCCCCCCCCAAATATCCCTGGAAAAGGCGGGTCATCGTTTTATATAGCTCGATAAGAAAAGATTACAGTTCGAGTCAGTAGTGCGACTTGTCCCAGTAAACATTTCCGGTCTCAAGATGGTCTTGTGAATATCTGGGCATGATATGTGTCTGAAAGATGACTTCAAGATAATATGCGCGCCGTAACATATCTGCAAAATAACTGCAAGATGTTGGTAAACACACGATAAAATTTAGATAACTTTCAGTTCTTTTGGAGACAACTTGATACGGCACATGCTTCTGTGTGCTCCGGAAGTTGTCTTCTCAATATACAACATCTAACAAGTTAACTAAGATACTGTGCAGATATTTTGAAGATATTCAATTCTGAACTTGTAAGTCCAGATACTCTCCAGATATTCTGAAGATATTCAATTCTGGACTTGTAATTCCAGATACTCTCCAGATATTCTGAAGATATTCAATTCTGAACTTGTAAGTCCAGATACTCTCCAGATATTCTGAAGATATTCAATTCTGAACTTGTAAGTCCAGATACTCTCCAGATATTCTGAAGATATTCAATTCTGGATTTGTAGGTCCAGATACTCTCCAGATATTATACGAGTATGAAGATTCCACTCCTTTAAATATGTTTAATTTGCTCCATTCCTACGCGAGCCGGCGTAGCTCATCGAGTAAAGTACTTGGCTTCCACCGCAACGGCCCAGGTTCAAATCTCGGAACTTCTGGTATACTTTGTCAACTCTTTCTGTGTATGTTCTGTGTATGTATCTTCAATGCAGGGGCGTGTCGAGAGGGGGGGGGCTGGATACCCTTGCCTTTCGGGGGGCGGCAAAATCAGGGTGATCAACCAAAAAAAAAAAGAAAGAAAAAAAGAAAGAAAGAAAAGAAAGAAAGAAAAGAAGAAAGAAAAGAAAGAAAAAAAAGAAGAAAGAAAAGAAGAAAGAAAAAAAGAAGAAAGAAAAAGAAAAGAAAGAAAGAAAAGAAAGAAAGAAAAGAAAGAAAGAAGAAGAAGAAAAAAAGAAGAAAAAAGTTCAAATTTCAAAAAAAAAAAAAAAAAAAAAAAAAAAAAAAGGGTCATCTAATTTTTCATTTTGTTCGCGGAGGATGGCAAGATTGCATTATTGCCCCCCACCTTTTTGGAAACCACGGCACGCCCCTGCTTCAATGTATCTCTTCTACAGCTAATAATATGTGTGTAATGTGCTATCCACGACTCTGCAACATGTGGTACCAATCTAGATGGAATAACTTTATAATGAGTTACAAGAATCACCACCCAGAGTGCGCTGTTTATTTAGTCTAAAAGTTCTGCATTTTATCTGCAAATGTCCGCCTGTTTCGAATCTTCTAACGATCCGCGCAGATAATCTTGACATGGTCTGGAGGATATCTGATAGTCATCAACCCGGGTCAGCCTCCCAGTTGTGCACAAGACAACTTCCAGATATGCTCAAGATATTCGTGCAAATAATCTTGAAACATTTCCGATCTTATGAGTATCTTGGAGCTGATCTAAGTCAGTTGACTTGATAGTCTAAAAGTTCTGCATTTTACCTGCAAATGTCCGCCTGTTTCGAATCTTCTAGCGATCCGCGCAGATAATCTTGACATGGTCTGGAGGATATCTGATAGTCATATCAACCCGGGTCAGCCTCCCAGTTGTGCACAAGACAACTTCCAGATATGCTCAAGATATTCGTGCAGATAATCTTAACATGGTCTTGAAGATATCTGAAAAACAATAACTTGGGAACCTCTCCCAGTTGTCTGCAATACAATTTGAAAAGCTATCCAGGCTGTCGTCTTCAGATATCCTCCAGACCATGTCAAGATCATCTGTGCGGATCACTAGAAGATCCGAAACAGGCGGACATTTGCAGGTAAAATGCAGAACTTCTAGACTATCTAGTCAATTGCCTTAGATCAGCTCAAGATGCTCGTAAGACCGGAAATGTTTACTGGGGTGCGCTGGGCAATACTCTAGCATTTTGTATTCTATTTCACCAATGGGAACACCGTTGGCTTTAAATTTTGATAAAAATGAGGCCGTTTCCGGAAAAGGGCCCATAAAACAACGGGTGTGCTCTTTTTGAGAAAGCAGCCTTGAGATAGAGTAGATACTTTTGTCTGATGAGCACACCTCTCCTTTTATATATATGGGCCCTTTTTCCGGAAACGGCCTCAAATGTATTATAATTAACCAATAATACTTACATCGGTTGAAAAAATAGTATATTAATGAATTAATCAAAGTACATTCATTCGTATAGTAATCGTAATTCTGAACTAGATACTGGATAATTTCAGTGCTTCAGTGCTTTTTCAGTTCGGTTCGGTTCGTTTCGCGGTTCGGAATTAGCAGATACAAACGGTTTGCGACTCAGTTCAGGTTCACGAGGACAACGGGTTCGGCTCGAACCGGTTCAGAGACTTTTCAATTGGTTTTACTTAATAAGAAAATAAGTGATAAAGTAAGAAAAACAGAGAAAGAAAATCACATTTCTTAAAACGAAGAAAAAAATTACAGAATTTACTCAAAGTAGCTTTTTGAAAATGTTGGAAATAAGTGATCTATCGTGGTTTTCATATCAATTATTAATTATTGATATCTCAATTCTTGCAACCAGAGTTATTTAGAGTAATTATTCATGAAAGCTTGAACTGCTTTTGAGAAATTGATGAACCGGTTCAAAACGAATTCAGCCCGTTCGGTTCCGTTCGGCACCTAAACGCCGGCTCAAGGCGTTTTCAGCAAAACGGTTCGTGGTTGAGAAACTAGGCGGCTCGGAGCTGTTTTCGGTTCGCATTTCGGCTCGATTCAGAGGCTGGATTATGTACTATTCTAGTCAAACTGTGAACTTATCATCAGTGAATTGAAAAAATTCCACATAAGATCCACACCACAGCAACCCTAGCCAACCACCGGAATTTTTTTGAGTTGATTCGATTTTTCTAGAGAAAGGTCACAGGTCACTGTGGCTTGTGCAACCCATAGTTATTGAGTCGTGGCTTTGCCCTTTCCTCCCAACCACCATTTTGGTAACTATTTGCGAAAAAAAGACGTATACCACCATGACTTCATCGCGTGGCAGACTTGAGACCCCCAACGTGCAAAAAACAAGGCGAAACACTCCCGACGCACGCGTTTCAAAAATGAAGCTATTTATACGAGAAGGGCTGGTGAAACGCCCAGTATGCTCTTCCGCATAAACCTGCATTGTCAGTGAATCACAATCTTCAAGTATAAGCACACCATATGTTTTATTACCTTTTCTTGTGCGAATGGCTTAAATAAAAGGATAGAAGCTATCTCTCTTTCTTCTGATTGTGAGTCCTGGCCGGTGCGGTGTGAGTCTATACGAACCCGATCTTGTGAGTTATGGACTGGACTCTTCGCGCGCTGAGTCCTATAGCCGTAAGCACTATGCGCTGGGCTTTCACGCTAATTATCAGTTTGAAAAGGTTGAATCGACCTGGTGCGGCCGCATTGTTTATCAACATTCTGCCTTTGTTTTGACAGCTGATCCTATTCAACTGGAGGATATCAACGGCTGAAAGATACCTTTAAATGTCTGTTCTTTTTTCGGGTCCCTTTTATTCGGGAAACGGTTTTATTGCCTTTTTTCGAGGGTGGCCTGTCCCTGATTGTCAAAGGCTCGAGTAAAAATCGAGTGAAAAACGACGAGTTTTCGTGAGGATTTAACAGCAAGTACGTTGTTTATACACCAAACGGCTCCGAACCCAGTGCGTGGACGCAATCGATTTTCTTTTACTTTCTTTATCTCAAAGAATAGCGAGTTTCTCTCTCACTTATTTTTTCCCTTCTCTTTTTTTTAAGATTCGTCTATTCAAGACAGTCTTTGGAGGTAGAACCCCTCAAATAATGTGGTACGTAAATGCGATTGTGTAAAGCGATCGCTTTAAACGTGCGGTCAAATCGTTGGTCATCTGTACGTTTTGACGCCCTTTGATTTGGTTTTGTTTCTGTCAACAAGAGGTTTTTGTTTTTATTTTTTTTTCTAGGATGATTTGTTGAATACACAATGCTCTCGGCGTGTCTTTGGTTTAGGATAGCGGCCCTTAGACTGGGCGTATAAATTGAGAATCATCCAAAAAACGAACATTCATTGTTTTCATTATTGGTTTAACTAGAGTCGTGGGAACACTCATTGTAGAACACGATTTGATTCACGTATTATAATCAATTCCCTTATCCTTTCTCTCTCTCTCCCTCTCTCTCTCTTCAATCGAAAATTACTCGGTCATTTGTCTAAGATCATGTACTGTTAGTTGTTGTATGAAAACACTGTATACTTTCACCGTTAGGTTTTCTTCCTGGTTCATCTTTAGGATGATTCAGATTCACAGAAAGGCAACGTGTATATGACTGCGAGAGTCAGCTGAAGTAGCAGGACAAATTTATTTTTAAAGAAAGCCCAAAGGGCATTGTAAGTAAGGGAAAAGTACCAACTCTGAACAGGGCTAAGAAAGGCCCAAATATGTGAGCGCATACAAATAATGCTCTGAAAAATAAAAAAAGAAGCCAAAAAAGTTTGATTAGAATAGAAAGGAGAAATTCCAGCACAATCCCAGCTTTGATGAGATTTTCTTGCTTTTTCTTATTTATTCAGTTGCGTTTACATGTGAGCCATTTTCAGCCCTTTTAATTTGGTATACATGTTCAAAACTATTCACTGGTATGTTTTTTTTTTTTTTTTTTTTATCAACCCCCCATCTATTATTCTAGGCAATTAATACACAACTGAAGAAGTATCAATCATTTTACGTTTACACGAAGGATAGCTTATCACTAAAACATAACCCAACATTAGGTTTTGTCTTTTTTTTATATCTCATCAAACATTGAATAGACACGTGATAGCACGTAAAAATACAAGTAAGTAATGATTGTGAGTTACAGGATATAAATTTGACAGCAGTGAAAAAGGCTGCCATCAAATCAATTTCAATTCCACCAACAGCGAGAAAATTTCATGGTAAAAAAAGCCCTTATACCTTTGACTCAATACTCTCAAAAAAAAGTTTTAGTCCTGCATGGTTCATATGGACGTCTAAAACCATCTCCATTAAATCAAATTTGGTTGAAAAAGAAAAATTCATGGAGTGGAGAACTAAGTTCATACCCTTAACCGGCTTATAGCCATTAGATATTGATAGTAGAGCTGACAAGTTTTTGGGCAGCAGCATCAGTCCAATGAGTGAAGAGGCGGGTGGCTGTAGGAGTTAGGCTGTAGGATCCTGAGGGTACTGTTTTTAATCTACCAAGGGTTCTAACGATTGACACAAAGATTACGTAGTTCATAGTTCAGCAGTGTGACTGTACTGTTAGAATTTGGTAGAAAAAGGAAGTGAATGCGGTATCCGGTCAGAGGCGCAGCTCACGCGTAGTCTATGGGAAAGGCGTTTTGAGAGATTAATCGCTCTCTGCTCGGAAAATCGAAAAGCCACTGTCGAGTTTTGTAGTTGATAACAGTGGCGTAGCGTACAATTTTGCAACGTTGTATAGTGTCCATCTGTACCCACCTAAAAGGTCGAAAGCAAAAGGTGTTCACCGAACACCCAGTAGTTCGATTTTTTTCATGGATTTAAATGGACGAACTGCAACGTTGCCAAATCGCACGCTACGCCACTGGTTGAACAGAGCAAAAAGGTCATGGAAAAATATGTGAGCCAGTCCCGTTACACAGATAATTTCTAATAACACTATAACAGTGGCGGCTCGTGAAATTTGGCAACAATGTTTTCCCTCCATTTGAATACATGTAAAACAATCGATTGCAGGTGAAGCGCTGCTTCCCTATCGAATCGATTATTTTGCATTGAATCAAATGGAGGGAAAACATTGTTGCCAAAATGCTCGAGCCGCCACTGCACTGTAACCTACGAAAATACTCTGATGTGTAATATTATTTCAACCAATGGAATCATCAGAGAATAACAACATTCCATCAAATTTGAAAGTCAACGGTTCTTCCAGTTCTTCCAACGGACGTAAATGTTACAGATCATAGTATTTTCGTAGATTATAATCACACTTTTAAACTGGACTGTGTGATCTTTTTATCAACCGGAGAAATCATTCGTGGATTAAAAACTTCACACTTATAATATCCACAAGACAGCATGAAGTTCTGGTGGGAGATATACAACTTACAATTTTTCGGGGGAGACTATTGGTCCCTCTGATGATCTCCTATTTCCGGCATCGCCTTCAGTATAGGAAACTCTACAGAATCCTGGTGGACCACAACAAATTCTATTTGATGACAGGTTAAATTACCTTTGGAAAAACTTACAGTCCTCAAGACTTAAGACTGCAGGTACAGACACGAAGGTGTAAGTGTATTTTATCTTTTTTTTATGAAAGAAAGCGAGCAGTTTTTGAAGTGATAGAGAGAGAGAGTGGGAGAAAAAAGAGAGAGAGAGAGAGAGAGAGAGAGAGAGAGGGGGGGAGAGAGAGGGGAGAGAGAGATAAGAATATAATATGCTGTTGCCGAATGATAGCACGATTAAGGGGCACGGAGTTGATGCTGCAGGAAAAGAAAAATAAAGAAATCATAGGTACCCAATCTTAATTGTCAGTGTTGAAAGCAATTACGGTTTAAGGTTTCCTATTTGGGTGGGCCTCATCCCACGTAGGCGTTATTTCTCTCCTTCTTTCGCCCGCCGTGGGTCGCGCCTCAGCGGCAGCGGCCTCCGTCCATCCACTCCACCCGGGCCGCACATAGCAGTCAAGTCCGGTTCTCATTTACTCCTTTAGCGCCTACGAATGCTGCCGGGTCGGGTCCAGGTGCGGAACCGTGGTTTTTTGGTCCACATTAAAGTAGAGGCGCTCATTCAAAACACTCACTTAATCTGTCGCCATTTTCTCTCTTCACCCCCCACCCCTAACCCCCTCTCCATCCATCCCTCTCCCTATCACACAATCACGAACAACTATCTCACTTTCCATTTTTGGCAAACGCTGATTTCAGCTCGGAGCATAAAACGCCCCCCGCGGGTGACCAAATGATACTAGGGGGGCCCGGCCCTTTTCCGTAGCCCACCCGGGCAGAAGTGAAAACCGAAGCAAAGCGTGTAGTGATAGTTCAATGCAAGGCTTTAAAAAAAAAATCATGGCCAAAGAACCTGGGCCTTGGGGCCCGCCCTACAAAGGTCTAGAAACATGGTTGTTGCTGTTCGTTGGTATTGCTCCCCCGCTGATGCAACAAAAAAGTTGTCTGCGAGTCTGCGCGAAAAAAAAGAAGAAGATAAATAAGGCTCGCAAGAAAATGTCTAAATCATTGATACCTAATAAGTCCAGTCTTTAGTGGAAAAGGATCAAAATGTCTGAATCAATACTCCATTATATTGTTTTGAATACGGTGCGGGGGGGAGGTTAGGAGATGAAGGAGCGGGGTCTTGATAGCACGAGGCATTATAACCAAAGCGACCTCCAACGGAGAAGTCCTTTTATTTTAAAAACTAAACATCTAGGTAATTTTGTTAGGAAGCGTTAGTTGAAACCGCCATCGAACACAAAATTTGGAATCTGAGCTACTGACTAATTGTAAGTTTTGAATGTGAGTCTTCAATCTCGATTCCCTTTTATCGCGGTAATTATACAGCTTATCAAAGGAACGTAACTCAGGTGCGCGGTTTTGACCAATTAATTTTCGACTGAGCAGTGTATATGAGTACCTATATACAAGGCGTTGTTCTGTTCACGAGGCACCTAATAAATTCTCGGCTTCCAGGCCCGGGCAGCGACCGTAGAAGTGTATATATGTATGCGCGAGCAATAACATTTCTTCATTCCGAAAATGAATTCAGCATGGCGGAAATAATAACTGGTTCGCTTTGCATTCTGGTCATAAATTCTCACAAGAAACAAAAAAAAAAAAAATGTGAAGGATAAGCTCCCACTGAGCACGAAGGTGGTCAGTGGTCATAGAATGGGAGAGGAGGGGGTAGGTGAGAGAGAGAAAGAGAGAGAGAGAGAGAGAGAGAGAGAGAGAGAGAGAGAGAGAGAGAGAGAGAGAGAGAGAGAGAGAGAGAGAGAGAGAGAGAGAAAGAGGGAGAGATAACTGAGCGTGATTATCGCGACTACGCGCGGATGAAATGATAGCAATGGTTCAAAGTCAACAAATCCGCTGTTGAAAATCATAATTAGTCGTATAACAATTAACCACGTTCCGAATAAAAAAAAAATAAAAAAATAAGAAGGAGGAGTGAATGAAAATAGAAAAAGAAGAGACGAAAAACAAAAAAACCAACGAAAACAGTTTTTATGGCAGGAAATCGTAATAAAAGTTACATTATACACCGTGCGTTCACTCGCACCCGTTCTTGTTTTTTTTTCCGTGCGCCCGGGTTACCGATTTTTGTTCCTTTTTTTGTTTTTTTTGTTGTTTTTTAATTACCTGTTCGGCTCTCCGCGCCTAATTTAATCATCACTACCGGTAGCACTGCTTCGAAAAAGCGCCCGCTCCCATCCCTACTTCTCGGATATCTTGTGAAAAGAGCTTCGGCGCACCGTCGAAAGAAATGGATGTAATTTTGGATGTGAATGAGCAAAACAGAATCGCGCATTTTCGGAAGGTCACCTCAAAAACATACACCAGGGATTTTTTTTTTTGTTCGTGAATGGCCTGTTCTTTTTACAGAAAAAAATGTTTTTAAGCACTATTCCAGATCTGAAAACCTGGGTAGGTATTGAGAAAAAATAAATAGGAAAGAAAGTAAAAGAAGTATTACCTTGGTTGGTATTGATTGACAGGGGCGTGCCGAAGCAGCGGGACCCTTTCTCCGGGCGACATTCTCCGGGGGGCGGCAAAATCAGGATGAATAAGCGAATAAAACGAGGCTATCAAATTTACAAATGTATCTTCGAAGACTGTGAAATCAGTGATTGCAAGCAAAACAAATGGACAAAAAAAAAAAAAAAAAAAGGGGGGAAAAAAGGTCATCAAATTCATAAGTTTGATGGGTGGCAATTTGCGGAGGGTTCAAACCTTGACCCCCTCTCTGGAAACCTCGCCACGGCCTTGTTGATTGAGGAGCCAGACTCATTGAGAAAAATATCTGGTTACCATGACGAAAATTCCGTCATTTATTTTCTGAATCGTAATTCCCGTTATATTTTCCGCAATTCCGATCAAGAAAATATCAAACAGGATATTTGTTACAGGAACCGGAAATTTACTCTTCAGGTACTACGAGTATTAAAGTGTCCGTTGGAAAAGTAAAAAAAACATTGTCAAAAAAGAAATAAGCTGATTCCATGGCGCAAATACCAATGATACTCCAACGTAAATACTCGTTTTAAGATAATAAATCAAGACCATCTTGTCCAACTTTGCAACGACAAGCCGCGAACCTTAAAAAAAAAAAAAAAAAAAAAAAAAAAAAAAAAAAAAAAACTCAAGTTAAATTTTCGGCCAAAAGTTAGTTTAATTTTTTTGCACCTATATCTAGTTTATTATTAAACCGGGGAATACAATAACTACTCCTGAATCATTATATCGATCATTTCACAGAAAAATGTAACTTTTTGATAGCCTATGAACGTACCCAATGATAATTGTACCATATTTTATTTAACAGAAAAAATAAATAAGTGTCTTACATATTTAGTTTCATAATTTGTTTTTAATGAAAACAAGTTACAAAAACTGGTAAATAGTTACTTTTCGTCAAAGGACATATTAATTTTTTGACTGCTCGGTGGTAAAAAAGTTGCGGGGAAAAAAAGCGAGAAGACATCAAAAGGAGAGTGGAATTGGGCAAACGAAAACATTTGTAGATCATCGTGCGCCTTCAATTAATGATATAGGCTAAAATGAGTATAACAAGAAGTAGGAATTGTTTTCTACCCGCATCTTTGATATTGAGCTAGCGCCGAGTGGTTATATTTGACACATAATAATTATGCTCAAAGGGCTGTCATGAAGACGATCTTACAAAGCACATGAGACTACTATAGCAACACTTTAACATCATCATCACTCAACATAAGAGGATTTTTGCTTTAATTGCATTTCTTTATAGCACAGGGAAAAAAATAGTTGGTAAGATTTACCATCATGATGACTGATTTCTATGAACCTGCCAAGAAGATGGTAAACTTGACCTTACATTGGGTTGAATGAACTAGAAACAATGTAAATTCACCAGAAATGCACAATCATGATGGTAAATCTTTCCAACTATTTTTTTCCGTACAGCGTAGTTCATTTCTGCATTTAACTTCTTTAATAATTATTTATTTCAAATGTTTACAAAAGAAACATTTATTTCATACCAGAAATCCTACTTGAAACCACCAGAAATTATTTTCAATAATGCACGAAATTCTAGTGAGTGGGTCTGCATTGTATATAACGAAAATGATTCACGAAGAAAAATGTCTTGTCACCGTATTAAGAATTCTGTTTATTATTTTCCTAACTTGAATTCCTATGAATGTAACAGGAGCTCTATATTATTGTGACCAGAGTTTCTGAAGATTCAACCGGAATTCCTGAATATTCTGTAATTTGAAACATAATTTCAAGTGATTTCCAGTAGAATCGATAGCCTGGAAATAATATTAGCTTTTTGATCAGAAGTTCAGTTCAGATGTAACACAGTTTTTTTTTTGTTTTTCGTTTTTTGTTTTTTTTTTACGAAGATTACAATTATTCGCTCTGCCATTCGCCGAACATTTATTCTCACAATGACTGAGGGGACCTGTGGCGGGGCCAGATTTTTTCGGAGGGGCCTAAAAGTAGTCTGGGGATGGTCCCAAGGTATAAACTTTGTCTGAAAGAAAATGCGAAGAATTACCTTTTCAATGAGAAATTTTATTGTCAGAGTTGCCCCCCCCCTCCCATTCAGAAGATCGATAAAGGCAAGTTTCTAGATGCGCAACTGTAAAGCAGAATGGAGATTTATCGAGGGTGTATGACTTTATTTCTATGATTAATCCAATTCGCCCCCCCCCCCCATTTTGGAATGAAGAACCAACAATTTCCAACTTTCCGAATCTCTGCGCGGCGATGGGAGGGCTTAGACTCGCCCCCCCCCCTAGGGTGTGTCTTATTTTTGAGATTTGAGAAATTTTAAGGGTTCCACCTCTTAAAGTGTTCTATGTTGGCTCAAAATAGACCCATTTCAAGCATTTTGAAAAATTTTGATTTTTAGAGGTCTCTCAAAGGGCCCAAAGGGCGTAAGTTGAAAATTCTCCAAAATAGACAAACGAGGGGTCAATCCCCACTGAAAATAGCGAGTTACGGCCCTAAAGGGCGAAAATTTTGTCCATTTTGCCGTAT
Source organism: Trialeurodes vaporariorum (assembly GCA_011764245.1). Classification (NCBI taxonomy): domain Eukaryota; kingdom Metazoa; phylum Arthropoda; class Insecta; order Hemiptera; family Aleyrodidae; genus Trialeurodes; species Trialeurodes vaporariorum. The sequence goes on from VMOF01000001.1 coordinate 2,168,168, forward strand.
CTGCAAGCCTTAGGCCAGAAACCGCCATGTTGCGTCGCGCGCAGTCAGACTTCAACGCGCGCCCGCGCCGAGCCGCGAGCATGCGCCGCGCGCGAGCGGCAGCGAGACGCGACTGCCCGGCGCAGTGCTGCTTTAGCGCAAGATACCTCCAGCGCTGTGTAATAACGTATTTTTCACTTACCTGATTAACATTTCTGGAACCTGAAACCTGAAAACACGAAAATAATTTTTCTTGATGTACCTCGTCATGATGGAAAAAAAATAATTTTATTTGAGTGTGAACAGATTAACAAAATAAAAAGGGAGGGGTGGAGAGGAGATTATAGGACAAGATGCAACATAAAATAGAATATAAAGGAACGTATACATTGATCACAAAATTGAAATTAAAATCACTCCCTACGTCTGAAGCTTCATTCGCTTGCGCTTTAAAAAATCAGAGGAGACCTGGAGGAGGTTTTGAAAACTTGTCTCATTTTTTGTCAATTTTTTGTTGTAAGTGGACATGAGTTTTACCGCCCTTTCTGCATGATCGTTGACCACTTGCAACCCGTTTACGACTTTTAACGCACTTTTGAAATCCGCATTCTCACCCCAGTTGGCCGGATCAACATCAAGAAATGATTTCGGAAGATCTAAAATGTCAAAAAACATATTACTGTTAGTTGTAAAAAGATCTTCTAATTCTTCGACTTCTTCGGGATACGCAGACAAACGAACTGGAGGGTCTGGCAAACCATGATTATTCCTTAAATTTGAAACACACGATCTTTTTTGGGCCACCGGTACCCTGACATCAAACAAAGAAAACGGCACCAAAATTTCACTCAAATACCATAAATGGTTGCGAAATTTCCGAAGAGCAATTGCACTGCCTTCGTTATCAACATTTTTATGGTTTTTCAAATCGGCGATGAACTCTAAATCATTGAGTGGCGCACCAACTCCAGAAGGAGCACGGTACCAACATTTTATGTAAACTTTAACAATAAATATGCAAATGAAGAGAAGACCTCTCTTTTCTTCATCAGTTAAAGGAAATTGGCCATGGAAAAGCCATATCTTCAACGCATAGATGGCCTTGCTCATCCACCTTGTTTTATTGAATGCTCCTGGAGCTCGGAACTTCAAGCCTGTAGGAGGCACTCCACCCACGAAGATGATAGAGAGAGACAGAAGCTCATGGTAATCATCTCGCGGTTGATGTACCTAAAAGAGAGAGAGAGAGAGAGAGACCAATAAAATTGGGTGTATCGTACCATTTTGTGTTGGTACCCGGTACTATTTTATTAGTACCGAGTACCAATTTATTAGTTGGAGTACCTAATTGATGGTTAAACACAACGAATAAATTTGATTGCGCAAATTTCACTAATTTTTAGTCAGTCAAACTAATTTTTTTTTTTTTTCAGGGAACTGTGATGAATAATAAATGATTTTTATGCTCCCCCCTCCCGCTAAAATGGGCAAACCTTATTCTTATTTATTACCTTATTATTTTTTATTTTTTTTTTTGCTTTATCTGTTGCTCACCTGAATTTGCTCCGAAGAAAATTGAATTATAGCATCGACTTCTGTTCCTAGAGCGTCCAAAATTTGTTCATTTGGTGCGGCAAAGTTAGTTTTGTCAATGTTCTCCCATTTTTCTTGAAATTTTCTAAATAATTGAATATCCGGACCAGCAGAAACTGGTAAATGATGAACAAAAACGGCATTCAAAATGATTTCAAAAATATGGTGGCGACAAGCAAGATGTAAAGCTTTATGGCCCATCAGCTCCTCCAATATCACAGCCGCACCATTGACAATACCTGCAATTTGAAATGTACCGTAAGTTGAGTTTTTGTAACATTTTTGCAATTAACGTATGGGAATGTGCAGGTTTTTTTTTTTTATTAGAAATTGAAAAGAGGCGGATGCATTTTAGGTTCTTTTGAAATGAGAGAGATGGAAAATTGGGTTCGTGACTCAATCAATCAGTTAGCGTGAATCTTCTGAAAAAAAAAGCCTCGACGATCGCACACTCATACGAAATTCATGATGACAAGAGAGCAAAATTACTCACCGGAATTCACAGAAGTTGTGTCGAAACTGAAAGCTCTTATGTTTGGGACGAGTCTCCATTCTTCCACTGCTGAAAATACAGCTTGCGCTATCATTAAGCCAGTTCCTTTGACAACTTTCGGAATGCTCAGAAGCTGTTCTGACGTCACACCAGTCACAACGATAGCAATTCTATCAACGCTTTGCTTTCTCAGTAAATCTGCCACTATTTTCCCATCCCAATGTACGGTCAAAACAATATCGGGGGTGAAATCATTCCTAATTGTTGTTGCTGCAGATTCTCGATTTTTTTCACGCCTCCGGTAAAGTGAGGAAGGATTTACATTATAAGAACCTAAAGGTAGCCCTAGAGCTTTGACAGTCGATGAGATGATTTGAGAAGCCTCTCTGCTGCTTATGGCGATTGCGTCACACGTTTCTGCGAGTTCCGCCGTTATGATGTTTTTACAACCTCGTTTCCGCTGCTTATGATCTGTTGGGGGTTTTGAGTCCGTCTCCTCAACTTCCGGATCACTCGCGATAACTTCGTCCAAAGAGTCCAAAGATACGACTGTGATAAAGAATGAGAGAAAGAGAAAAAAATTAGAGGATACAATTTTGGATAGCTATGTGTCATACCTGCCTGACCCACAGTAACTCATGAGCCCCAGGTCCGGTGGAAAAAACCAAATCGATGGCTTGTAAGTTAGCGTGAGTTAGGCAGATGAGTCACTGAGCCATCCAATTAAAATTAAATAGTCATCCTAAACGATCCTTTTCGCTCAGCAGTAATTTTATGATTTTTTAAAAGCTTAGGAACACTGGCAACTTTGAATCAATAGCATTGAGGAGGAAATTTCACGAAAAAGTGATTAATTACCTGCATTGTGTTTTTGCATCTCCTGCGTCACTTTTTTCTTAAAATTTTCTTGGCGTTCAGTCCTCTCCTTACTGCGATTTTCTTTGGCCTCCATGTCTTTTTCCTTTGAAGCTAATACGATATCTTTCCTGGTTGTAATTAATCCTGGGCGACTCGGTTTTCTTTGACAAATCAAGAACTCTTTATCGTTTTCATTATCCATCAGATCAATTGCGTTTGTAAGAGCAATATCAAATAAACTGTCCAATTTCCTTTTAAACTCATCCTCTCGCCGTTTTTGCGATTCAGACACTCGCGTATGATTTTTTTTTAAAAGAATCCAGTCCGAAAAAAATGTGTGTATCTTTTTACGAATTTTCACATCTTGAATCGTTGGGATGCGGGACATGTGGACCCATAACGGCAAAATCAATTTTGTTGTTAAAGCCACCGATTCATTCACTGATAATTTCAACACTGTATGATGATAAAAGAACACTTGTAGAGTTTCCCTGACTGTGGGTAATTTCTTCGGGATAAAAGTTTCGCGCACTTTACCAACGTAAATAATTTCACCGACACTTTCACTGCGCGTAACCGGCTTCAACTTTTCAGCCGGGTCCGTCATATTCATTGGCTTTATCCTCACGTTAAAAAAGAATCTGGCGTATCAACGCATTTTTTTGACTGGACTTATCCTTTTAATTAACACGAACTTGCCCTATTGTCTTTGAAGACTCCACCGAGACTGACCAAATTAAATTAATTTTGCTGGATCCCCCCCCCCCCCCCCCATCACCCTCAAAAATCAAAACATTCAGATCAGTTTTCTAGGTGTTATTCCTAGCCTCATATAATATATATTTAATTTCGTGAGCGCATCTAAGTTATATATGTAATACATACATGTTGTATGTACTACATAGACTCTTTTTGGAGCACTCATTTTCGAAGACAGTTCTCTGATGTGAGGCATGTACCGAAGATATTTACTGCATATGCAATGTCTTCACTCTGTATATGTATTACATATGTATTAGATATGTATTACATATTTACTTTTCGTAGTCGATGAATCTGAAGAAACATTACTGATGCACCACGATCTCTCCGGTGCTTGCACGCAGAAAATCTGCACTGCACAGGTCAGTCGCGTCTCGCTGTCGCTCGCGCGCGGCGCATGCTCGCGGCTCGGCGCGGGCGCGCGTTGAAGTCTGACTGCGCGCGACGCAACATGGCGGTTTCTGGCCTAAGGCTTGCAGATACGGCAAAATGGACAAAATTTTCGCCCTTTAGGGCCGTAACTCGCTATTTTCAGTGGGGATTGACCCCTCGTTTGTCTATTTTGGAGAATTTTCAACTTACGCCCTTTGGGCCCTTTGAGAGACCTCTAAAAATCAAAATTTTTCAAAATGCTTGAAATGGGTCTATTTTGAGCCAACATAGAACACTTTAAGAGGTGGAACCCTTAAAATTTCTCAAATCTCAAAAATAAGACACACCCTACCCCCCCCCCGGAGGGCGGATCAGTCAAAATGTATTATCACACACGCGCACGCTAAACAGGAACAGGAGTTAACAGTAAAACGCTGATTAGTGGTTGTTGTCGGTGTTACTGTTGCTATATTTTTATTTGTTGCTGTTGTGTTACTGAATTAGGGGGGGGATCTTATACGAGCAGTTAATAATGATGAGCGATGAGATGAGAGGAGTGCCCATTGCCCAAAATTTAATGGCTCTAGGAAGGCCCCCCGTGCGAATAGATTTTCGCACAGATTATGACCGGTATATACGCTGTACAGACAGGTGAGAGCTGAGGATAAGCAGTTAAATGTAAGTTTCAATGCTATCTTTATAGACTCCACGGACTATCAAGGCTAGGTCAAGTGGTGGATCCAGACATTTTCTGTGGGGGGGGGGGGGTTTGTAAATTTGTGGAATTTTGGAGCATTCTCTGTGAAAAAAGGCAATTTGGTCACTTCTGTGGTGAGGAGGGGGCTGGTAAGTCCCCTGGGTCTATAAATCTAAAGGAGGTTGAAAGCTTTGGGTTTCACCACTCTCGAGGAATGGATTGGAAAAATAAGTATATTTTAAACTTTTGCATCATAGCTAATTCGAGCATTGCTTTTAAACGTATAAAATGAAGCAATAGTAACGATGAGCAAACTTTAAAGAACTAAATCTCACTTCTAGATAAATAAAAACCAGGAAACAAAACGTATATAGGTTTCTAAAGTTATTCCGCCCTGTATCTATCCAATATTGTTACAATTCTCGCGGCAAATACAATTTGAGTGTCTTGGCTGATCACATGAACAAAGATGACATTTGTGACAGAAATGATTGATATTTCTTTGAATTTTATTTTACTTAATGTCTTAAAACTGCACTGCTTTAGAAGATTTGTTGGATCAGCAAACCACACAACAATAAAACCGTTAAAATACTTAAGTATTTTTATTAATGTGATCTGCTAAAACGACTATTTTGAATCTGCCACCCCACGAATACAGAAAAGAAGAAGTGTAAAGATAAAAGGGTTGAATAGTATCAGATAGTGACTTATTACCGCAAACATTTCAAGGGTAAATAGATAATCAAGTTGATTATTTTGTAAGTATGTATCATTCATTTAATTATGGAAGGCTTCAAAAAATCTCAGAATAAGTTGTATGTATAATAAGATGGAAACAAACCAGTTGAGGATTCTTCTTGTCACTAGCAATATAGGAATACATCGAATATAGGTCCATCAAATAACGATACGTCGAATATTGGTATGCATCCTATACTCTGTTCGTGATAAGAAGGCGGGTGAGAATTCAGGTAGTAATGCACTATTTAGCAACAGTGTGGCTATGCCGGCTACTCCAACCCTTCACAGTGGCTCTTGTTCTCCCGACCTCTCTCTTGGCACGGAGGATTTCCAAGAACTGACAGACTCTAACATTAACACACGTCCAGTGAAAATTGCAAACGGTAAAAAATACGAAAAAACGGACAAAATTTTCGCCCTTAAGGGCCAAAACTCGGCGAAAATAGTCGAGTTTGAATATTGATGACTCTCAGAAATTCGATATTAGACGAAATATCCTGAATTTAATTCGGACTGAAAAATACGAATTTCTGAGAGTCATCAATATTCAAACTCGAGTATTTTCGTCGAGTTTTGGCCCTTTAGAGTGAAAATTTCGTCCGTTTTTTCGTATTTTTTACCGTTTGCAATTTCCACTGGACGTGTGTAAATGTTAGAGTCTGTCAGTTCTTGGAAATCCTCCGTGCCAAGAGAGAGGTCGGGAGAACAAGGGCCACTGCGAAGGGTCAGAGTAGCCAGCATAGCCACACTGTTGCTAAATAGTGCATTACTACCTGAATTCTCACCCGCCTTCTTATCGTGAACAGAGTATCTTATATCTTATATAATAAAAGGCGACCGCTGAGAATCGCCGAAAATCGCGTTTTACTATGATCTCGAGAACTAAGGCACGCGGGACCTCGAAATTTTGCGAACGGGTCCTACGCCACCAAACGGTGTGCACACAGTGCTTCTTTTCCCGGTTTTTTTTTTCATCCCTTCCCGAGGGGAGATTTTATCGCGGTGTTTTAACCCCATTTTGGCCCTATGGTATCTGAAACCTCGAAATTTTGGTTCCCGGTGCTGCTCGGTCCTCGAAAGCGATCCAGCTCATCCGGATCGACCCACCCTAAAAGCAACCCCTCACGGGGGGTCTACCCTTCGAGATGGGTTTTTTGGATCGCGGAAACGGGGGTCAAAGACGTTGCCCAGGTGATCGAAACTTTGCAAGAGGTAGCCCCGGGCTCCGCGCGTGGACTTTTTCACTCGAATTCGCGCGCCGCGAATATCATCCCCCGCTAAGGGTGTTTTCTGAAAGGAGCGATTTTACCGATTATTTCGGGCACCGGATCACTTTGGGCGGCGAAATTTTCCGTGGGATCGCTCCGGTCGGGGGTGTCCGTGAGACTTCGCTCATCCCCCCCTTCACATTCTACCCCCTGTTGGGGTGGGTTTTCTTATTGGGCGGAATCTTA
>VMOF01000001.1:2175619-2250747 GCA_011764245.1 Trialeurodes vaporariorum
TGTTTGTTTGTTCTTTTTCCTAAATTCTAAAAAAATTTGGAATTTTAAACTTAATGCCAAAATGTTCATGGTAATTCACATTTTTTTGTACGCCATGGTTAAAAAGAACTTGAACAAAGAACTTGTGAAAAAAAAAAACGAAAACAGTGTCACCGCAAATTTCTAAGACGAGTGGGCAGTAGCGGTGAAGGCCTCTGTTGTGAATCTGCGAAAAGTGACACCAGAAAAAGACACCAATGATGACCCAGAAACGGAAAGTTGAGAATAGAGATACACCATTTAACTCTCGAAAACCCACTGTAACCGTCATTAATGACCGGTCCCTAAAGTTCAACTATCAAATAAGAAAAACTAACTCGTCAACGACGCGGAATACATATAATTTTATGACGAGTAGGGAACTGTAGAGCGTTTGTTGTAAATCTGAAAAAACAGACAAAAGTATAATCATTGATGAAGTAACAATCTATAAACCAAATATTGGTGATGTAACAATCGAAAGATGAACGATTATAACAACATATTCATCAGAATAAATAAATTAAATAATATAATGAAAGAAAATCTGCAATAAAGTCATTATAAGAAAATTTATCAAAATTTTCAAGCTGTAACTTTCGGTGTGATAGAAAAAAGTAACAGCGCGTTTAAATTCCCAGGGCTGAGGAAAATTTGCGAGCCGCCTTCGTCATCTTCGTTGTCATTTTTTAATCGACTCCTATAATGTCTGAAAAAATAATAAATAACCTTTGCACTACCCCTTTCTTTGCCCACTCCAAAAACTTTCAGACGATATGCCAGTGCAAAATCTTCCGTTGATATCATTGAGTTTTTGGAACCAGCTTTCTTGAGCACTCGAATCTGAATTGATCACGGGTTGACAATTGAACTGAATCACGTTGAATTATGATTTTCCAAGTTGAAATCTACGTATTTATTTGAACTTTGATTCCAGATTAAAAGTGGATGGGTAAACAGTAATAGACATTGAATCGTTCCCACAAAACGTTGAACATAAACACGTACTTACGTTCTAACTGCTGCAGAAATCATGAAACAAACAGCGATATTAGATTTATCATCAAAATGAAGAAGGAAGGAGCAAAACTGAATGCAGATTGTCGTATCTGTTCAATCCGTTTTAAAATGCAAGAGAAGTAAAAAAAAAAAAAAAAAAAAAAAAAAAAAAAAAAAAAAAAAAAACGTCTGGACGGTTGCAATATAGTTTTTAATTTTCTTTTTGTTCGTAAAGCTACGCGACACTGCGGAGTGCAGAAGGCTGTCGTTGCGCCTTCAATAAAAATCGATGCAATTCCAAGACAGGTGGGGTGAGTACGATATACTCACTCACGTATTCAAGCCCCTGCTAACAAGTTGAGTGAACAAAAATTACCCAGACTCCAATTATGACGACGTCTATCTGGAACATGTTAACATTTATAAACAGCCTTCAAAAAAATGAAACGCAACACGCACTTTTGAGAGACAAATCACTTATGACATTGTTAATTCTTTGCGTTGATTGGAGCAGCTCATCTGAATCAAATAGCAAATTTTGATGTACCCGTTGTTTTGATCCTCACTTTTTCGCTTCGAATTAAGTTTGTTTACTCAGACAAATATTATTTTTTATGAAGGAAACTTAGACCTAGATGAGTCAATTCAAGGTTTATATCTAAATGAATTAATCTTTTTCAACTTTAATCAATAGCTTCTATTTTAAATATCGCATTTGATTTTCTCTGATTTACCCCTCTATGATGAATCTCTATAGCATAGAAAGTTGCGATTAGATGGGACTCCCCCATTGTGACCCGCTCATTTGACCGCCATCTTTGAATTTTGTTAATATACATACCTTAACAAAGCTCACCAACTTTTTTATTTTTTTTTCTCGAAATCTTCTTGTCAGTGAGCTTTGTTAAAAAAAAAATTATTATGCAGTACTCTTGCTATTTAAGAAGAAAAAAAAAACAGTCATACTTGCAGATTTAAAATTGGTGCACTGTGTTAAGCATAGTTAGACAAATATTTAAAAAAAAATGAACTTTCTAAGTGCAATAGTTTCTTAAACAAGTGTATCGAAACATCGAAAAACCTTCATTTCCAAGAGAGGGCTTTAAATTGCATGTAATAGAAAATTATGAAGTTGCAATCAGTTTGAATCAGTTATGAAAAATTGAAAATCAGAATCGATCAGCTTACGTTTTCTTGATTTTTTTGCTTCCCTATCATCGGAAAATATATAAATTAGACTTGGAAATGTTTGTCTGGCTATGCATAACAAAAAAAAAAAAAAAAAAACAGTTAAAAAAAATTGAGATTTTCGACTTTTTCACTACATTCTCCCCTTAAACATATTTCCTGAGTTTGTAAGAGGATTTTGAAAATTTCTGATGCTCTTTCAAAAAAAAAAAAAAAAAAAAAAAAAAAAAAAAACATAAAATACATTTTAAAACACATAAATTTTATAAAAAAATTGTATACATTGGAATGCGAGCTCTCTCTTTAGCTGTAGCATAAAATTGCTACACACCCATTCAAGAAGATTATTGGTGAGTTCCATCTATATACTTTTCTGAAACGAACTACTGTAATAACCAATACATTGTAAAATGTCAACAAAGACCAGTGGCGTAGCGTGCTATTTGGCAACGTTGTAGTTTGTCCATTTGAACCTATGAAAAAGATTGAACTGTTGGGTGTTCAGTGAAAACCTTCGCATTCGACCATTCATGTGGGTATAAATGGACCCAATCCAAAGTTGCCAAATTGCACGCTACGCAACTGATGAAGACCTGGAAAGCGGCCACTGTATCCTCGCCTCACATTTAAACAGGGCTACCGTTTTGCGTATAATCAATGCTATTTTTCAATTCACCGATGATTCCACCGGTTGAGAAAAGATTACATAGTTCAGTTCAGCGTATGACTGTAATAACCTAAAATACTCGCATCTGTAATCTTTTCTCAACCGGTGGAGTCGTCGATGACTTTGAAAAACTTGCGGATATTTTAATTAATCAACGGAGTTTCCACCGATTAAGGAAAGATTACAAATCAGAGTATTTTCGTGCATTACAGTCATACGCTGAACTGAACTATGTAATCTTTTTTCAACCGGTGGAATCATCGGTGAATAGAAAAATAGCATTCATTATACGCAAAACGGCAGCCCTGCATTTAAACAACATCGAATGGTCGGAGGAGGGGGGTGGGGGTGGGGGTGGGGGGTGGGGGGGGGGGGTGGGCGGAATTCTGCCACCCCCTTCTCTTTCCCAACCTTCCACGACCGATTATGAATATTAGGATTATTTAAAACAAACGGGGCTCTAATTTATGATGAATTCACAGCGGGCATTGTTTCTCCACGTTCATGAGAGGAGCGCCGCAAAAACTTCCGGAACGCAGAGATGGAATAAGGAATTTATGTCTCTCCTCTCTCCGCTTGTCTTTCCTATATCCCCCACCAACCTTTTCTTCCTCACGCGCAAAAAAAAAAAAAAAAAAAACGGACACACGCTGTTGATGAGGAGTCCAGTTAATAACCACCGATTATTTAATATTTTGACGCGACAATTAGGCGAAGCTCCTTTTTTTCTGAATGCGCAGGAAATGACACGCGTAAATAATCATTGAACTCCGTGACAGTGGACTAATAGTCAAATGGTCGTCATAATCGGTTCAAGACCAGCTGCCCTCTCATAACCCCCCCTCCCCCTCCACCCTTCTTCCAACCCATTTACTCGATTTGAGTTCTTCAGTGGTGACTGGTAAAGTTGCCGTTTACATGCATAATCAACAGTAGCCTTATTTTAAACATTGATGGTGAGTCGTGAAGAGACATTCGTCTCTTGAAAATTTGTCGGTGGACATTTGCATGAGTAAGTAATTGCAGAGGAGGGTGGAAAAAAAAAAAAAAAAAAAAAAAAAAAAAACTGGTTGAGCGGTTGAAAACTAAATTGCGGCCCCTGCGAATAAGAAGAGTTGTTAATTTCCTTGATTAAAATATTTTAATTACCTGCCTCCGCAAAAATTTAAATGCAAATTCTTGCACCTTCATATGAAACTCTCAGAATACATGATATATTATTTCAAGTATACGTATATAATTCCCTTCCCTTAATAGAAGAGGAAACAATGTCAGAGGAAATTGAGGGATATTTCGGCACGGACTCGGTAGATTCTGAATTTAGACGGTTCGATTTTGATTTTGTTTTTGAATAAAAAATAAAATATACGCATTGCTTCGTCACGGAAAAAAACAATGTTTAGGTCAGCAGCTTTTTAAAAAAAGCTTCCCAAAGCAAAAGTTATAGCTCTACCGGAGAAAAATGCAGTCGTACCGATGGACTATTTCGGTAGAACTAAAGCAAGAAGAAAGGCTGTTGCTCTACCAAGGTATTACTTCGGTACATCCTTAACTTTCTCCAGTAGAGGTAGAACTTGTGCTTTTCGAAGCTATTTTAAAAAGCTGCTGCGGTTGTACCTAAACTTTGTTTTTTCAGTGGTGTTGGACAAATAAATTAAATTAAGTTACGTCATGTCACGTGCAATCCGGCAACGCAGCAACGTTGTATTTGATCCCATACAAAATATCGATTCGTCGGAATGCGCTGTGCAGCCCGTGTTTCAATCCTTTTCGTGGGTTTTAATGCACTAAATATACAATTTTGCTAGATTGCACTCGACGCCACTGTAAGCTTTATCAATGATTTTAAGATCTCTCGCTCCGTCCGTTCTCAAAACTCTTTAGCTTTCATCCATGAAGGGGGATAAAAAAAACGAAAGAGAGAGAGAGAGAGAGAGAGAGAGAGAGAGAGAGAGAGAGAGAGAGAGAGAGAGAGAGAGAGAGAGAGAGAGAGAGAGAAAACCTCATTAAACTGCAAAAATTGTTGGCAGAGTGGAAAGAAATGAGAAAGGCGGGAATTGATTAAAACAAGCCAACTTTGTAATGACAAGGTATGATAAAATTGTGGAGCAATGCTTCTACAGGATAACGCGGCCAGTCTCTTGTTTAAATCGCTAGTCAACATATTACATATATTATCATCGCCGTAGAAATAATTATCGAGTAACTGGAAGAAGTCGCTTATTTTCACTCTTGCTCAGGACGGACAGTGGCGACAATCAATATTATTTGAAAAGTTGCTGTAAAATAAATACCTGCATTGCGGTTTAATGACAGCAATTTGATTTCACTATCCGTCTAATACTCATATTCAGAGTGCATGCGGTTTACATAGTTAATGTGTTAGAGTAATCGATCGTTCATTCATTATTTTTTAAATTCACTATAAAATCAGGCGACATTTTTTTTATCCATATCCATTCAAATATTAATTCATTAATTTATCCATTTAATCATCTACTCGTACTTTGCTTTTTAAATGTTTTTGTAAAAAAAAAAAAACAAACAAAAAAAAATGAAGGAGCACATAATGGAAAAAATTGAAATAACCAATTTAAATGTATTCCTTTTTATAAAAAAAATTGAATAAAAATTGGTTCCTAAACAATTTAGAGTCCCTGCATATGGATAGTTAAAATGAGAGGGGAGACAACCTCTGATATTCCAACGAGCTTAAGACTCTAAAGGTCCCCGCCACTGAATGCGATTTGCAGTGCAAATTTTTCACGGTCGTTTATAATTTCACCAGAGGTCCCACGTTACAAAAATAAAATATGAGGCGATTGTCAATGAATGGGGCTATTGCACACTTTTTCTATAAGCGATTTAATAGTCGATTATGGCGTAAAAACCTCAAAAAATAACGATGGCGGTACTAAAAACTTCCAAAATCCACTCCTAAACTCAATAAACGCAGTTATTTGCGCGAGCGTAATGGTGGCCGAAGGCACTAACAATGGGAGATTCCCATCTAACAATTTTGAAACTCCATCAAGAAGTGACCAATAAGAGACTACTTTCATTTGACACCGGTGTCACTAGGTGTTGCGGCACCATTCATCGGATGTGGATCATCACTCTGATGACTAATTACTCAGTGAATTATCCTTGTCAACATAGAAAGAGTGACGAAATTAAGATAGGAATCTCCCATTGTTAGTGCCTTCGGCCACCATTACGCTCGCGCAAAAAACTGCGTTTATTGAGTTTAGGAGTGGATTTTGGAAGTTTTTAGCGCCGCCATCGTTATTTGTTGAGGTTTTTACGCCATAATCGACTATTAAATCGCTTATAGCAAAAGTGTGCAATAGCCCCATTTGTCAACTCTATTCATGATTTATTCAAGAATGTCTAAAATTCCCAAAAGATCCTTGAAAAGCGTAAATAAGTGGTAATCAACGAAGGCATGCTAAAGCTTACAGTGTTAGAAACTTTACGGCGCATCAAGATTTTGATTTGGACCTATACGCATGTAAGCAAAATGTACAAACTCTCTACATAATGCGTTAAGGACTCTGGTAATTATGCACCTACACGGTCATTTTATCTTATGGACACCCTGTAGGTTAGGTAGAAACAAAAGATTGATGATCCTTATCATTGCCAAAACAAGTTAATTGCTCTACTTAACCCTCCCCCCTCCCTCCATCCCATTCCCCGGTAGATCTCACCAGAGTTAGGTTGGCAAAAAGTGACCGAGCTTTCTAGGAGCAAATTCTTAAAAAATATGAGGTCCAAAACTAATCATGTTTACGAGCGAGGCTTACCTGCAATGTTGCCAAATTGTCAATTGTAATGCGGAAAATAAGTTAAACCCCCTAATTATTGAACGCCTTCAATTAAATATGATTTTTTGCTGAAATCTGTCGACTGAATTTGCACAAGCGAAGAGAGATCGTGCGTGAAAGATCTCAATTATTTTTAATTACCCGCACATATTTTCACTTTGGCGGAGGATCAACACTTAGACGCGTTAACCCTTTTGAGGATATAAAAAAATAAAAAATGAACGAACGAAATTTGTGGAAGGGGGTATGGGGTGGGGAGTCTCTGATGATGTCTGTAGCGTGAAAAAGGAGCGGAATGAAATGGTGGCATGAAAAATAAAACAAAAATTGAACATTGGCTGGTGTGAAGGGGGAAAAAACTGTCTACTCCGTTGTAATCTGTGGTGGTCTCTGTCAAAGAACTTAACCCATAACAATGGAAGCTATACGCATACGTCTTAATTTACACCGTCACGCTTTGAAAGTCGCAAAGCAAACAATTTTCATATCCATTGCCTCGTAGTCGTATACCAAAGAGGGTTTAAACGGAACAGTTAAAAAGTAGAACGAAAATGTCCCGTTTCGGTATTTATAGGTTTCGACAAATCTTACTTGCAGGCAGAGCTGCCATTTTGCGTATAGTAAATGACATTTTTCAATTTACCGATGATTGTACCGGTTGAGAAAAGATTACACAGTTCAGTTCAGTTTATGACCGGAATGCATGAAAATTCACACATCTGTAATCTTTTCTTAACCGGTGGATTCGTCGATGACTTTAAAAAAATTGCGACTTTTTTAATAATTAAACGGCGATTGCACCGATTGAGACAATATTACAGGTTAGAGTATTTTCGTGCAGTACAGTCATGCGCACTGAACTGAGCTGTATAATCTTTTCTCAACCGGTACAATCATCGGTGAATAGAAAAATGTCATTAATTATACGCAAAACGGCAGCTTTGCTTACTTGCTTAAATGAGTTGACGATAATGGTTTTTGCTACATCTGGTGACATAAATGGACCTCTTCTCTCTCCCTTCCCTGCCTCTTACTTTATCTGAAAATAACTTTAAATTTTTGAGTACCAACAATAACTCTTACGCAAGATTTTCTATTGAGAATTAAGTAACAATAAACTTCGTAATTTCAGTTTTAAAATATTTTACAAATGCATTATGTATGCATGGGCGGAGCCAGCAATTTGGCAACTGTGGATTCTTCCCATTTATATGTATGAGAAACAATCGATCAGAAATTGGGCCATGGCCCCCTCAAGAATCGATTGTTTCTCATACATTCAAATGGGAAGAATCCACAGTTGCCAAATTGCTGGATCCGCCTATTTATATATATGTATCTTATACCAGTGTGGATTTACATAGGCTTTTTGCTTAGAAATTGAAGAAAAGGAAACTAGATGAATAATTTATTCGAATGTATTCGAAGATCAATGTATTCAGAGTAAACATGCATTTTGACTAACTGGTGCATCCCAGAAATGAAAAAATAGGGCGCAGTTGCAAGGGTCTGGAATTTTATGTTTATTATAAAGGAAATGAAAGTAGGTATGTATTTGGTGAACTGAAAACAAAGGAGTCTTTGGTTTTCTCCCATGCCCGGTTTCAGCGATACATCCGTCATCCGTGTAAAGTTGCAGAATATTGTGTGTTTTTAAACGTAACAATGCGGAATTTCTTTTTGAAAGAAAGTATTTTGGGCCTAAATCGCATGTCAGGAACTATAAAACATAGTTATAAACCAAATACATCTTCACAGAAAAAAGAAGAATAAGTATGTGTCATCAAAGACACAATCTGATTGTGTCCCATGCACAGAACTGATCCAAATTTTGGCCGCGGTGAACCCAAATTCGTGCCTACGACACATGCTACTTTTTCCCGGGTTTGGTTTCAGCTCACCAAGCACTTTCATTTGCTTAATACTCTGACACCGAAATTCAAATGCATGCGCGCATAACTGCCTCATTCTACGGTAAGGCTACGGCGAAGCTCCATGCAGACCATGAACTGTTAAAACCAGAAAAAGAAAAAATCTAAGCAAATGGACAAAGGAGCTAATTTACTTTACTGATGTTGGCAGAGAATAAAAACAACGGCAAATTGGTCCGGCAAATTGGCGGAGAGATGAATTAACCTGGAAGACCACCCTGTGGATAATAGCTAACTGTTTATAGAAGTCGAAAGTGTGGCCAACAATTAGACGGCGCTGATGGACGGTATACGTCTGTTGCTTAAATGTTGCTTCTCTTCAGTTTTGCAAGTAGGTCCCTATCATGGGAACTAATTTGGGCATCAGTGTAATGTACTACTCAGTTGTTTCATGGATCAGTTTTAAAAAAGGGGTATCAGTTTTAAGGAGACAATATTATAATGAAAGCATCAACAAGTTTAAAAATCCTCTCATTAAGTAACCCACAAAAAATGTTTCAGAGAAATCCAAAACGGTGTTTAAATGAGGGGGTCACAGCAATTGGGTCAGTCCCATCTGAGTGCAGCTTTCTCTGAGAAACAACTCACTTTTCTCAGCATATTAAGCTGCTTTTGAGATGGGACTCTCTCTTTGTGACCCTTTCATTTCACCGCCAGCTTGGCATAGTTTCTTTATTGAGTTTATGTGAGACATTTTTTGAGCTTTTTAGTTCTCCCAACGGTATTCTTAAGTGATTTTACACCAGCATTGACCCTCTCTGTAGCTTTCGCAAAAGTTTGCAACAAACCCGGTGTTTTTCGTGGAGACATTGTAAAGTACTATCAAACGCAAAAGTTTTGCGTGTCAAGAATTCGAGATAAATGACGAATCCATCCTCCTGTAATCACAGCAACCCTCTGCGCTCCGTGAGCATTCTTCACCGTCAAAACTTTTGCGGTTGCTATAGTATATACTTACTACCGCGAGCGCATTGGAACCGACTCAAGAGATGGGTAGGCAACGTGCAATACAAGTGCTTTCCTGATAATTCCACACGGTTGCGTATACCCAGCTTTTACGTCCTTATTATTTTCAATGCGCACCGACACAAAACCAATCAAACTGAAAATCAGAGAACAAAATTACTGTTGTTTTCCTCATGATTACTTAAACTTTTTCATTGTTGCGATTTGATTGAGTTGTAAAGAGCGTTGGTTCTCACCCACGAATCCTCGCATTGTTCTCTCGGATGTTTTCAGTGTTGCCATTTTTCGAATAATTTTCTGATTTTTCCCAATTTAAATTAAGTTAAAATTAGGTTATTTAAGGGAAGATATGGCAACACTGGTTTTTTTTGGGGCTGCGTGCGGCAGTTTAACTACATTATCGTAACACCAAAGGCGGTGGCAGTAAGTGTTAGTTGGTGCACAATTAAGTTGTAACTTATAGTTTCCTCCCTTTTCCAGAATTCTGCTTTTGGCTGCCTTTTTTTCCCATCCTGACTGGCTGCGGTCTATAATCGTGTTAGTGTTCTGAGTTTCCCGCGCCTTCCTGGTTTCATGAAACAGGGACGATTCAAGGGATGCATCGAGGGACGGCTGAACGCCGCGCGCGCACGTGGCTACGCAAGGTTGACTTTTATACGTATCAACGACATGTGTTATAATTTGTGCCTCTTTGCGACCCTATTCAGACCCTTTGCTATACAAGAGGCCGATGATTTGCCTCCGATTTGGTGAGGCTTGTGATGTGTAATTCATGACTGGGGCTGCCCTCAATACGAAAGTCATAAAAAGTCCGCACGCCATTCGTCACTGATAAATTAGGTCTCTTACATACACACACCCACAGAGAAAAATTTGCTGGCCAACACAGTAATCCGAGTGATTAAACTGTACCCTTAAAGAAATTTTCATACCTCTGGTCAGAAATGCTAGTGGCAAAGATAAGAACTTTACAGGGCTATCGAAGTTTTGATTACAATCGCCGGAATTTATTTTCAGGGTCATTTCAACGTTTGCCCGAGGCAAAAAACTTTTTTTTTTTTTTTTTTTTTTTTTTTTTTTTCCTGCGACTCACGCGTTTGACCCCTGAGAGCTTTGACCAGCGAGGTCCTTATGACCCTAATGTGTTCCTTCCCTTACAGCATAAGACAATTTCGGTTAAAAGCGCATCTTGTACGCACTATTTCCTGAAATCGAAAACTTTTTTATCAGTATGCGCTAAATTAGACAATTTTGTTTTGCTTCTCGAAATTTTCTTAAAGAGCGACGCTAAAAGTCTCTCCCTTTTTGGAGTACTCACTGATCTTTCCGAAACATGTCTAAAATGAAACCATACCCTAATGCAATGGAAAAATATTAGCTGGAGACGCTGGAGTTCTTGCCCGGTCCCCAAGATATATCCCCCTCCCCATGTGCTTCGCTCAAAATTGCATTTTCCGGATAATAACTTGGAGGCATCTGCATCGATTTACATGTAAATTGAAATTGATTATAAACTTCGAAATCACCGATATTTGACTAGGCAACCCCCCCCCCCCCAGGAATAGTCATGAAGTTGTTCTCTATATACAATTTCAGACATGACATTGAAAGCGGATCACGTGACCTTATTAGCACGGAAAACAGCTGATAACCAATAACAAACCACATCTAGATTGATTTCAATTGTCAGACGTCATCAATAAAACCGTTCAGTGACCATAAAGTCAAGTTGCCATAGGTCCGTTAGAAACGTTGGCTGCAATCTATGAATCTAATAAAAGAGTGATTCTTAGCTAAAACTATATGCAAATAATACTAAAATTGTACAAAAGCTTCGGAAAGTTTTAAAACCTACTCTTCAACCGGATGAGATCGTTCGAATGTAGAGTTAGCTCAGCATATGTACGCATTTAGAAATGAGAATAATGTCAGACACCTAACATGGAGGTATGTTACCGCCATGGTAACATGAATGTGTGGAAAACCCCCTGTATATGACTCGCCGTGTAACTTAATTCTAACAGAGGTGTTTAATTTGAGAAACAGTGGATTTTGAACAATCCTCTGGCTCTCGCCGCTTGATTTTTTGCATGATTTTTGGACAAAGTACTTCATCACTTGATTGAGCATAGACGAAGTTTGCAACAAAAACATTTTGTTTCAATGTGCGTCAGCATCATTTGTTTTTGGCAACTCGACGCTTTCCTCGCCTGAACAGATATAGGGTTTGTATGGAGGAGTGGAAGAAGTGCCCGGTGTTTGGTTTGGCAAAGACGGAAAATAATCGAAAACGTTAACTGAACTCGATGAACCTGTCTCAGGCGATGTACCCGAAACTTTCATCGGTGTACAAGTCCAGAGAGAGATGGGCGGACTCACGGAGCACGGATCAGAGAGAGAGAGAGAGAGAGAGAGAGAGAGAGGGTGAGACAGAGATTAAAATCGGGATAAAAGTGAGAAATTGAGACAAGATGGGGTTCTGGAAAAAAGGGGATAGTACGGAGGGAGCGGGCGGGAAGGATGAGGGGTAGCTTGTGAAATAGCTCGGAAAAGCGGATCACTGCTGAGGGTGCACGGCGGAGGACGGAAGAGGGGAGGGGGTTGGGTGGGGATGAAGGAGGAGAGAAGAGGAACACAGACGCATGATAGCTATTAGTATGTAAATAAGTGGAGGAAAATACAGAGTATTACACTGTTCAACATCTGTGAGCGTCACGGTAGGTTAACAAGACCCCCCCTCCCCTCCTTCCATCCTCACACCGCCGCCACCATTCCAGCCCCACCCCTCTGCCCGCGCCCGTGCCACTGAAAGTTGAAAGCTTGAGGCAATCTGAGTCCCCCTCTTCGACGACACCGTCGTCCCACCCTCATTCCGATTTTGCCACCCTCACTCCCACTTTCTCCCTCTCTCTCTCTCGCTCTCGCTCTCGCTCTTTCTTCCTGTCTCTCTTGCTCTCACTATCTCGCTCACTTTCGAGCGAGTGGCAATCCTTGACACTCCGTACCCCCGCACCCCTTTCCTTATACACCCCCTCCGCCCACACTTTCTAACGCGGCGGCAGATAACTAGACGCGGGTCTCGGATGCTTCGCTACACAACGCTTTGCAACGTTGCCAGATTTTGGCCTATTTTTAGGGTATCTAAAGTTTTCATATGTGATTCTATACTTAAACCAATCCCACAAACAGGAGGTATAGGGGAGGTTAAGTATAATAACCTAAGAATGGTGGATCCAGAAGATTTTTCTGGGGGGGGGGGGGAGCACGCCTGTGAAATTTTGAAATTTGAAGCGTCGGTGGAAGCAATTTGGGGTTATTTTATATTGAAAAATGCAAAATTTGAGGCTTCTGGGGGGGGCACATGCCCCCCCCCCCCCCCGTGGATCCGCCACTGTAACCCAATCACCTTCTGGCTCATACATTTTTGAAAGGAAGAGGAGATTTATTGTACTTTTCATCGCAACCTGGAGTGACCCCCGAAGTTTCGGAACGAAAAAGCATGTGCCCATTTTCCCGCGCAGCGCTGGGAAGAAATGTGAAGACTTAGTATAGTGATACTCGAAAATGTAAGTTGCAGTGCCTTGGACTTTGGCGCGGGTAGGCCATCTGCGGTGCTAAAATTCACTGTGATTATAGTATTGCATGAAACCTACCTGAACCAAAACCTATGATGGAGTAGGATTGCATAATTCAATGCAGCAATGTAAGCAGTGGCGTAGGCGGGGGTGGGGGGCTGAGCAGGCTTAAGCCTCCCCCCAGCCCCTAAATTTTTCGGGGTGGAAGGAAAAGAGGGGAATAAATAAGTAGTCGGCCTCCGTGGTCTGGTGGTCAGCGCAACTGGCCACTATCCGAGAGGTCCCGGTTTAGGATCCCAGCCGAACTGAAAAGATTTGACGATCTCAGATCTAGTCATCTCGGAAGACTGTGGATGTAACTCTTCTCTCTTTCATCTTTCCTTCCTCTTCTCTCTTTCATCTCTCCTTCTTCTTCCCTCTTTCATCTTTCCTTCTTCTTCTCTCTTTCATATTTCTTTCTTTTTCTCTTTTTCATCTTTCCTTCTTCTTCTCTCTTTTATTGTGTATGTTGGACCCTAGTTGGAGAAAGAGGACACTTAAACTTCCGTAAAAAGAAGTGAATAATTTTCAGTCAAACGCTCATCAGTGCAATACCCTAACACCACAAATCCTGCTTACACCACTGAATGTAAGTACGCAGGTGTCTCGACTCTCAATCACCTAAAAATGGACGGTCCTTGTTGTGCAGTCCGTTAAGTTGTGCTTGCCCGATAGTAATTAATTCCAAAGATTATTGGAGGATTCCATAAATTATCGGAAAATTCCAGCGACTATCGGTTCAGCTCCACCTATACTCTTCTGAAACGAGTTCTTGGCTAATTTTCCATCGGTGATTGGCAATTTAACCTGCTTCGCCGTTAAGTTTCTCTTGAAAGTTCAACAATTTATCGAAAATTCCATAGATTATCGGAAAATTCCAGAGAGTATTGCAAAATTCAAAATATTATTGGTTAGACGCCGCCTCCAACTCTGGAGTAATTAGTTGCTTTAGGCTAATAATTGTCCAATGAAATCGGCAAACTCGCTTCGCCGTTAAGTTGCACCCTTCTTATTTTAATCGAGTCCATAGATTATCAGAAAATTCCAAAAGTTATCGATTCAGCTCCGCCTATACTTCTGAAATAACCTCCAAACTAAACTATCCGCGGAGAGCCGGCAACCCTGCCTCGCCGTTAAGTTGCGCCCTCCCGATTGTAATTAATTTAGATAATTCTCGGTGCGCTTACGATGGTGGAGCTGCGGAGGAGCCAACCCCTTCACTCTCTCCTCCACCACCAAGCTTCTCTCTCTCTCACTCTCTCTCTCTCTCTCTCTCTCTCTCTCTCTCTCTCTCTCTCTCTCTCTCTCTCTCTCCCTCTATCTCTCTATCTCTCTCTCTCTCCCTCTATCTCTCTATCTCTATCTCTCTCTCTCGGATGGCGTTGGCGCGGCAATGTGCCGTTTGTCGAGAACAAGTGTTTAATTGACACGATACAATATTATAACGCCATCCATCATACAGATTAAATGTGAGGTTATCTGAGACCGAGACCGAGACGTCAATATAAATACGACATAATAAACCCCCAACGCTGCTTCCTCCCCCCCTCTTCCATCTCACCCACAATGGAATATGATTCGCGCACCCGGACCGGTGCTCCTTCCACTGCGCTTATGAAATAAGGATCTATCGTTAAAAATACGCAATTCTCCTCACCCTGATTGTTTTCGATCAGTGGTATTTAATTATTTTTTTTTTTTTTTTTTTTTTTTTTTTTTTTGGGCTTTTTCGGAGATTCTTGTTTTATTATCTGTCTCATCAACCGATGAGAAAATAATTTAAGGAAGCTGAAAAAACGTTTAAATTAATCAGGGCATGTTCATTGCTTTAGGTACAAGAAACGCAAATTGTTTGAACGTTTTCAAACAGTGGTGCCGCGTTTTCCGCGAATTTCATGGAATTCCCGGCCCCAATGGTGCTCTTTCAAACTTTTGCTGTGAGCAAATGAATAGTCCAATCCAATGTAAAAACTAACGAAAATCATGAAAATACTCTGAGAAAGTCAGAAATTAAGTAATAAACTGACTTAACTGCCAAAACGTCAAGTTCGTAATGGCGGTTCAAAGCAGGTATTATGGGAGATTCCTGTCTAATTTGTCGCTTTCTCTAAGAAAACACAGAGCTATATGTTTCAATTTAGATAGGATTCTCCATGATATCTGCGTCTCTTCGCCAGTAAGCCCGATTTTGAGAGTGAATTGTGTGATTTTTTAGTTTACTAATCGTCATTTTGACAGGTTTTTATGCAAGAATCGACTCTTCGATTCCTAAGCTGTATAGCAAAAGTTTCCAAGAGCCTCATTCAAGGATGAATTTGCCGGTATGTAAAACGATTAAACGGTTTTGCTGCAGATTGATGGACTCTGAATGGGATGGGTGTTGAAATTACAGGCCTCAAGATCAAATTTATTACCCTGAAGTAAAATGGAGAGTGAGTAATTCGAAAAAGCAGCCGTGCCCCTCCACTCTGCTGAAAAATGCGACAAAAATTACAATGAGACCATTAGAAAAGTCTAAAACTCGTACTTCTCGCAGAGAAAGCATCGCTGAAAATTTAGAGGGATCATCTGTGTGGAATCTTCTACATCCCCAAACAAAAGAACATAACCTTCGAATTAGAACAAAAAGACAGTTGCACATCGGTGGATATACAATGAGCTATAACTTTAGAGTGGCAGCGGGCTGGTCCACCTTGTGCCACACAAGGTAGAAGGAATCCCGGGAAAAAGCGGAATTTGGACGGCAGATTCCAAGGTTTGAGGTTAAATTTTGTAGGTCGTTCGGAATTTGGCGGGAATTTGGACGGCAGATTCCAAGGTTTGAGGTTATTTTTTAAAGGCCGTTTCCGGCGATGCCCGAGTTTGTCTACGAAACGACCGGAAACAACCTACAAAACTTAACCTCAAAATCGATTTTTACGGCAAGAGGGCGGCGCCCTAGGTGACAGCAATGAACCAGCGGAACGTTCCTTGATGTGCCACTCTAAAGTTATAGCTCATTGGGATATACAGGTGGAAGGAGGGGGCATCCGAGTGCCATCCGACGGGAGCGGGAAGGAAAAGGAAAGAAAGAAAGAAAGAAAGAAAGAAAGAAAGAAAGAAAGAAAGAAAGAAAGAAAGGGATTGTCACTGAAGGAGGAAGGGAGAAAGTTCCAAGTGCGTGAGTCCGCCTATGCAGTTTGCATTTGGTTTACAAACAGAGACATTTCTACATTGATTCTCACAGCTTTTGTCACGAGAAATAAAAAGAGCTCCAAGGTGTGTATAAGCAAGTTATATCAGCACTAAATGTAATGTATGCTGATGACGTCATTTTCAAAAGACCTTGTGGGTGTAACGTCATCAATAAATTGAATTGAATGCTATTTTCCTCGCTCGTTACACAATTTCGACTTATTTATTTGGTAAAACCGTGTTTCTCACGACAGAGTCTGAAAGCATTAACCTTGAAATGCTTTGTTTCGTACATCACATGTGACCACGCTTGCACCTTAATAGGTTAACTTAAATTGACAGGTAATTATTTTTGTTTCAACAAATGAGAGCCTTTCTTTTCGAAACATTGAGCCAGTTTTTGAGGTTCTTCTACGAAAAAAAAAAAAAAAAACAACAAAAAACAACAAGAAAATTACTAAAATTACACTGAAGTTATCTGATTACAATTATGAAATTTTAAAAAAGAATTTAAAAGAGTGCACGCAACATGCCAACTATCCAACGGCTAGATAAATACCACACTCTGATGAGTCTTTATTTACAGTTTTAGAAAGGCCTCCTTTCCGCAGAATACAACACTATTGCGATGCAATGGAGCTGTTGCAAACTTTTGCTACAGGCTTATTAATATAGTTGATTATGGGGTAATACCCAGTAAAAATAACGATTAGCGCACTAAAAAATCACGAAATCCACTCCTAAACTCACAAAATGCTTTTAAACGCGAGACCGTAATGGCGGCCGGGGCCGTGGTTTTCATTGGGGTTCCCTATCTTCAATCAGCGCCATCTACACGAGGTGTTCTCGCAACACCACACAAGAAGAAGAAGAAGAAGAAGCATACAATTGCCATAAGAAAACCGCGGCCTCGGCCGCCATTAAGGTCTCGCATTTAAAGCATTTTGTGAGTTTAGAAGTGGATTTCGTGATTTTTTAGTGCGCTAATCGTTATTTTTACAGGGTATTACCCCATACTCAACTATTAATAAGCCTGTAGCAAAAGTTTGCAACAGCTCCATTGCATCGCAATAGTGTTGTATTCTGCGGAAAGGAGGACTTTCTAAAACTGTAAATAAAGACTCATCAGAGTGCGGTATTACTCCAGAATCGTTCGAAAGAGAAATCAATGATATCGCCGACTATAGTTGTGACTATTGTTGCCATAGTAAGGAATTGAAGATTAGAGAATAATCAAGGAGAATAGTGCGAAGGGACCGAAGGGTGCTTCGAGGCCTGCCGCGTCCGCGCATCGAATCTCAAGGGATTTAACTGCGACAAAACACACCACTTACTGTGATGGTAGGAGGGAGACTTTGCCATTGAAGCCTACCCCCCAGTAGTAGCAATTCAGGAACAAGTGTTCTCGCCGGAAAGGGGGTGGACGGCAATTGACTTATTGAGTTAAATCCACACCTAAATTGACCTAATCATCCACCGCTATAATGTTTATTCGAGGGAATCGATTTGTTATGCATCACTCATGATCAAAGCGATCCCGTGCTTTAGGGTGTAGTATCGTTCGCTTGTGAAGGCGCCCTCAGATAATCGAGGCTGTCTCTGACGAACCACGTTTGCTTTATTGGACATGCAGGAAAGTGTGTTCCTAAATCTTCGCTGTTTAATTATTGTGATGCATAATGATTAGAGAGCAACATGAAGGATACTGTGGGAGGGACTCTTACATTCTTAAATTCTAAATAAAATAATTAAAAGACCTTAATTCCAGCGGCGGCTCGTCAGATGAGACAAATTAGGTGATACGGAAACGCCACATCACATTTATTAAAGGTGGAGAAAGAAAAAAATAATCAAAATAAAATTTTGGAAGATTTTTTTATAATTATTATTATTTTTTTTCCGCGTAGCAATTAACAGCCAAAAAAGTGTATGAGTAAAATATTGATCCTTGAAGAATATTTAGGGACAGAGCGTTTCAAAAAAAGATTAATCGCACCTCGAGTTTTCGTCGCATCACCTTCACGAGCCGCAACCACGGGCGGATACGGAAATGTGTCTTTCTCTCTCTCGCCTCTCTTTGAACGCGAGTGTTAGAAAAGGACGGGGATAGGAACTAAATA
This sequence comes from Trialeurodes vaporariorum, assembly GCA_011764245.1. Classification (NCBI taxonomy): domain Eukaryota; kingdom Metazoa; phylum Arthropoda; class Insecta; order Hemiptera; family Aleyrodidae; genus Trialeurodes; species Trialeurodes vaporariorum. Next base: position 2,194,124 of record VMOF01000001.1, read on the forward strand.
TACGTAATGATCCTCTCATCTATTCCTCTCTAACGCATGTGTTCAAATGCGGCCGAAGCAGTAGCGCACCGAGAGATTCTTCATCTCTCTCTGTTCTCCATTAAGAAACGTATGTTAGACAAGGATGGACAAGGGGATAAAACCCCCTCCTTTGTCCTTTTCCTACTCATACATTCAAATGGGAAATGAGAGAGATGGAAGATATCCTGGTTGCGCCAGTGGGCCGAAGAGAGAGGAAGACAAATGCCTGTATCTGCTTGAGGCCACTATACTGGGTCCTTCTGAATAATTGATTTTGCAAGAAAAATATCTACCCCGCTGATTGATTTTTGTTTTTTCTTCTTCTTCTGCCTTGATCTTAACATTTTCAAAAGTAATATAAATGTTGTCTCATACGCTGATTGGATGTATACTGGAAGCCTCTAAGCGGCACTTTGGATACCCCCCCCCCGGTCATTCCCTCCCTGCAGGCAGTAGCGTACGCAGGAATATGCCTCTCTTTCTCTTCTCCCGTTTGAATGTATGTGCTGGAAAAGGAAAGAAATAGGGGCTGAAGTCAGGTTTTAGCCCCTGTTCTTGTCCTTTTCTAACACACGTGCTCTTATGGGGCAAGAGAGAGAAAGACAAATTCCTGCGTACGCTACTGCCTGCAGGGGCCACAATACCTTGGAAAAGCGATCCTTGTACGAAGATTTTATATCTAAAATGAGGATAAGTCATTCAACGAGGTCAAATACTGTACTATATACACTGAGAAAGAAAAATGCAATGGGAATTTCGTTTAATACTTTCCTAGCCGGAATTATTGTTTAATTTGTATCCTCGTAACATTTACAAGCACTCCAGTAAGGTAAATACTAAACAGAATTCTCGTGACGGTAACCAGACTTTTTTTTTTCTCACCCTGCAGCATCGGATATTGAAAAGCGCAAATTAACATAATTCAGCTTCGATTTTATTGGCCAGACATTATTTCACAAAACCAAGAAGCGTTTTTTTAAAATTTAATTAAGGGAAGAAAAGATGAGAGGAGAAGAGAAGAAATTAGATAAACAGCAAATTCAAGAACGTAGATAAGAAGCTGGAGAAAGAGTAAAAAAAAGCTCAGGAAAAAACTATACTTTGGAGCCAGAAGGGAGCCGGGAGGTAAGAGGTTAGAAACGGGCGCAGCTTAATTTTCCCTTTCTCGTTCCCGTTCTAGTTCGCGTTCCCTAGTTCTTGTTCTCATTTTTCCTTCTTCCTTGCCGCTCGCAAGTTTGAACAAAAATGTCGCATGAGTTATGGTCCTATAATACGTCTTTCATTGCGAGCATTATCCAATTCCTCGCTTTTTATCAGCGACTTTTTATCTTCATCTCCCTTTTTCTCTCTCTTTCTTTCGTTTGCTCAAATCGCCTCTCTCTCTCTTTTTCTCTCCCGCCTCAGTTCAAAAATCGCGCTCCATGTTTTCAAGGGAAGGAACCAACAAACGGCGGGTCTCGCAAGTCGTTGGTGCTCCCCTGAAAATTATGTCCCTTATTTATGACTCCGAGCGAGTCTTTTCTGAGTCTGATAACAATTCGTCACTTCTTCTCTTCTTTTGAACTTAAAATTTGGCGTGTGGTTTTGAGCACGTATAACGCCGCCGCGCCTTGCCTGCGCCACAATGCCAAAGTTACGCTCTTGCTGAATGAAACAACTTTTAACTTTTCTGATAGTTCAAATTAACCCTTTAACTCCATAGTATCATACAGAGGTTAACATAAGGGTTTTTCTGAAATTTCAAACCAACTATGATACACAAGGAGTTATACGAGAAAAAGTAATAATCGATTCACAAGTAAAAGGTGTAAGATTTGTGAGACTACTTTTTCAACTCCGTTCTAAATAAAGCGTTAAAGTTTGCAAGGCGTAGGTCTATCATATTGCTATTGATAACATGCTGGATAAAAACATTGATTAAAATTGGATGTGAAAGGTCAAAGATAATAAATTAAGACATCTCGTTGATAAATTCAAATTTTACTATTGCTGTAGGGAAAAATAACGAATGAAAAATAAAAAAAAAAAAAAAAACGATTTTACTAGTGAATAATCAAAAATTTGGGCTACATCCGAGTTCCGTCCCGCGGTCAATTTTGCGCACCCTAGCATCCGAGTTCCGTCCCATTTCACTTCCCCTAGCATCCGAGTTCCGTCCCTTTGTTTAACCGATTTCTCGATTAAATGTATAGTTTCCATTAAAATGTGCTGTAAATGGCAACTATGTCGGAGTTCTGGACCAGCAGCACTGTAAAGCACGAGTCGAATTATCTCCCGGTCAGCTGTAAGATTTGTAACACTCGATCGGAAGATCTGTCTCTGATAAGATATGGGCAGTTAATATGAACTTCGTTTAAATTGTCATCCTAATATTTTTCTCTTAAAGGATGCGTTGATTGGTATACAGAGCGAAACGAACATCAAACTTCAAAGTCTCCATTTACAACGGCAAAAATGCTCCAAAACCATGAAGTAGGAGGAAGAAATGGAAATTTTAGTGCGAGAATATTCTTTAGACTCTATTAGGCGTCATGAATAAAAAAAAAAAAAAAAATGTTCCAAATTCCTACCCAAAGCTATTGGATAGTTCCTGTTATGTGTAGTTTCATTAATTTGACGCTAGCGTTTTCGACTTTAAAAGTAAAACGCATTTAATATTAATTTTACATTATTGACGCGCGTGCCGAATCGACTCCAGAAATTTCATAAATCACAGATCAAAGCATCCAGAAAAAAATTCCTTGAGATGTTCTCATTTAAACTGTGAATAACGAAGAATCATGGGAGAGTAGCTCATCAACTAATGAAGAGTTTTCGAAGAACTTTTCTGAAGCGGCAAACGATCTACCTTACGGGAAAACGCTTCGTTAGTTGATGAGATTGTTCTTCTCCATCTCAAGGAGGTGTTATTCTTGAGTCTTTGAATTGCGCATCCTTAGTCTCGTGGTGGAGTTGAATTTGGGAATTTAAGTTCGGAAATTTCCAACAAGATCCGGTCAATATTCAATTTTTAAAAATTCTCAGCTGAGTAAATATTGCACCGCAGAGTTTTTAAGTGGTGACTAGATTGATTATTATTCCGAATTTTTGAAATCACTTGCACTGCAAAAAAGGGTTTACTAACTATTTACACAGTTTAAAGTAAAGATAAAACTTAAAAACGTTATATTTACCATTTGGAATCCTTAACCCTCTAAAGGCCGGGTTAGTTCATAAGAATGCCATTTCTCCGTTTAAATAGGGACGGTAGTTAAATGTTCGTACTCGAGGGAGTTGGAATTGCCTATACGATGAATTGAAGGCGCCCGAAAAAATCTTATCTTGTAAGTGTTTTCATCGATAGCCGGGTTTTTCCGGAATGAAGACGAAAAAAATATGTGAAATAGACTAACGAAGAAAAACGAGTATGCTCGGGCTTGGTCGTTAGAGGGTTACATTACCTCCGTGGAGTGTGCGTTAAACTATTTCGAAAAAAGTAAGTATTTCACGTTTCATTCATTCTGCGTCATGAGGCTCTTGCAAACTTTTGCTGCAGGGGATTGAAGAATTGATTCTCATAGGCGGCGCGTATAAGGGGCTATTGGGGCTATAGCCCCCCCCCCCACTTTTTTGGGAACGAGGGGCTGAAAAAAAGTTTTGAACGAGAAAAAAAGGGAAAAAAGAAAAAGAAAGAAAAAGAGGAATGAAAAAACGTTATCAATTTCTCATCGCCATCTGTCTGCTTCATTCAGAAGTTACTAAGGAAACGAGCAACTGTCACCTTTTGTTTATATTCTTCAAAACTTTTCCTAACCAAATTGTTTCAAGTGTGTCTATTTAGTCTAAATTCTCAATATTTTTAAATTTTAGCCCCTTTCAAGTCAAAATTACAAGTGTTCCATAAGAAAAAAATGGTTATTTATCCCCCCACCCGCCTGCGTCAAACTTTATTTTGAAAAAGGTGAAGAAAAAAAGAAAAAAGAAAGAAAGAAAAAAAAACTGTTGATTTTTAGCCCCCCCTTTTTTGACCCCGCGCCGCCCATGTTGATTTTGCATAAAAACCTGTAAAAATGACGATGAGTGCGCTAAAAAATCACGAAATTCACTCTCAGAATTGGGCTTAACGGCGGAAAGACGCAGGTATCATGAAAGATTCCTATCTAAATTGAGACTTATCTCTGTGTTCCCATGGAGAAAGCGGCAAATTAGACAGGGATCTCACATGATACCTGCGTTGAGCCGCCATTACGAACTTGACGTTTTACCAGTTATGTGAGTTAATTACTAAATTTTATACTTTCTTAATACGATTTTCGTGATTTTCGCTGGTTTTTACATCGGACTGTTCATTTGCCCACAGCAAAAGTTTGCAAGTGCCCCATTAGTCAAATTCAGCATTTTTTTTCGAAGTGATTAACATATTGTATCATCACTAGCCATCCGTCCGAGCATCGATCATCAAAGCTATGTGGACTGTAGCAGTGAGTCATGGTGACGGTATGTTTACTTATATGGTATTGAAATTATAAAATGTAATCTACAAATAGTGCTACCTACTACAAACTTTTTCTCTGTATGTGATTGTTTGATTGTCATATGTTATCTGGAAATCAAACACTCTGGTCACACACTCACACTTTTCACCGGCTAATCTCTCGCGGTATCTTATATCCAAACACACTTCAGTGACTGAACAAGAATACCACAAACAGGAGCGTCAACAGAAATCCTCCTCGAATTTTTCAAATGTTTCCAAAACGGTAGATTTAGAGATAAACGATTATCAGCGTACCGACCGCAAGGGGGTGAACAAGAGGAGCTTAGCTCAGAATAATAAAAAAGAAGAAAAAAAAGGTAGGTATATTATAACAAACACCGAGAGAATGGAAATGCGTATAAAAAAAAGGGATGTGGCATTTTATCCGGACATGACAAAAGATGATATTAAGTAGGTTTATAAAAACTGACGTAACTGGCGTAGCAATTCATCTTAACATGACGACCAGGCGTGCAGACTGCTGAGAGACATAAGCGGGATGGAGGATGGAGGTTATACCGACCGACTACCTCTCGACCTCGCGATGGCCATTTTCTACTCGAGGTGATCAGTCAATTCCGTGTGTCACAAATGTGACGTCTCATTGTAACAGATGATACACCTTTGTTTTTGAGATTCTCTCTCTCTCTCTCTCTCTCTCTCTCTCTCTCTCTCTCTCTCTCTCTCTCTCTCTCTCTCTCTCTCTCTCTCTCTCTCTATCTCCATCTCTCTCTTTCTCCCTCTCTCTTTCCATCATATTCATCATCCTCATCAGTCTGCGGTTCGTCTCTCCTGGCAGCAGACATGAGTGGGTATCAGTTACTTGAGAGAGAAAAAACAGAGAGATACGGAAAGAGATGAAAGAGGGAGAGAGAGAGAGGGAGAGAGAGGGGGGTAGAAAACACCCGTTTAATTATCAATTACTAAGCGTTTAACCCGTCAAAAAAAGTGTTGGATTGAACGTTTAACGCGTGCTATTGTGTTTGTGCGACGTGAGTGCGTGTCATTGTGAGTTCGGGTGTTTGTGTGAGAGAGCTCTGACGGTGCCGCCCTGCCCCGCCACCGCCACCACCGCCGCACCGGTGGCACATTATTTGCCTTTTAAAAGTGGAGACGGGGGGTTTTTAAACTCGGGTATTTGCGCAGCTTCCGTAACCGCGGAGGCCTGCCCGGAGAAGCGACTGCGAGTTTATAAGTTGAGCGTCACGCCGTTTTCTCTCGCTGATGCTTATTAATCAATTCGGTCACTGTCCGATCCGTCCGCATTACTTCTCCATGGTCCATGGTTCATCTCCCTGGTTTAACACCGCCGACAGAATGTGTTATGATAAAAAAAAAAAAAAAAAAAAAAAAAAAAAAAAATTGGGGGCAAAATTTTAAATTTGTATCAAATGGGATACGTTCAGTGGAATGGATATATTGTGTATTGGATGGAGTCATAAAGTTAATTTGTAAGTAAGTGAGATCTGATGTACAGCGTCTCTCTATAACTCACTGGTGCAGGGCGCGGCGGTCCAGGAGGTTGTCTCTCTCTATGACCATTTGAATACACATAATGTTAGAAAAAGATAGAAGAGGGGGGGGGGGCGAAAATTACGTGGTTTACCCTAATCTGTCCTATTCTCACACGCACGTTCTATAATGATTAATGGGAGAAGACAGAGAACAATATAGATTTCTGAATTCGTCAATATTCTAGTTGATTTCTTTCGAAAAGATTCTTTCGGACATGAGATCTCGCGCTTGTAGCCCGTATCCTTGGATCCCGTTGAATTGACGACAGTATTAATTGTTTTTGAGGCAAGGCACTAAATATTTCCTCAGTATAAGGAACAATGTGAGTACAAAGTAATCGCGTTAGTAACCAAACACCCTGCTTTCGAGAAAACATTAGTTGAAGTTTTCAAGTAATGCCACTCCAATGATAATGAATAAACAAGTGTAATTTGTTTTAGAATGATTATAGAACGTGCTTTTAAGGTGATTCCAGGCGAAACTTTTTCCAGATTTCAATCAGTTCTATTTTCGGATAAGTCGTGTTTTTGACGTTTTAAACTGAAAACATAGATACAACACAAAATCCAATAACGTCAGTACCTGGAAAAAAATGTATGGATTTTTTGAGCCCAAAACGAGCAAAATTGGTTTAGAATTAAAGCCGTAAATTATGAAATTCATTTCGCCATAAGGTTGGTGAGTGAGCGTGAGTGCGAATGATAATATGTCTATCTGCCTCACTCGCACTCATTGAGGCGTATGAGAATATTCGAATATCATAATTTCCGGCTTTATTTTTGAGGGCTTCAGCTTGAAACTTTCAGGATATCTTCCTGAAGTAAGCTCGCAGTTGCTGACTGCCGTTCCTCAAATTTAGCACGAATACGTCAATTTTAGCCAAAAACTGTCGACTTTTTGAGCAGCGCGACGGGTATCCACGGTGGCTGGCGGAACTAATCGACCCTGGAATCATCTTAAGTATATGAAAATTGGAACCAATTTTGCGGTAAAGTCAATTAAATTTACAAAGTGAACGGAAAACTTACGTATATAGTTACTGCATCAATAATTGATGTTTTGGTAAGTATTGATTCAAAATTTCCTAAAAGAGAGGGCCCTTCGCATGTTTTTTCCTCATTCAATTGCTTTCAATTCACAACTTCACAGGACACCTCTCTTAGAAGAAGATAAAATAAAATGTCTAAATCGTTGCGTTAGCTATTCACAGTAAACAAATTTTGGCAATTTCCGAGTTCCGTCCCGCGGTCAAAAAAGTATCCGAGTTCCATCCCGTGGTGCCAAATCAGAAACCTAGTTACGTCCCGCAGAAATAGGTAAGAAAATATATAGATCTGCACTTAGAAAAAGTTTGGCAACATCGCATCAAAATAAACAGCAAGAAATCGCAATGAATGGTGAAAAAGAGACAATTAATTCTCAATCAGAGACCATATCAAGAGCGTTATTTTCCTAACGGTAGACTAAAAATCTCCTTGACTTTGCATTGGCTTTGAACCGTTCTCCTAACTCATTTTGCAATTCAGAAAATTTAGTGCACATATAGGATTCGAAAAAAAAAGAAGAAAAAAATGCAAAAGTTGCACAGTCGTGAAAAGTTGTGACGGAAATTGATTTTTTTCAACCCATACTTATGCCATGAGAAATCTAGAGTCAAGGGCTTATCAAGTGAAGATTTTAAACACGAATTTGCAGTTCAGAGACACAATGGAAAAACAGTTTTCCAGTTGAGATAAATTTCAAGGAGATATATAATTTCAAGGTTGTTAGTTAGCTATACATTTGAAATTAACTCAAGATTTATCGAAAATTGTCTCCTTTTACGGCGTGCGTCTCTGAATTGCAATTTTATCACTTGACTCGACTAAGAGTGATTATGAGAAAGCTAAACCAAGTCAAGTAGATCTCGAGTAAAGTATCTGAATTGCATCCTAGGAATTCAATAAAAAAAAATGTGTCCTGCTCTGGATATATATTCATTGTTTGTAAAAGAAGATGACAACAATTAAGATGAATAAAAATTTATCCGTATCTATAGTTGTGGTTTGATTACAATTTGGCTTGCAAGATAGGTTTCAATAATTTAAAAGTATTTTGAATGGTTAGAGGAACATAGTTAGGTGGTGATAAATCAGCTCATTTAAGCATGAAAAAGTAACATAGTAAAACAGCCACATAAAGATGCAAAAAAAAAAAAAAAAAAAAAAAAAAAAAAAAAAAAAAAACAATAGTTCTAAGAATTGCTACACGCTTATGAAGCTTGTCAATATCAGTATTCTTATTTTACTAACAAGAAGTTTCAAGCACAATATTTTTGTATTGCAATTGCCATCAAAAATTCAATTTTATAGAGGGTGGCTAATTTATGATTTAAAAGGGGGAAAAAATTAATTAACGTAAAAATGTACATTTTCAAGGTGTTATTTCATCATTTCCGGACTCCCCTGCCTAATAAGCACTGACCAGTGAGCACCCACCCGGCAAAAAATGAATCGCCCAGTTTGGTCCTAAAAACGTCCTAGACGTTTCTAAGACAAAACTGGGCGATTCATTTTTTGTCGGGCATGCGAGTTATCAATACCGGTTTTGCTAGAATCTGCTTTCTACAGTTTTAAATTGAAACTCGATCGGACGAGCACTTATTGGTTGGTCAAAACTAATCGTAAGCAAGCACGTAGATTGATGTGACAGGTTTCATTAGATCAACTGTGATTATAACAATTTTCATTGTAAAAAGAAAAGAGGTGTTACGTATGGCTATATTTGTATTTATTTACCTCTTAACGCACACGTAGCACTGCAGCAGCATACGAATATCTCTCTTTAAGTATAATGGGTCCAAAAAAATAAGGATGAAGTGTAGAAAGAGCCGTCACCGTCCACCGATCAGACCTCGATTAGAGACGGGAAACGGCTGATGGAAGGTGTCACTATTTGGTGCATGGCGAGGAAAGTTATTAAAAGTGTTAAAACAATGATTTGATGGGACCACTAACCAACCATCCATCCAAGACGATACCACCTCAGTCCTCACAACTCACCATCCATCAAAGTATCAAGGCAATCATGCGCAGATTGAGGCAGGGAGGGCTCAGAGGCTGCCGTCCGCGGCCAGGGTCCTCGGTTCGAGACTCGGATACACATTCGATGGGCTGATTGCCACTGACACGCGTGTGTCACTGGCCACTTAACCTCCCTGCTCCAAGCCGCGTGTCAAAAGCGAGCCTCCTCATCCTTCCCAGTGGACCCGAACTCCGAAGTCGAGCTAAGATGCTTTGACGCTTTGAGATCGCGCATTTATAGTCAGCAATTGCCGCGTTGCCTATTCTTTTCTTTGAATCATATGTATTTTGACCGGTCTGGGGCCCTTTCTTCTAAACCTTATCCTCCAAATATTAAAACACCTAGAGTCAGCTCAACCATACTTTATAGTTCACCCAAATCACCGATACTTTGTCCATAAAAAATCCACCCGGCATTCCACCCAAATTCACCCACGACCAAAACAGGAAAAATTCTAATCTGTTCGAATATTTTCGGAACTTACGATTCTTAGACAATGTTGTGGCCTACTATTCTCAAGTATAGTTCAGTTCTTGCCCTTCTGCTTTGTAATCATCATATCGGGAGACAGTCGTCCTCAATCTCGTATCAAGTTGCCCGTACTTTTCCTTCCTCGGTTTTCTGACCTTACGACCAGCGTGCATTTCAATTATCTGTTTCTTAGTGTCCCACTGTCCACTCGCTATTTCAATAACTGCTAATATATATTACTAAATTGACGTTTGATTCTTTCCAGCCAAAGTTTGGAACCGATTGTGCCATCTCTTGGTGGCATGTTTGTACGAGGACCATAATCTAAACCTGATAGGTAATCGTTATTCCATATAGAGTGGTTCCCAAAAACGTATAAGTAGTCAATCGGCTATTAGTAGTTTGTGTGAATGAGCCGTAAAGGTTTAAACAGAACATGGGTGAAATTACTTTGACTCGATGCCTCCGGCTAAAAAATAACTTTGGATGAAAATTCTCATGGACCATTGTGTTTGCGTGAAGGCCGGGACATGAAACCGTTTTGACCGAATCAAAAGTAATGCTTGTCTTCCAAAGTTATTGCTTTCCTGCTGAAATCTGATCTATTTCCGCTATTTCTGAAGGGTTGGCGGTCGTCCCAGAAGTAAGTTCATCCTTCAAATATCAACGATTTCTAGAACAAAGTGATTTTCACGCCAATTCACTGAGGAATGTTGACCTTCTTCAACGCTGTTGCAAAAGTTTGTGATAAAGACCCATTACAAATTTTGACTTAAGGTTTTTTATAAGATGCACACAGCTCGTCTAGCGTCCATTCTGTCTCATTTCGGGATAGGACTTACTTACCTATATAACATGGCGTCATCCCTCCATATAGTAATAGGGCGTTGCTCTAACATATATTAACCTGTGGCACCATCTCTTATCCCGACCTTAGCACTTGGCTTGGCATGGACCTTAACACTTTAAATTCAAGCATTCTGATCTTATTGGCTAATCAGACAACAGTGCCAGCAAATACATACCGTACGTGATTCGGTCGAGCGTGGACTAGACATAGAAGTGAGCTCGCAGTCGTGATGCCAGGAAACCAGCAACAAGCAACGAGGCCATCGGATCCAACGTGGTAGAATCAGAATCAGATCTTCACCAGCTTACCCATACAATCAGAATCAGCTCAGAGCAACTCGACACGATATGAGACGACGACTCATCGAGCCAAGACATGCATGGAAAGAAATGAGAGGGGGGCCAGGGGGGCTCATATTGGTGGTATCGGCCATCGGTGGTACCCCACGCGGAGGCAGTTCACGCCCTGTATCAAATCATATCCGAATCAAGAAATAATTCACCGCTAAACAAGTAGCCTGAGAGTTAGAATAGGGGGGGGGGGCAAGGAGAAGAGGACCCTCCTTAGATGGGGCCCAGGCCCCGGGACCCCGAGTGCTTTGGACCACCGGACACGCTTCCATTATAATATTAAGTGCTCCAAACGATGATCCATCAAAACTCGATCTTTCTTTCTCTCTCTCCCTCCCTCTCACTTTTTCTCCTTCTCTTTCTAAGAGCGCACAGTGAACCAAATAGGCTTGGAAGCTCAGTACTTTGGTATTGTGTCTATCTATTTATGTATCAACGTCAAAAAGTATTTGCTACACTAGGATTCATAGCAAGTGTATGGAATCAAAACTATAAAAACATTTAAAAACATTTTAGAGGTTATGGCGTAATTTTATACGTGTTTTGATAAACAGATTCGTTGGATAGTTTTGTTTGGATCACAACGGAATGAATTGTTGTGTATTTTGAAGGGGAAATGAAGTAATTGCCAAAACTTTATCTTAGCGCAATCATTTTTAAAATTCACCGTAGCCTGCGGATCTTATGTCGCCTAATTTTCCTTCATATTTTGTGTTGATCGGGCTCATTTGCAATTTTTTATTTATGTTTCTTGTTGCTTTTTTGTTCATACTTTTAGAATGAAGAAGGGTGCGTTTTCCAGAACACGATGACAGTTTCTTCAACTCTCTAAAAAAAAAGGTGATTGGACTGATCCAAAGTTGGTTCTTTATACTTCATGTGTAAAGACTTGAGCAAATGTAAGGTTGCGGTATGCAAGTATTTATCAGTAAGTTGGCATGATTGTTCGATAGTTATAGGCATAGTAACCACCACCGCGCACCGTCTCTTCCTCCCAGAAACTGCCGAAATTTTAGTGTCGTCTCTCTTGGGGGTTAAGGGGGGATACGCATATTCGATTTCTGACCTTGCATTGCTTTCCAGTGTCACAAATACTCAACATTAAAAGTATCAACGAGAAAGCTCGAGAATTTTGATACAAGCAGATGATGATTCATATTATCATCATACTAATTCTATCGGGATATCTTCACTTCCAATCCCTTCGCACTCTTGACCTGAATGATCGGTTGTTTTCGGTAAAGGGTTTTTCCTTTTGCAATCAGGCTTTCGTAGGATGCTAAGGCATGGTCGACAGTAAGCTATCTGACGTCCTCGCAATAAATCAGCCTATCAGTTGAAAATGTCTTTCCAAATTTAAAATGGGCAAGCAGGTTGTAATGTACAAACATTTAAAAAAATACCGGTTTTTGCCATTTTGACCGTTTCAAAACCGCAGTTCCTGCTGTTGATAGATTTTGCATTAAAAACCTGCAACCTCCTATACACCCCCTCTTCAAGAACTGAAACAAAACCAAATGACCGAATTTCCAAGCTTGGATCCACACTTTGAAACCCTCACTTCTCATGAGTTAAAAATGTGATGCGCTCTATAAAAAAAAAAAAAAAAAAAAAAAAAAAAAAAAAAAAAACGCATATACCGTGTGAACGAGTAAATCAGTCCCCAGAGAAAATAATTAGCTCTTCTCCTATTCTTACGGGAAGAAAATTAGTAATACTAGCGATACTTTGCGAGAGAAATGTTAAAGATTCGTTAAAAATTAGGCGTGTAAACATTAAGTCGAAAAATATGAAATTACGAAATGTCAGAGGTTTAAAGTTTACAAAAATGAAGGGTCACAACACTGTGCGGCGAGCTAGGCCTGCAACCAGCCGCGCCGCTCCGGACCAGATCTTGTGTATTTTTTTTCTGTTTGTATCAATTCTCGCATTAAATATTAAAATATCTTCCCAATAAACTGTCATATTCCAAGTTGACGCGCACTCTCAATCGTGCGAAGTCATACCCCACTATATTTTCTCACTCCTATGAATAACAACCCCCCCCCCACTCTCTCCTTCCCTTCACCCTCCCATAGATCTTCGAGTGATGAGCCATGTCTCATATCCATTGGACTCTCAATACAATGCTGAAGGCCCCCCTCAAAGTCATCCTCTCCTCTAGTCGTTTATTAACGCCCCTCTAAGCGGTTGAGTTGCTAACCGGCTTTCCCTATGGACTTTGCACATTTTCGCACGAGGATACTTGAAAAAAGTAGGGTGGTCTGAAAATAAGGCAATAAAAATATATTTCCATAAACTGTGAAATGATGACCAAACTACCTCAGTTCACCATCTTGTTTATTGGAACATGTAAAAAACATTGAACTATCGGGTGTGCGTTAAGCACACTCGAGTTCGATTATTTGCGTGGGTTTAAAAGAACAAAATGCAACGTTGCTACAGATTTCATGCATTCACTCTATTGCTAGAGTCATACAAAAATTAGGGAAAGTCCAAAGTGTCCAATTTAGAATGACATGTCTGAAATTTAGTTTGGCAACGCTCAAGCTTTTCGCTCCAACACCTGAAAAAATATGTGCAGGAGGCTCTTATTATGTCCGAATGAGAATTCACTGCAAACAGCTAATTACTGGGACCAGCGTTGCGAGAAATTTAGAAAAGTTGCAGTTCGTACATTTAAACCAATGAAAACTATCGAACTATTGGGTGTTCTATAAACACCTTCACATTCGATCTTTTAAATGGGTTTAAATGGACACATTCCAACGTTGTCAAATTGCACGCTACGCCACTGACTGGGACTGAAACACGGATCAAGGCGTTTTGAAACTATTGACAATACTAAACTTCTTAAGATCATTATTTAATAAAAATTCACTGTTGGGACAGAAAAACTCTAGAATGCCATTCCTCTTCAAATTATTTAAAGAGCCATTAACCCTCGAAGGGCCGGCCGGGTTTGTTCAAAAGAACGCCTCTCTTACGTTTATATATGGAAAGTAGTTAACTGTTCGTACTCGAGGGAGCTGGAATTGCCTATACGGTACGTTGAAGGCGCCCGAAGAAAGCTTATCTTGTAAGTGTTTTTGTCGAGAATCGCCTTTATCTGGAATGAAGACTGAAACAATATGTGAAATGAACTAAAGGAGTAAAACGAGTATACTCAGGCTTGGCCCATAAAGGGTTTTGTTTTTTTTTTGTTTTTGTTTTTTTCCAGCCCTATCTTCATTTAGACGAAAGTTCCCATGGCTTTTTTTCTTCTCTCTTGACAAGTTGGTACTAGGCAAATCCTTGGTTTTGTACTCAGATCATCGTTTTGTATGTACTTGCTGTTTGAAACGATTCACACGAATATTAACAATGCATTTTTTTCCCCACGCTGCATTCTTCCACAGATTTAACGATTCATTCTCTCGAGATTCGTCGTCGAACGATTTCAAATCTGTAAACGTTCTTGAATGTATGCGCTCTGAAGCCAATCTCGGCTCAACAAATACAACGTCATCATGCGACAGCCCCCCGCTTCGAAAAGAGGCAGGCTCAAACTAACTCAGTGCTCCACGATTCGATCCTTGGTTAAATCTTAATTGATATCGATTAATCGCTCGAACGACCGTATCGAACCGGATTATCAATTGAAACCTACTTCAAAGAACAGAAAAAAATGCTTCTGAAACAACAAGTTCGCTCTTTCTGAGAAATCCTTCGTTTAAAGATACGACCGAAGAACTTTTATGAGCACAATGCGAAGGTCTTACAGATCTTGAGTCCTCTCTTGAGAGATTGACTCCAATTTGTAACGCTCGGAAATATTTGTCGACTCATGCAAACAATACGTCAGATGCTGGGGACAGATAGGTATCGATTTATTTGCATTTCGATCGGATATGAACTCAGCTCGAGTTAATCGATTGAGACGCGCGGGAAATAAGGGCATCGAAGCCGGCTTTAAACTACCTAAGGCAGTGCGGATGAAAAATGTGGGGATTAAGGGAGAAAATTATGATGAATGACGGAAAATGTTGAGTGCCGGGGCTGAAGGAAAGATGACGAAGGAGATGAAGGTGTGAGTCAGTGCTGCCAAATTTAGTGAAAAATATAGAAATTTTCCATAAGACTTAATGTAAAATGTGTTAATTTTTGCCAGATCTGGCAGCACTGGTGTGAGTTGTGAGTCGTGAGGCGGCGTTTTAACGCCAGGGAGGAGTCATTCTGTCGGTGGAAACGATTTATCAAGGTGACACCCTCCCGAAGCAGCTCTGAGAGATAGGCTACCCGCGTGGCAGAGGAGGAAAGGCGCTAAACTTACAGGATGACACAATGTGTATCTAGAAATTGATAAATTCATTCAGTCTGACAATATTACGGTCGATCCATGATTGGTGGTTATCAATGCTATAGGAAAAGCAACGTTCGTCATAGATCGAACCCACGTTCCTTATAGATCGAACATTTTTTTCTTCCGCTGATCGTGTGTTGGAAATTATAAAAGACTCACCAAAACTGGATCGATATAACGCCGAAGAAAGTTTTCGTGATGAAGTGCCCGTACATTGAGTTCAAGAATGGGTCTGTTGCAAAATTTTGCTGAGGCATCATATGGATGGTCCGCTCTTGAGTAAAATCGCTTTAAAATCACATTATAAGCATCACATAAAGTCACAAAATCTACTCATGAACCCACAAAATACGTTTTGAGGAAAGCCTAAGATGGCTCTCAAATTGGCGACGCAACCCTGAAAGCTTGCACCACGAGCAGCAAAGATGACCGACGACCGGCATTCTGTAAAGTTGGTACCTGTTCGACGTTTCCTTTTCAGAATTTGAGCAAATCGGCTAAAAACGTGATATATTCACCATAGTAATTATGAACAATAACGAGAAAGTAAAGTTTATCGGAGAAAAAAATCACACAGAATGACACAAAATGTAGGCATTTAGAGGAGACATTTGTTTTACATTCTAACCAACAATATTGTTCTTTTGCTGCGCGCAGTGCATGCATGCAGGGCTAAATTGACCATTCGACCGCCATCTTAGGCTTTCCTTAAAAAGCTTTTTGTGAGATCATAAGTAGAATATGATACTTTTTCATGCTTTTGATGTGATTTTTCCGCTATTTTTCTTAAGAATCTGCCCTCCATTATTAGCTTCAGCAAATGTTTGTAACAGATCCATTGAAACTTTTGTTCAACGAATTTGCTCTTCGTTTTTTTTACAGGACCGCCTTAAAATCATGTTCCGTCTGAAATTATTTTTATGAGCTTTGCAGCACATAATCTGCATCGATGAGGTGATATTTGTTATAAGTATAATCAAGCATAGTTTCGATCTTTGCATGTTCCGAGGAATTTGTGCTGTCGCATGAGCATAATAAGTCCTCTACAGACGACTTAGTTGGCTCCTGAAAGTTGGCGTTTGATCATCAGTTTTGCGGCCTTCATGTTCAGATGTTTGCAAATGAATTTGATTAAAAACTTTAAAAAAAAAAAACTTCGATATTATCATGATTAATGAGTTTGAATAATGATTTATATGATGGTCCTCGGCCATTTAAATGATCACTGATCGTCCAACATGGCCGGAGCCAGCA
This sequence comes from Trialeurodes vaporariorum, assembly GCA_011764245.1. Lineage (NCBI taxonomy): Eukaryota > Metazoa > Arthropoda > Insecta > Hemiptera > Aleyrodidae > Trialeurodes > Trialeurodes vaporariorum. The sequence continues at coordinate 2,210,506 of VMOF01000001.1, forward strand.
ATTTGGCAACTGTGGATTCTTCCCATTTGAATGTATGACAAACAATCGTTTCTTTAGTGGGCCATGACCCAATTTCCAATCGATTATTTCAAATGCATTTATATGGGAAGAATCCTCAGTTGCCGAATTGCTGGCTCCGTCCATGTCGTCCAAGAAGCATATTTTATTGACAGGTTTGGGTGCAAATTCGAGGCTCAGAACTTTTCGGAGAACATCAGATAGCAAACGGAACCAAAAATCTTTGACCAATCATATTACATCGGTGTAATTCCATTCTCATCGTTGGGAACTGTTTTTGTATACCCGTCCCTCGAAGTATGGGCAAAGCGCGAGGTTTCTGAAATTGAAAATCTGATCACTGGTGCATCGGAATCGTTGTCGAACCTCCAATTTACACCAAAATCTAATGATTAATCACGCCATTATGGAGTTTTAATCAATCGCGAAAAGTGGCAACCACGCCTGGGAATTGAATTCGGATTCGTAGTTAGTCGTAGTCATCGGCTATCGACAAGTCACGGGGGGTCAATCCTCAATCCCAATCGCAGAGAGCGTCACCAGCCACCGATGACGAGTCAACAGTCACCGTTGACTCGGCTCCCTTTCCCCTCTCCCCGCCACCCGTCCGCGGAACTCCCTGTCCTACAATAACTCCTGTGAGCTACGCAGGGTCGCGGGGCCGGGGCCAAAGCCAAAGACAAAAGGTGTCTGTTGTTGTTCTCATGTGCCGGAGCTTAATTCTAATTCTCGGGTTTCTTCGCTGGATAATCGGATCAGACTGACAGCCGATGCCAAGGCAGCGCTGCCACAGTGCCACAGTGGTGCCAGATTGGGGTGAAAAAGCATTATGCTTTACATTGATTTAAATGGGGACGATACGGCTTTCTACCCTCGATCTGGCAACATTGAGCTGCCACATTGAAAGAAGGAAAATCTCTGTGATTTTAACTGAAGGACATGGCGCGGACCATATTCACATTCATGAAGTTCTTGCAAGTAAGGTTAACAGATTTTTTCAACAAAAGTTAGGACAGTTGTTGTTCGTGTAAGAAGGGGAGGGCACCCCGAGCAAACGGGAGGTCTTCGGGTACTTCCCTAGAAAATTTTGAAATTTTAGTTTCTCTTAAATGCAATGTTAAGCTGCTTTACTGACAACAGCTTGGGTGTAATTTATATTCGTTTTGAGTTTAAGGATGAATGGTCCGACTTTATATCATTTTCATGGATAGCACAGTCAATAGTAGTAAGCTTATACTGTTGTTAATGGTTGCTAAGAATTATACTTTCAGTCTATATGTATACCAATGGTGATTGTACAGTAAACGATTAATCATCAATCAATGTTTCTCTATTTATATAAGTCTTAGTTATTTATATCTTATTCAGAAATTGTACAGAATTAATGGTGACCTCGATGTGATTAATACCAAACAACAGTCTTATTAGGTATACAGCCAAATTGAAATCAATACTGGTAAAACTAGCCCATTCACTTAACTATAACCTCCTAATTTTCCAAAATTTGTCATCTTGCATTTTTATGCACTCATAGGAGAGCAGGTGGTTCACGAAATATTTATTTCAAAGTTTTGATCTGGCATTTTTACGGATCATTAAGCATTTAAACGTTCCTCAAGGAACAACCACTGGAACAAGCCATGGTCGTCTGCGGAGGAAGCTCAATCAAGGAACAATTTTATACATTCTCATCATGCCCTCTCTACCGATCTGCATTGCTACCAGTCATATCAAGAACAATTGCCCGCATAGATGCAAGAACACTTGAAGTCAAGACACTTGCACCCAACACCTCAATTCACCATCTTTACCAAGTTACATAGGTACGTCTTTTGACTCGATCAGGGTTTTCACTTTTCTTTGCTCACAGCATGCAGTTGAAATACACGAAAGAATAAATTGATTGCATTTGCAAATTATCCAGATTCGAATGAGGCAGTTGCAAGGGTCTGAAACTTTCTGTTTTTCATAAAGAATATGATAGTACTTGTTGAGCTGAGAACAATGGTGCCTTTGGTTTTTTCCTGAATGTCCCGGTTTTGGAGATACACACACGTGTAAAGTTGCAAAAAATCGTTGGCGTAGTGACGTCACTACGCAGAATTCCCATTTAAAACAATGTATTTTGGGCCAAAACCTCATCTGCTCTGTAACAATGGGACTTAATTAGAGACCAAAGGCACTTTTGTTCTCTGCTCATCAAGTACTTTAATTTTCTTTATAAAAAACACAAAATTTCAGACCCTTGCAACTGCCCCATTGAGTGAAACTTATACAATCGAGTCATTCGGTTTATACGATATGGATCGATTTGTTTAAAATATTGATTTTCGAAATAATCGATTTGGAGCAGCAGATTTGACTGTCAGCAGTTGCAGTGGTCCCAGACAAATATATGACTTTAAAGAAAACACTTCTACTGTTCCGCCCTTATATCTTATTCGCTATCCCGTCAAATTCACTTGCGTTTGTATTACAATCATTTCAGGAGCTGTGACATACTGCACGCTACATATTCATCAAACGCAGCCAATGAATGCTAACTAATTTATGCAATGTTACGCAATATTAATTGTTATTTATAATCAACATCATCATTATTGTTATTATTATGTATGCAATCATTTATTTATTCTGGTTTCCCTCACTATGTACTTGCATCATCAGTGTTCAAGTGGGTACCTCTTATCAGAAAAACTCTTGATTTTTACTTTTTGCGGAGTTGGCAGTGCTGTAAAATATACTACCAACTTTACAGATCACAGATTATTATTCATGATCGAATGAAGTTTCATACATAATCATTGGATTCATTTATTCTCATTTCGAATTAATTCATGTGATTCACTTAAGATTTTTAATGCTTCAAAGTACTTGAGGTGGCAAATAATTCTGAGCATTTTAATTTCCGCATTAATTAAACTGAAATCAAAACTATGCAACTAAATACAAAAAGTGCGGTAGTTTGTGTACATTAGAGCTGATTTCGTCACATGACACAAATATTATCTTACTCAAATGATACTTTATGTTTTCTTTTGACAACTCAACAATTTTATTATTTTCCATACGTTTCATGTGATTCAACAATTCTGGGCGCTGAACGAATAAGCGCAAATGTATTGTGGTTGCAGACTTCGGATTACGAAGAGATTCAATTTGTTCCTACCTGTGAGTGTCTCTTGACTTAAAAAAAGCACCTCTTGTTGAAAAAAAGCGAAACTTGAAAAAAGAAGCAGGTATAAGATTATTATTGCATTATTCTAGTTATATATTGCGAACTCATTCAGGGGAGACAACCATCGCAACCAAGCATCGATGAAAAATGGTAAATGTTACACTTTGATTTATTTGCACCAGCAAGAGACATCAGCAGGCTACTTCCAGACCAGATTATTAGATCATAATGCTGCCTTGCCGCCCCCGAGTCAAAAATGAATACAAGCACACCATCGAATTTATGGGCAGTAACTTGTGTATTAGGAAATTTGCTTGAACTGAAACACACATTTAGCCAAGGAATCTTCGTACTTCCGCGTTTTTTCCATTTTTGTCCATATACTTTGACCTCAAATTTATTCGTTAAAAATAATAAAAGGAATACAAGAGCTATTCAAAGGTTTCTTCATTACATTCAAGTATACATCTTGAACCAATCCTCCGCGGGGAGCCATAAGTAACTGGTAACTAAATAATTACGAAACGATTTCATTGGTTAGTACGAAACACTTGTCTGGTGAATTCTTTGTCTGACATAACGACTCAACGCATTCCTTCTTCACTTAAAATGCATCTGAGGGATTGACATCACAGTACATGTAACGGTACTGAAATCGTAAATTGTAATCATAACGGTGAAAATAAATCGTTTAGATCTATTTCTATACACCCAGCTTTAATATAACTTGGTGAAATGGTTTAGGTAATCTCTTATAGCATTGACATCGTCTATTTTGCAGCTAATTTTTTCAAGTGGTGGACGAAAATAATTACGCGAATATTAAGTAAACGCTCTCAAACTGCCTTAGTTCAGAGTGCTAGTGATGCTAGAGTGATGAAACTTTTTACTATCCTGCCATAAATCAATCTTGTGGAATCAGTATTAAAATCTATCGTACACAATCTAATTCAAATACACAAAATGGTGAATCCATTCGCGCTAATCAAGCAACTAATGTACTCAAATCAGAGTGCTCCATCTCTTAATTCATTGACATCATGTCACTCTGAACACCCATTTGAACAGTTCATTCTATGGCTGTACAGATTTTCTTCCTTCATATCCTTGTGCATATTACCCTTCGTTAGAGAATCTAACATGGCTGATTGGAGCGATCGCTCATTGTTTCCTCTTTAAAAAGATTACCTTACTCTAGCATTCATCTTAATCAATCTGCAACTGTTGAACTCACTATAGCTGATCTGGCTGGAGTTCAATCCGAAGTCTCAAACTCAATCTACAACTATCAGTTCAACCAGACCCATCTTCGGAAAAATATTCCACCCACTTACCATCCAAGGGAAGTGACGAATTCTTCCTCAACGCTTCTGTGACAAATGTCTCCAACACTTTTCAGACTTCTCTCCATGAAATCACTCACACCGGGAGCACCTTCTCAAAATTCAGATAAGCCACCCGTGTATGTAAGCACTACGTGCGCACTTACCCCAAACAAAATAGCATAACCTCCAAATTAAAACAGTGAAGGCAAAAGGATTTTTAAACTGTGGATTTGAAGGTTCAATATTACAGATTTTTTTCTTCAGGAGGAGGAAAACCACGATACGAGCAAAAAGTTTTAAGTTTCGTAGAAAACTATACAGAAGAACAGCTCTGGATTCAATCTACTAGTTACGTCTTTAAATAACCAAATACCAAATGTAATTGTCTTGTAAGTTATCATCTTCTGTCTGAGGTGAGGAACGTACGTATAGAGATCCGTCTGAACTTGGAGCAAACTTTTCTCAGTGTGAGGAGTGAATCTCAAAATGTTTTAATGGGCTGATAGTTCATCTTACAGAATTTTACATAAGATTTGACGATATGATTATCTCCTGGAAGCTCTTGGAAAAGCTCCATTTCATACGGAAAGAATTGCGTTAAAATTGACAATACGCATAGGAGATTTTGGCGTCAGCCATGAAAGTATGGTAAATACAATGTAATTATTTGGTAAAATTAGGATAACTGATTGCTCATTCTACCAGATACCTGGTATAGTTTACTGTACTGTCACGACGTTAACCATTCTTTCTGATTGATGCTCAAATTTGTTATGATTATGGATCATCGTACAATGTACCGTACTTTTTTCCGTGATAAGAATTCCTCAAGTTAATGAGATTAAATTTAAATATTCTGAAATTGAGAAGGAGATGATGAAGCTTCTATATTGCCAAGCAAGGGACTTAATGATCTAATATGTGCTGTCATAATTTGGGGGCGGGGCATGACCAGGGGATCAATGTATCAAACCCTCTCTCGCCTCAGAACCTCTATACCGCCGAAAAATAACAGTAAATTTCACGGAAAAATAGACCTTCACCCATAATGGATTGAAAGTACTGAAATTGATGACCAATCATCACTTTCAAGCTCCCTACAGCTTCGACTCCCAAAAATTCAACACTGCCCCCCTCCCAAGAAAAAAATTCTAGTCACGTCACTGGCGCGAATCGTTGTGGTTATATTCAATCTGTAACCAAAAAGGACAAGACACACACCCTGCAGGAAATTGACCCGTACCATGGCGTCATTTTGAAGGATTAAAATATCTATGTGATAGTTTGAAATTCTTGATTTTTGTCTTCGCCCCACCAATTTGGCAGCTCTGTCTCGATGATGAGCTATTGCATAGCGCTAAGTTGACGTATACGGAATACAGATGAGTTATGCCACCCTTCCCCCCCTTCGGAGTATCGGAGGTGAACCTGAAGGAGGATTAATCCAGGGTGAAACTTTGGCAATCCTAGCCTCAACCCACGACCACAGACCATTGATCCGCTCAGTTGCATACCTTCCAAGGCTCACACTCATAATAATAAGAGGTGCGATATAAACTGCTTTGGCCAACCAGAATAGCGCATTCGCGCCCACGCAGATAATATGACTTGTATCGCTTCGATGTATGTCTGGCAGAGGGTGTGTGTTGTGTGTTCGATGGACTTTGGAGACACGAAGAGTGGAGGACGTGCCTCGTATTTGGGGATGGGTCCCAAGTCTTTAATTTTAACCTCTAACGAACAAAAAAAAAATCGTCCTCGTGGCGAGCGACAAAAATAAAAGTCTATCGAGTGGGGATTAAAATGATTCGTCGTCGGTCACTTGAGGCGGGTTTCAAAGCCGTGGCGCGACGGCGAAAGCCTTGTCCAAGGTTGTCAAGTCTAATTAGGTTTTCATAGGAACAAAGTGACTCTATGGTAACAGGATTTTCCGCTGTCGTCGAAAAATGACATGTGAATCGCATCGTTAAAACGTCTAAAACTACCGCAATTGAATGGCTATTTCTCAAAAGCTGAAAGTGGTGCGATTTTGATGTATAGTAAAATTTAAGGTTAGTTTTTGTTGAGCTTGTTGAAAGAAGCCTTCTTGGTAGATTCGTTTGGTAGCTTTAAAAGTTCCGAAGATGCAATGTCTATCTTTATTGAAGATTCTGCTTCATCTTCATCTTCCTAAATAGATCCCATCAGACTCTGTCCTGTGCTATTTTTTTCCCCCAAAATCTTATGATGTATTCTCGTAGCGCGCTGTAGTGACTTTCTCATCCGCTAGTGAGGGGCCTTTCAGCCACCACTGTCGACCGCTCTCTGAGACCATAGCTTTCCCACCTTTGACCGTCATTTGCCAAAGCCAGAGTCAACAGTTTGAAAACGTTTCATCTTTACGTCCAAGATCCAATCCCAAGAAACATGTTAAGACCATTTTAAGCTTTCTACGAATAATATTACGGGTTGAAGCGGAGAGTAAATTGTGAGTTTCAAAGTTGAATGAATTCAATAACAAATTTCAAACTCACTATTTCTTGCTCGAAACTTTGAATCGAAATGTTGGTCATATAAAGCTAGGAATGGTTTGACATGTTCTTTTTTGGGATTTGATTGTGAACGCAATGTAAAACGTTCAAACATGCTTTAAAACATAACTCTAGCTCACACAAATTTAATGATGGCCAAAGGTGGAAATGTGAAGGTTTCAGAGAACGTGCGATAGTGCACCGGGAAACATTTTATGTTGCCGTAACAAGAATTCTGGTAGTAATTCAATTCCAGTTACTTTCCCAAAAATTCTGTCCAATACTTTCCACAACGGAATTCCGATTGAATTAACAGGATTATTTTTCTTAGTGTGGCACCTCTCCAGATTGGATTAAAATGTCAGTATAGATCACTATGAAGATTCTCTTGACTGTATGAGGTCACCCTAAAATCATCTCCTTAAAATACGCTGACATTTCCTTTCGACGTGTGTGGTAGGCAATGGTACAAAGTTTGACTTTTTGGCGTTAAACGTGACAACAATGTCCTGTCTGTTCTGTCTATGTTCGCGATTCACTGATCCAATCCAACAGGAAAACCAATTTCGTCACGACAAATATGATACTCGCGTTTCTTTCTCACACCAATTATCGCGATTGCAAGGATCTGTTGCCGAATCATGCACTTTGCCTTATTACTATGTTTATTCACAATATTTAAAATCGTGTTTTGTATTTTTATTTGTACATTTAGTGTTTGAGCTGCATTCGTTATTTTTGGAGGTTTTTCCACCAGAATCGACTGTTAGAGCGCGCTTGAAATGTGCAACAGCTCCGTTACGGAGGGGTAGGAAAAGTGTAAAAAAGAAGGAAAAATCGTCACGAATGCATTCAAAACACCTAAGCTCTGGTTGGAACAGAATTACTTAGTAATTAAATTAAATTTTAAAAAAAATAATAATGTACAGTTTTGAAATCACGGGTTGCCATATGCCACTTCAAATTCAAGTCGTGAATGCGTGAGGGTAATTGGGCGAGGGACACCCATAGAGTCGTCAGCTTTCCTGTGTCTATACTCAAGAGCAGCAAAGTCAACGGTATTTTCGGCTATGTTTTCTAAAGTAAGCCAATACCACCTTAATAAGATACTAGAATCCAGGGGCTTGAGGTTATGTAATTAGGCTGCCAACGTTTCTACATGCTCTTGTCGGAGAAAGGAGGGTTTTTTCGTTGATATTTTATTTTTTCATCATATTTACGGCGGAAAACCCCAGTTTTACTTGATTTTACCCAGTTTACCCAGTTTTACCCCCCTGGACGTTTCAGAGCGTTTCCGCGAAAATCAATTTTTTCACAAAACACAACACTAAATGATCCTCCGTCTCACATTAACCAACAGTAAATAAAGGGTCCCCCTTTTGGTGTTATGCATTTTTAATGTGTATAGTTTGTGAAAAAAATCGTGTTTTCAGGGAAACGCTCTGAAACATCGAGGGAAGTGTCCTGATCAAGTAGAACTGGGTTTTGCCGCCGAAAAAATGATGAAAAATGGAAGTAACTGAAAAACCCTCTTTTCGCGATAAGAGGCTGTATCAAAGACGACATCCTGATTACGGAACATCTCCCGGATTCTGGTATGAAGATGGTATTGCGTAAGCCTATATGAATTTTAAAAGACCCGCTATAGACCACGGAAGAAATATCCCAACAAAAAAGGATGCTGTGAAGATCGATGAACGGAAGAGTGCTTGGGCTGGGAGAATGAAGAGTAGGTGAGAGTTGAGTAGGAAAGAATCAACCAGGGACCAACCGAGGCGAAGGTAATGTAGGGAAAAGGGGGGAGACATTTTCACCGACTATAATCGATGGGCGGGGGGTATAAGGACGGGAAAGGCGTCAGGGAGGGAGTGGGTGGAGAAGGACGGTACCTGGAAAAATTAATCCGGTGAAAGCCAGGGCGCATAATGGGCAACTCGTCTGCTCCAAAATTGAGAGAGAGAGAGAGAGAGAGAGGGAAAGAGGGGAGAGAGGGCCATTCATTGTAGAAAATAAACCGTGGAGCAAACAGCGTTTATCGCGACACAGTGAATCGAACGTGCAAAGTTTCGAATGCTCAGAACTATCACTAAGTATTTGATTTCAAATCCCTCAAAACCAAGCCATCAAACCAAATGGACTGGGCCTTTTTTATCTGAGGGATTAGATAACTATTCTTACGCAGAAGTGCTTCTTTTGCCTAACGCAATAATTGAAGGCACCAGAAGATACTTTATCCAGCAAATGTCTTGGGAAACCCTATTTTTCATAAAACAACAATTTGGCACTGTATGAGCTAGATCATGGTCATGAATTTCAGGAGGGGGAGGATTACTCCGTGCATTCCTCCTGAAAACCATTACTTTTCTCTAAAATCAAAAAATAGCACCATGAGGTATGAGATGGAGCAGGATTAATGGACTTTTTGGAAACAATTAGAACTCATTGCTTCCTCCAATCAAATTATGGATACTATACTGAACTAGATCAAGTCGTCCTTTTTTTACAAAAAAAAAAAAGAAAAAAAGATAAGAGAACTCTAAAACGTTGGAAATTGAATATAGACATGTAAGTCAAAACAAAGGCGGTGCTATATTTACCCTCTAGAAATGTACTCATATTCCAGTCTTTTCAAAACTCCACAATTTTAAGGATCGGTCCACTGAAAATATTTCGAGAGAAACGCGATTCAAGAACGAAGGTTTGAGTTTGTGGTACTATGAGTTTCTGGTGTAATTCAACGCTAAAGGTATAATCCCACACTCATTTCAGCTTGTGTAATTCAACGCTAAAGGTATAATCCCACTCTCATTTCAGCTTGTGTATTGTGTAATTCAAAAAGTCTGCTATAGGGAGTGCTAAGTCGAATTTTAAAATGTGGTCAAAAGGTCTTCCATAAAATTTTAAAATATTTCAGATATTTATCTTAACCCTATGAGTTCGAAATGAACGATCAGAACAAAATATTCCAAAAATTTTGAAAGTTTGTTTGATCAAAATTCTCGGGTTGATCGAAAAATTCCGAAATTTTGTTCATTTGAAATGATTTTAATATCCTTCAATTTCGTTCATTCGTTAGAAAATTCAATTTAAAATTCAAAACTAGATCGATTCAAAATTACGATCGAACAAAACATTTCGAAGATTAAAATCGAATGAAAATGTACGAAAATTAAATTTCGATGGAATGAAAAATGTTGAAGTTTTTAATCAAACGTACAGTCCTGATGTGAGGACTGCTGAATCAAACATGGTTTAGGTTTTCAAAAACTTGATTTCTGTTTCCTTTTTGATGTCCGAATTTTGTTATGACTTGAGCCACCGTGTGCCGCGGCAGCCGAGCCAACCACACTAGATCGAGCTCATAAGGCAGGCAGATGCACCATCTACTGACTCGACTCGACCCGTCCGCGTCCCATCCGGTCCCGTCCCTTCCCGTCCCGAAGGATCGCGACTAGCTCCTCTCGGAAAAGGGGGGATGGGGTTGAGGGAGTCAAAGGGGGCCAGAGGGAGGGGGCGGCTAGCGAACGACCGAGGAACCGAGCGCGGAGTGGAGCTTGTGAGCTTGGCGGTGGCGCGGAGGTATGGAGTGCGAAGTTGAACCCATTAACGTCTTATCGCGCTGAAATAGCGCCCATATTTCTCCCGGGCGCCGCTATCTTAATAATGTATCACGCCCGCAGGTTTCGCCTCCCGTTGTCATTGGATACCCGGGAAACACCTCCCCTCCCATCCCCTTTCTCCTCCGTCCCCACTTCACCGTTACCCACCTTACCCCCAACCCATCCTTCAAGTCCCCCCTCCGCCACGTATAAGAAGGAGGGTTCGGTCTGCAAGCTCTTGCCTTTGCGCTTTCCTGCTCGCGCCTCGCCTGCCTTCGACTCACCTCATTTTGAGCTTGGAGGAGAGAGAGAGGAAAAGAGATGAGATGGTAGGGAGGGAGTTGGTTGGGGAGAGGGGAGGAGGAGAGGAAAATGTGGAAAATGGTTTTGGCGCTCTACGTGTGAAGGATTACCGTGAAAGCTCTCTCATTTTCTCGCTCTCCTTTCCTTTCTCTTTAACCATTCTCTATCCCTTTCTACTCCTATCTTCCCTCTGTATACTTTTCCTTCCTCCACTGTTGCCTAGGCAACACCGACGCGGCAATTTAGATTTTCTGCACGGACGGACGCGTCGTTTCCCCCGTGCCCGAGCGCCATCGCACATAGGACCGCGGTTTGAAATTGAATGATCGGAACCAGAAGTTATTTGGTTGAAAGTCTTTGGAACAGTCCCTTTAGCAGTTTGATCGCAAGGAGGCATAGAAAAGCACAACTCGAATGTTTTTCTTTGTACCTCGTCAGGTGTTACTGGGCATTGTGGAATTATTCAAGTTTTTTGGAGGAGGGGTGGGTTATCAGTCCAATCCTTCAGTCCATAAGGTATATCCATTGTTATGGGGTGTTTCCAAGATCTGGGAAGTGAGAGGGGTGGGGAGTTTATCCCCCGCGAGTGTCATCCGTTTGTTTTATAGAGACAACTTTTAAAGAAACATATTTTGGGTCTCGGATTTTTTTCTTTTATATTAATTTTTTTGTTTTTGGGGAGGGGTGTAGTATAATTTTGGTTTAATTTAAAAAAAAAAAAAAAAACTAAACTAATTTCCATTCTTTCAATATGTTATGATGGTTGACTCTGCTAAAATCCAACCATTCAGATTTAGATGGTCATTTTGATTATTTGTCGGTCAGCGACCTCACCCTGAAGTGGTAATGATCAAAATTTTGGAGCCCAACGACACCTCTTGGTTGTTTTGCTCCGTAAAAGAGACAACGTAAAGTACGTTAAACCTGGAAAATTGGAAGTATTCTTTTACAACTATGCCGATCTCGTTTTTCAAATTCCAAGAGAGACTTTCAGGATTAAAGTATTCCTTTCGAAGCCTCGTGTACATTGAACGAAAGGGCTAAGATAGAAATAGTCTTGATTGTTACTCTAGTTTGAGTCAAAGTCTGGGCCGAAGTTATTGAATTACCTGAAGTTAACGACGATGAAAAATCGAAATAAAGTTATTATAAATTCAATTCAGTTTTCAACTTTTACTTGAACCTTAATTTGTTAAATTTACAATTTTATTTACAAAAATTGAGATTAGCCCTACAGAAATGTCGAGTATTCAGAGAATATCTTTCGGAGCTCGAGGCCGTGGCACAGCGCAAAATCTAGTGAAGTCTTATGCCTTCAAATTAGATTTCATCCATGGGCTTGAATTGAAAAACTTTAACGTTGCTTGAAATCCCACTCCCGTAACAACTGCAACGTTGATTCGAATGAAGAAGTAGGGGCTTGTAACCAAAAACCAATACTCAATGGCAAATAAATATCTTAATTATTTCTGTCTTCATTGTCACTCTGTGAATTCCCTCATCTCCATGATGTAATCTTCCTCTTTCATTTATCTTTGGTGAAGCGAAATGTTCTTACATTGCAGATAATGACTGAACTTCCCGAATTAGACAACAAACCATGCAAATGACATCAATAAAGCAATGTACGGCATGCTGTAGGTGATGCAGGTCTATCTTTTTCTCTGAATATCTATATCTCTACAAGTCTGCAAGTCTCTCTGACCGGCATGATACGTAGACTTTTTCGGAATATCCCGTCAAGCCTGTTACTTAACAGACTTAGCCATTTGGGCTTTGCAGACAGAGTTGTGCAAATAAGAGAATAATCAGTTACACGATTACTGAGTATTAATCAGTAATCGTCAAACCTTTGGACGGTAATTGAATTTAGTCTTTACAGATTTAAAATAAACTTTAGAGTCATTTAAATTAGTTCTAATTTTGCTGCAACTTTAAATATGATGAGTGACTCATAAAAACTCAGCCCTGATCACCGTAAGATCTCCCTCTCAAAAACGACGATTACAATTACCAGCACTTTTGACCCAAGTCTACTTGTAGGAAAGCAAAACATTATCTGAAGAGGATAAACGAACAAAAGAAAACAATGGAGTTCGCTCCGGTTGTTGATTGCAAATCTTCTGATATGAGAAAAAACATTCATTTTCAGCCTTTCAGGAAAACACTCCTCACACGACTAGATCCCTTGGCTGCTAGTAGAAAGTGCGATCTTTAATTGAGGTTCGAAGGGTTTTATTGATGCTATCGAAGTGATTGACAAAAGTTTAAAAAAAAAAAAATTCTCGTGCTTTTTTATCGTGAAGATCAACGTCAGTGAATTGGTATGATGAAACAATATTAAATGCCTTTTTTGCGCACTCAAAATAAAGTCTCAATTGGAAAATCAGATAGTCAACAACGCGCTTAAAATTAGCAATGCAAGACCGTTGAATGATTGGCAAACAAACTTGTTTCAAAGATGGTTTTGCTCAGTAAAGTGAAGAAGTGCATTTGCACGGACTAACTTAGCGAGTTGACAATTTCCAGAAAGATTTATTCACGGTTTAGACAGCAAGGAAACAATACGTCCATGCTTGTAGCTTGCTATAAGATTGAAAATCAAACACGACGCCTCCTTTGATAATATGGAGTGAAATATGTTTGAGGCAAGGTTGTGAAGCAGATGTATTGTGTCGTTTTCTCTAAAACTTTGGGGAGCATTGCGTGCTTGCGGCAGTAATGAAGAAAACTCATGTCTCCAACGTTGCGATGGAATCGTGTTGTTTCCTCTGAAAATTATTTTAATGAGAAATGTGTTCGCAGCAATAATGCAGAAAACGGCCATTGAAATGTTGTATGATGAAAACGCTCGCTGTTGCCTTTTAAAAGGAGAAAGAGTTTTTTAGACAAGAATGTTAACACTTGCGCAGCAAGCTTGTTCTTTGGTTCAGAAAGCAAGACTGAAAACAAACAAAATCATGCAACTCCTTCTAACCTTCTGTTACGAGATTGATTTGGACAGCTAACTTACCTACATCAAAATTGTTTTGTGCTTTGACACTTTTGTTTTTTTTGAACTGCGTTCACGGTTTCTGGAAGTTTTCGACGTACTTTTTATGTCAACAAATTGATGAGTATGACGCTTTTGCTTTAGTCTATCCAAGTTTCGGGTTGAGTCATGTCTAACGAACTAAGATCGGCACCATGTCATTAGATGCTTATCCTGAAGTGAGGGAAGTATGGCCGGAAGATTTTTTTGCCTCTTGTTTCTTAATCTTAAATCAAAAATTGTAGTTAATTCAAGTGAAACCAGTTTTTAATGAAAATGCAAGTTTTAAGAGCGGCTGCCTGGACAAAAAGTTTTAATTCAACAATGAAGACGAGAACATTTTGCTTTTAATACGTTTGTTTTAGGTTTATTAATATCAACTTCTTGTGTGTCCACATAAGCATTCTAAACTCTTTGCACCTTAATTTTTAATTTAAAGTAAAATGGATCAGACACAGTTTAAACATTCGAGTTTACCAAGAGGCAAACAAACGGAGTCCGTGTAAAATGACCACACTTATTAGAATTATATTACCTACTTTGGTGTCTGCAAAACTACGTTTCATAGAAAACCCCTTCCTGATGCATCCAAATCGGTACTCCAAAAAATATTCACCATCGTTTCCAACCAATTTAAAATTGATCTGTCACAACTTTCAACTTAAGGTTAAAAAGTAAGAGGTAAATATGTAGAATCCGTGAAAAATATCCTCAGCAGATCTTCATCACCTTCTTGGTGTCTTCGAAATTACGTTCCATATAAACGTCTGCAGTCCAAAAAAATTGCCTAATTTTTGCCATTGCCTCTCATTTCAATTTTCAAACCAATTTCAAATGGATCCACCCCGGTTTTTACTTTAATCTTAAAAATAAGAAGCAAAAAAAATCGAGTCCGGGTGAAATGTCGGACAGGTCTATGTCATATGTCATATTATGGCTGCCTCTTCCTTGGTGTCTCCAAAATTTCGTTTCTCAAGTCTCCTCTTTGGTTTTAGCTCTTTCTTAAATGTCAGTCCTAGACCTCGTTTCAGAAGTATATGCTACCCCCAACCGATAATCTTTGGAATAATTCCAACGTTATTTCTTATATTGCATGATGGAAATGATAAAAAAAAATGTTAGCTTTAAATTCTTATTAAAGAACGCTTGTACCAAACAGTGAACGTCTTTGGCAAGTTTTGATTTGGTTTGAAGAAGAAATGAAATTTGAAACTTCGCCAAAGATTATCTGCTAAGATCCGGCTACTCTTCTGAAACAAGCTTTAGCTCGCTCGCTGGATCGTCAGCTTGTATCGCTTCTAAAACGCTCTCACTGTGCGCGTGGCAGCCGACAAGCGTCTTCTCGCTCGCGCATTGCGGACCACTCATCGCACCTTTTACGCCCTGCCACGCCCGGCCAATAACATCATCAACTTCACTATTTCCACTTGTGAAAAATGAATCTCCTCCGCACCCCTCACCCCCGCACTCTCTCCTCTCCCACCTGACCCCCTTCAGCCCCCCTTATCCCTGCCATGGCTCTCTTTCGCGCCATTTTCCTTACCTCACCTCACTTTGCCACACCACGACCACCACCACCTCCGCACCTGTTCTCTCTTTGAATTTCACTCTCTTTCTCTTCTCTCTTCCTCTCTCTCTTCTCCCTCCGTCCACTCCTTTCGCATTTCCCGGTATCGACCTGCCACCAAGTAATTACTCCTCCATCTCTTCCCGCAACTTTCTTTTTGCTGCCCTTAAAACAATATTTCCTCGCCGATATGACACTATTTATTTCTCTCCAATCCCTCCCTCTCCCCATCTTGCGATCCTCTCTTTCTCGCTTCTTCTCTAATCATCCCCTCCAATTTTCTGACTCTCCCCCTACCCCTTGAATTTTATCTTATTTCTTTGCGATGCAAGCGAAGAGCTCGAGGTCTTTGTATTCGAAGCGTGGGGGATTCTGCTCCCGTTCCCGGTTCATCCCTCCCGTTTTTCAGACCATGGGTTTCCATGCTTCCAGCTGATCGATATACCTCTCGCCGAAGACTCTTCCCCCTTTTTTGTTGTTGGTCGGGTAAACGTCTCGCTTAGTAGGGGCTTTTTTTATTTATCTATTTATATGTAACCGAAAAGCAATACAACACGCTGACACGATGGAACGATACATATGTATATTCTTACAATGGTTATCCAGCGCGGTTCGAGAGTTCCATCGCAACGGAACAAGTTAACTACCCTAAGTATAGTTGGTCCACCGATCGCAGTTACTTTAAACCAACAGAGACCAAGAGGAGTAGAGTCCATGCGCATCACAGAAAAAACAGTAGAAAAACACTTCAGTGGCGCTGACAAAACCTTTGGTGGAAAACTGACCCATCCAGCAAAATCTCTTTATACTCATAGGCGTACCAAACCTTTATAGTTAGGTCTACTAAAGTCTTTTGCAAGGTCATTTTTCTAGCAAAAGTTTTGTCAGCCTAAGCATTTTTGTTTTTTTCTGTGGTGGTCCCATCACCGCCGCGCCGCACAGTGGTTCAATACGTCTAGGTTTTTCCGGACTTAAAAAGCTTTTGTTTTTGATGAAGAAAACGTTCAAGATTCGATACTTCGTCGAAAATATCATTTAGTCTGATGTATATTTTAAGCCCTCAAATTAATATATTTTAACTCAGTTTTTAGTTTTTAGTTACTCTTTATCACTCGTAATCTTGATTTTCGTTTGTTGAACGATATGTCCTGGAAATTTCATTTCTTCGATGCTCTGTGCACCGCGATGGCTTTCCTCACTTCTGAACTCTTCCATCGCCGAGTCTATCGATTTTTCTTCTCTCTATTTTTCACCTCAATAATGGATAAACTTATGAACGGTAGCGGCTGATGTTACAGAGATGGTAGTTGAATTACGCTCTATATAACAGTTCTCCCATACTAACAAATCTATGGAAAGAATCGTACCTTGACAATGAAGGAAGTTCTACCGTAACCGATACTTTTTCTTTGTTTCGAATGAGAGGGATCCGATATAATTGACTGATTGTGATTGCTCACAAGACGCCATTTGCTTTCTAGTTAAATGGTTTTAGAGGGATGTATACGTTACTTTCATTCTGCTATCCAAAACAAGAGATGCCATCGATGCTGGGAAATTTAAGGTAAAAAAACGTCGACAGTGAAGGAAAAAGTAAAATATAGTGAGAAAAAATCCGTCTCTGAGGCAAACCCAGTTTTTAGCAATATATCATACTTCATTTTTCGATAAAGATTTTTTTTTTTGGTGAATCTGACAATTTCAAATTTTGCGCTCTTTGCTGCAACAATATCTATACTATTCAGTAGATCTGGCATCACTGAGCATAAGGCACGTTACGGAACAACTTGGACAGAGGAAGAATGCTAGGACACTGGAACAGCGATAGACTGTGAAGCTGAGCGTGAAACAGAGGGCCCGCACTTCGGCCATAAATCAAGCGGACTTAAAAATAAAAGCACCTAGCCGAAGTTGAAGCATTTTAGCGGAAATAAAATGTATGAGCGAGGGGGAACAAAAAAAATCCCTCGGAAAAAAAGAAGGAAAGTAGAGAAGATAAAAAAAAAAAATAAATAAACCTCGATGAAAAAAATAAATAAATAAAAAAAAAGTAACCAAAAGTTTGGTGAGGGGGGAATAAAATCGGGGTCACCTGCGATGCTCCAGAACACATTTTCGTGTATTTCCAGTTGCCTGCCTCGTGCACCGCACGGCGCGTCTCTACGCCACCCGCGCAGAGCGTCACTTAGACAATGATGAATGTAATCAACCCTACCATCACCATATTGAATACCGTTGGTGTTTGGTCGATATAGGAGGGGGACAGAGAAGTAAATGAAGGTAGGGTGGAGGAAGCAGAGCTTGGGAGGGGGCATAGCAAGAATGTCCTTATCTGTTACACACTCTGACGCTTCCTCGTAGACGTGTAATAATTCTTTCATAGATCTCGGGTAGTCCTCATCTCTGCTGCATCGCACACAAGACTGAGTTGCATAGTAGCGTTTGGACTTGAAATATTATACTTTCATTATACCTGAGAGGTTTTTTTTTTATTTTTTCCACATTTTATTCAAATGAAAGTTCAGCAAAAAAAAAAAAAAAAAAAAAAAAAAAAAAGTGACTGATGCACTTGAACTGCTAATGGGTCTGTTGCGTACTTTTGCTATATCAATATGGGACATTGTTTCTGACGTAAAATTCGGCGAAAATAACGATGCGCACATTAAAAATTTTCAAAATCCACTAATTAACTCAGAAAACACCTTCCATTTCAAACAACCCGCCCTACACTAGACACTATATCACCGACTATAACTACATAGAAGGAACCATCTCGTTTATGTAAACATGAACAGAACTTACAAACATTGGAATATTTCGTTTAGGATGCGTACATTTCTTATACTATTTTGTAATCTTTGATAAACCGAAAAGACCAGACAGCAAAGCAGCCAATAGTTCATGTATTTAGAATGGAATTCCATCATTTTGTAGTTACGATGTTGTTCACTTATGCACGGTGGACGTGGCGTACGCAGGATTTTTCTTGGGAGGGGCTCGCACTGATGAGCGTTTGACTGAAAATTGTTCCCCCCCTTCCCCTCCACCCCCAAAAATCGGAGGTCTGGGGGGGCTTTAGCCCCCTTAGCCCCCCCCCCCCCTGCGTACGCCTCTGCACGGTGATTCCGTCCATGTAGTAGTATACCGGTGCAAATAGTGTCTAGTGTAGCGCGGGCTGTTTGAAATTGAAGTGATTTCCTGAGTTAATGAGTGGATTTTGAACGTTTTTAATGTGAGCATCATTATTTTCGCCGAATTTTACATAAAAATCAAGGTTCAATATTGTTGTGGCAAAAGTATGCATCGGACCCATTGCGGAAACCAAAGTAGCCATCAAAACAGAATTTCACTGGAGGAGCAAAACATTTTTTATAAAGCCAAATACTCTTAGGTTCCTTTAAAAATTTCAAAAAAATATTTTTAAAGTGATCCCACAACCTTCATGTTTGGTGATCAGATGAATATATTTTGACAGCCGACGCATCTACGTTAGAGGATAGTGTTTTCCATCTGAAATGACGATTCATCAATTTTTCTACTACCTTAGTTTCTGGATTGAGATGTCTCACTATAAGAGTGCAGATCAGAAATGTTGACAAAAATTCACGTTGGCTCGAACAAAGCCCCAGATTGATTCGAGGAGGTCTCAAATCTTGTTAAGGTCGATCAAAACATAATGGGTATTTTTGATACTTTTGCCACAGCGTTATCGAAGGTCGACCCCTGCAAGAATTGCAAGAAAATCACATAATAAAAGCATCAAAATTCACTCATGAATTCGCAACAGGCGTTTTAAAAGAAATCCAAGATGGCGGTCAAATGAGCGAGTCACAAAAAGGGAGACCCTTCTAATTGCAGATAGATCTATGATGAATCACTTTTCACAGATGGGACTGTCCCATTGTAACCCGTTCACTTGACCGCCATTTTGGAATTTTGTTACACGCATTTATTGAGTCTGAGAGTCAGTTTTGGGATGATCCCAACTTTTCTTTCAAGTGATTTTACATCAGAATAGTCCCTTTACACTACTGTAGCAAGAGTTTACTACAGACCCATTCCAAAACCGGAAATATCGCTCAAAGTTAACCGAGAATTTAATTTCGAGAAAAAAATGGGGGTAGCGAAAGTTCCCCTCGAAATTAACATTGAGTCAATCTGCAGAAACAGAATCCAAATCCAAAATCTAAAATCCAGAAATTGGGGAGTTTCAACGTACCCCATTCCAACTGAACCATCAACGATGGCCGTAACACTAAGAGCCGTAACAAAGGGAACAATCCGAAATTGCAGATTATGCATGTGAAAAGACACATTATATAATAGTGTTTATTCAAGGTGAAATTAAAATGAAAAATATGAATTTACCAGAAAAAGAAAAAGTCCTTCATAATTAAAGTTTCAAGAGCTCCCTTCAAAGATAGAGCAAGAGAGAGGCTTTTTGAGAGTCAGAGAGAGAGAGTGAGTGGAAGAGAGAAAAATAGAGGAATATAGAAAGGTAGATGAAGAGAGAGACTGACAGGATGAGAGATAGCTTGGAGGAGGGGGGAGATGGAGGAAGAAGGTATATCTCAAGATCGGAAAGAAAACCGTGAGGGTACACGATTTGCGGTGGTGCACCAAAAAAATCTATTAAATAAAGATTACAGAAAATAAAGCGATAAAATGACTGGTGTAATAATTTACATTCATTTGGGGGGAAGTTCTTCATGATACTCGGAGGGATGTCACTGAGGGGGTGAACTCACACACACTCACACCGAGTGATCCGTGAAAATCCTCAATGACGGCCGGCAGGGTGACGGCCACCGTTACAGTGTTGCGGGATTTAGGGTTAAAACAAACGAGGTATACGTAATACATATGGCTATAGTAACAGTCTAATTGGGTGAACGCTGCGTAGCCAACTCCCAATCAGAGGATTTTTAGTTTAGGATTAAGGTATAATTTCCCTTCCGCGCGTTTTGGCGAAGCATTTTGGTGTCATTAGGGGGCCATGTTATTTTTCATTATGTTTACTATGATGAAACCAAAAGATGTGAGAAAAGGAATGAGAAAAAGTATACCTTTATCCTAACCTAAAAATCCTCCAAAAAAATTGGCTACGCAGCGTTTTATCCAACGCGAGATACAACTAAAGAGGGGCGCTGTAAAACAACATTGGGGGGGGGGGCACCACGGAGGCAGCCATATCAGAGATCTCTTCCGGATGTTTTACATCTAGGCTCGGTTTGATTGACTCTTATTTTTATTTTAACCTTGAATTGAAAGTTGTATAGATTAATTTGAAATCGGTTTGAAACGAATGTGTAAGTGCAGTTTTGGAGTGTCTATTTGGGCACGCAGAGATTAGTACCATATACTACTATTTCTTTTGGAAAGGAATGGGGCAGTTGCAAGGGTCTAAAATGTTGAGTTTTTTATTAAGAAAATGAAAGCACTAGATGAGCTGAGAACAAAGATGCCTTTGGTTTCTCCTCAAGTCCCATTGTTCCAAAGATGAGATTTTGACCCAAAATACATTGTTTTAAATGGGAATTCCGCGTAGTGACGTCATTACACACACGATTTTATACAACTTTACACGTATCTCCGAAACCGGGACACTTATGAAAAAACCAAAGGCACCATTGTTCTCAGCTCATCAAGTACTATCATTTTCTTTATAAAAAACACAACATTTCAGACCCTTGCAACTGCCCCATTACATGATAGAGATACTGACGCATCAAATACAAGCAAAATTTTCCCACCCGGTTTGTTTTATTAAAATTCGGCGTTCAGATAGCCAATCTTAAACACTTTCTCCTTCATGCAAAACTTCAGTTTCAATTTATTTAAGTATAAATTTTGGTTTAAGGTCATAATTTAAGGTTAAAAAATAATAGGCAAAAAAATTCCGTCTAAGCCTGCCTCCTGCCTCACTTTGGGATCAAAACATGGTGTTGCCACTCCACACATAGCTATAGCTTATTGGTTACAATAGACTACCACTCTTGATAAATTTATGACTAGTTGCAGTAGCGGCCCGTGCAATCTGGCAACAACGTGTTCTCTCCATTTAAATCTTTGTAAAACAATCGATCTCAGGAGAGGAAATTGCATCCCTAAGATATCGATACTTTTGCATACGTTTAAATGGAAAATTAGCGTAGTTGCCAAACAGCACGAGCCGCAACTGCTAGTTGGTAAAATTGAAACCCGTTACATTGCATAGATTCAAATGGGAAATATGCGGCCAGAAATCGTAGATCTGACAACTCTGCAACGCATCCCCGAAGCTCATCCGCAAGCGTATGTATATATAAATATACTGAACAGTGTATATGGCGTATATATACTCGGATACTCATTTCACCCTCGGTGGCGCGGCGGGTGTAGCGAAGAAAAGGGCGCGGATATTGTAATTGTGTCAAATGACTGTGTTATTGTGTTGTTGTTGTTGCTCTTGTTGGTGTGCTCCGACCCCTCAATTAGATCTCACTCGCGGAGGTCTTTAGAGATTTACTGTTTGAGATATGTAGTGGCTACTTCGAAACAAATTGACTTTGGGGTGCGCTGACTCCTCTTGTGCGACTGCGCCCGATTCTGCCCAACCAAGTAGCAGGCCTCGACTCGAAACGACGCGACGCGACGCACAGAGCAAACTTTCCCTCAATAAGTCGAACTTTCAAGTACAATCAGAGCCATTAGTCCTGCGTCGTCGATTCGACGCAACCCGCGCTACACGTAGCCTGAACCTTTCTCGGTCTTGAGAACAAAAGAAAAGAAAGATAAGAGAGGGTTAATTTTATGTGTAGTGCGGGTTGCGTCAGATCGTCGACACAGGACTTATGGCTCTGATTGTACCTCAATGATAAAAAGCATGAGTAAGGGGTGCATTTATTTACGGAAATCCTTAATTTCTGGGTACTGTTCGATTGATTTATCTAAGGCTATATAATAAATCACAAAGCTCTATGAATTTTAATGGGTCATTTTTTTTTTTCGTTTTCTTAATTTTCATTTGATTCTAGATTAAATGGGTGACTTCACAATACTCTCACCAACGCTTTTCAAAAAGTTTTCCAGGCTCCTTAAATAAGATAAAACAATCCTTGGTCCTCTTGGCAATCGTATTTACTCTCTTCCATGCGTCATGTTGCTCCGCGCCACCTAGCGGAACTTTGGTTGAAACAGATACGTGGCGTAGCGCCACCGGTTGAAGAGTGTTGCAAAGTATAGCTATACTTAGTCGATCTGATGATCCGTAACGGCGGAAACCGTATTTTCAAAACTCAACTTTTGGTAACGAGCTTAAGCATTGAGAGGCAATTACGACTTCTTATAAGAAGTCCTGTCCAATACTAAAAAAAGACAAGCATGAATGGCTTGTTTGGTCCTTTTTTTTTAACCTCAAATCAAAACTTTATAATTTATTAACAAATATAAATTTTTAATTTATTCATCTTTTGAAACAAACTGGTTTTGAACGTAAGTGCGCAAGTGTTTTAGAGTGGCTAGCTGGACACAGAAATTTAATACAACTATTAAGGTGACAAAATTTTGCTTGTACCTTCCATGCAATGTATAAGTTTTTTTTTTTTTTTTTTTTTTTTCTTTTTTTTCTTTTAACGCGTGAAGCTTTTCACTAATATCAATTTCTGTGTCCAGATAGCCGCACCAACTTCAAATAGATTTGTCACAACTTGTTTAAAGTTAATAAGTAAGAGACCAACAATCCGAGCCCGGGTCAATTTGTACGAATGATTTCAATATACACGCGACTTATTAGCACTAATTTATTGCCACATTCTCATTTCCGATACTAAATGCAAGTATTTTTACTGTGCGGCAAAGATGCGATATTCTCCTTTCTGCAACTGCATGATGATCCCTTTTGCGAGTGATACGAGTATGGATGGATATCCCATCCTTCCTTCATCCCTCCCTCCACCCCACTCCTCGCATCACCACATCGCTCTCCCCTCCGTCCCTCGTATCATTCGAAAGCTATCCGTTTCTATTCAATAAGATAGTTTTGCGCTCTTTCACAGGGTGTTTCGGATAAAGTTTTGAGCTCCTTCACAGGGTGTTTCAAAATTTCAACGATCGAGCCCTCCACATCGCCCTTGCAGAGTTTTGATGAAAAACGGTGAGAAATTTTAAACCCATAAAAGCATGTTCATCGAAGTAGTTTCTAAGGGATTTTGCGTAGCGCAAGAACCTTATGCTATCGACGCCTTAATTGTGCATGTATAATAATAATCTAAAGTGTTCGAGTTTTTTTCACAATTCGACCAAATTATAAGGTCAACACATTCAGTGACATTTATCAAACGGCCCTATAAATTTTGCCTCAGCTAGATCACCGCAGTTTTTAAAATTACATTAATTACAAAAATTCTTATTGATAGTCTACCTGAACCAAAACCAAAACTTCCACAACCATAACCTCATGAATCAACTCTCAACTGTATATATGACCTCACTTAATGACAACGACTTATAATATTCCTGACCCACCCCACGGCCCACACCTCTCCTTACTAAAAAAAGTTCATTTGCCACAAATAGGAAGCAAAAAAGGTCATATTTATTAGTTCTTACAACTATTTCCTGACAAGTTTCTCTTTTCTTAAATCGTTAAATACTACACCTTATATATAGACAACCAGCCAGAGGCGGCTCGTGTAATTTGGCAACAATGTTTTTCCTCCATTTGGCTCAATTAAAACTAATCGAATGCTGGTGAGGCGCTGCTTCACTTTCATATCGCGATTGTTTTACATTGAAGCAAATGCAGGAAAAACACTGATGCCAAATTGCACAAGCCGCAGCTACTGCAAACAACTGCTACAAGAAAGACCATGATTTGAGCACGCTTTTTCAAACACTTCTATGGTGGAATTTCACTACTTGGCATTTTTTTTTTCTTTTTAATAAGACAATAATATATATGTTACGGGCAGATGTAGGTTTCTGGGCGGATCTAGATGTGCCCGAGCAGATCTTAGATCGGCCCGTCCGTTGAATCCAATGGGTCTGCTGCAAACTTTTGCTACAACAATTAAGAGTGTTTAATCTAATGTAAAATCGCCTAAAAAGTCCATAGGTGACATCAGAAAGTCATAAAATGCACTAATAAACTCACAAGAGGCGTTTAATGAAATCCAAGATGGCGGAGAAATATCGAGCAATTTGTATGCATGCACCACGAACATCCAAGGATAGCCAACCTCACAATATCGATCACAACCAATCACAACGTAAACAAACACTTAACCTCTACCTCCAGTGAGGTTGTCAAAGTTGGCCATCCTTGGATGTTCACGGTGCATGCATAAAGATTGCTCGATATTTCTCCGCCATATTGGATTTCATTAAACGCCTCTTGTGAGTTTATTATTGCATTTTATGATTTTCTGATGCCACCAATAGACTTTTCAGGTGATTTTACATTAGATTATACACTCTTAATCGTTGTAGCAAAAGTTTGCAACAGACCCATTGATTGTATGATTTGTATTATGATTTGATAAAATACAGACGCTTGAAAAGAAAAGCGTCCATCAAAACGAGAGACTTTTTAGGCCCACTGTGTCACAGCTTATTGAAGCACCGCCACGGTGGACGTGGCAGCAATAAACTTTCAATATTTTATCTACCGCTACGCTTTTCCCTCGTCCCCTCCACTCTCCTCTCGAATTTCGGTCTCATTTTTGTAATTGATCTCGCAACTCTCAACTTGCATTACCGCGTCGACTGAAAATATAGTCATTTTTCCGCGGTTCTCACAAGTTTTATTTCTCTCTCCGCACATTTTTCCCTCGTTTCCGACTCTTTTCCCCCCTCGAAACTGGAATTTATTGAGGCGGGCGAAAATTGCACGGACCAACGACAAGGACACGTGTCGACGGATGACGATTCACCGCAAAAGAGAGCCAAGTGTGTAGTCAAACTCATCTCAAGAGGAATGAAAAACAACGCATGCATGCTCTCATCATTTTTTTCTTCTTCTTCTTCTTTTTGCTCTCTGGAGATAGCTTTTTACGAATTTCAAAAATATTGACTGCGGTCTATTCATTGATTTCAATAATTCACGAGTACGTTTCCTTCACTTCGAATGAAAGAGGAATGGACTAGGCCTGGGCTATGTTCGATGTCTTCTTGCTATCAAACGGTTTCGATGCTAATTTTTGATGTTAATCGATGCATGGAAACTAGGTATTTATCAATATTCCGACTAAAAACGCAGATCTAAGTGTTATTTCTTCCTCTTAAATCATCTCAAAAGCATAACAAAGTGTCATGATTTTCATTGGTTGCTCAGTTTTTACTTGTTCAAAGTTGTTTTGATGTATCGATAAAATTTCGATGTTTTTTGGAAATCGAACTTCGATGCACAAAACCGGACATCGCACAGGGTTAGAATGGACCATATTTGCAGCGTTCACTCAATGTGTCTCTATTGGAAGTGGGAAGGCCGGGCTTTGCTGAATCAGCTTTGAGCTTGAGCATTATATGTAGGTAATTTCTTATAATTGAAAAACGAAAATATGTCATAGATGTCACAGCAAAGTCCCTACCTATATGAATATTTATTGCATTCATTTCTTTCAATTACACTGAACAAAATAAATTCCAAAATTTCTAATAAAATTAACAGAACAACAATTTCAATCGAAAAATGTCGAGTACTTTTACCAGAAAATTTAAATCTTTCGATCAGAATCTGGTCGTAGTACCAGAATTTCCACAACATTTTCAAGAACTATGGTTCTAAAACTATGTTTTCTCTTTTGTTTGGGGGGATGTCCAAAGCACTGCAGCAATTTCGCATAAATTGGTATGCTTCTGGCATAAATTTTTTTCAGTGATGCGAAAGCTCCAAGACTTAGATGCAAGAAATATTTCCGTTTCACGTTGAGATTTTATTTTATTACTTGAAACGTTTACACAAGACAGCGATATTTCAAATCGCAAGCTCTACTTTGAACATAAATTTATACACATACTAGAGGCCGGTGGCCGCTTCGCGGCCAAACGTTCCGTTTCGCGTCTTGCGCGTGATTTTGTTTATTCGAGCTAAGACTTTGACTTGATATCCATTCCCTAACTCCGTTTGCTATTTGCCCATCTAATCCTGCTCCAAAGGACGAAATCTAAAAACTTACTCTATTATTCCTGCAATACGAAAGTGGTATTTTCTCATGTACACCAAATGTTTAGAAAACAGGAGTCATCATTTGGAAGGGGCATAAATAGCATAACCCCCGTCCCCCCACCCCCTTGCATGAAACTTAACCATTTTAGGGGTGGTCGTTCTCAAGAGGGCCCGATCCAAAACCGTCAATTTTTTTTGGCGCTCATGGAGCCGCCGAAACCCTTAGAATCGGCGCATTTGGATGCACCGTATTAGCGCATGTGGATTATACGATTTAGAACAGTACACAGAAAAGAAGGGAAGGAGAGAAAGAGATAGCGAGAGTGAAAAACCATGCTTTCACAATAAAATGAGAAGTTCGGGGTAAGCAAACAAATACGCATGACCGAGATCGCACACCTACGATAACCTTTCGTTGAACTGACATGACAATAAGACATTGCGTTTTAGTAGGTAAATCAAAAATCTGTATAAAAATGGAAAAGAAACTTTGCGCGGGAAAAGTATGCCTTTTTCAAACAGCCCTTTATTAACGACAATAATTTGTTAAAATAGGTTGGCTCGGAAATTCAAGCAAACTTCATTTAACATTTTAATTTTTTAAGCTTTTGGACGTGAGGTCATTTACAACCCCTATTATTTGGGGTCATTCTTTCAGCGCTTTTTGACAATTGATGCTCAATGCTCAAAAGATGTCTCTCCATAAGTTTTTTGAAATTAGAGTGAGATAGCAGTACATGCGGGGGTTACGTGAGACCAAGAGAGACAGTTTGTCTTTCTTTGGAACGCTCATCACCAAGTCAGCACTAAATCAGTCTATTTCGAAAAAGAAAAAAAACGGCCTTCATTTAATTTGACACACTTTGACTCCACAGATTAAAAAATAACAGGTGTATACAATCAAATGAATCGTTAAAAACTACAAAAATACCCAAGAAATCTAACGATTTTTTTTTTTTTTTTTTTTTTTTTTTTTTTTTTTTTTAAATTTGAAAAAACAGACCTTATAAAAACATCATAACCTCACCGAGATGCGAACTAATACGAAACAGCTCAAATCGCCAACTTTGAAAGAGGATGTGTAACAATATTCTGGGTCCGTTGGACCCATTGGTAGTATTCTTAGATAAATCACTTATACATTCAAAGTAAACAACACATTTTCAACAGGAAACCAATTATTTTCATTACTCAGTAATATTCGAGAGCATCTTATTGATAAGAGAAGAATAACCATCGTCTCAACTCATCATCACTAATAGTTTGGTTTCTTTAAAAATTCTCGAAACCTAGCCCAAATTTGCTGGGTTACAATCGAGATATCAATTCAACGCACCGATCTCAACAAAGTCATCTCTAGTTGATTGTACTATTCTATAAATCTAGGTTTAATACATATGATAAGTATCGAAGCTCTACTTCGCGAAGTTATACAGCAACCTCGTCGAGCCATCAATCAATGACTGTACAGTGCTGCCAGATTTGACATAAAATATACACATTTTACATTAAGTCTCAAGTGCCTGAATATTTTACAACACATCTAGCAGCACTGTGACTGTCCCATTGTTTACATCTACGTAAAATCATGTGACAAAAAGTCGAAGCTATACATCGATATCATACGAAGTGACTTCATTGAAGTCGCTATTAAAATGCTTCTATACCCGAATGTGTCCTTCCCAACGACCTCTATATTAGACCGGCGAACGAATACGAACCAGCGTAACCCGCAAGAAAGAAAGTTAGGTTAGAATACAGGTGCTTGGCCGGATAGGAGCACCTCTGTTTACAAGTATTTTTATGAAGATGTTCTCTTCCGTTTTTCGCTTCTAAAACTCCTAATTTTACACGGAATTTGCTTTTCTTGGTCTTAATAGAAGGAGGATAGCTTGGGCTTTGACCTCCGCCCTACCGGGTCCGGTAACGTTTTTTCGAAAATATATGGAAAATATAAGTCGTTGAAGTGGACACCCGTTGGTATGCTCTGAAGACCTTGCAAATCACGTTCGCCTGTTTACGACGATTCAATCTGTCTACAAATCGGCTTTTAGTCATTTTTTGAGTCTACTCCTTCACTCTCAGTCCTTTTAGTGCTAGAATCTTCAAAATCCGAAAAGTTTTAGTGGCTGAGGAGGTAATTTTTCTATACTGTGTAGTGTGTACCAGTAAACCCTCCTGTGTTAGAGTTCGTAGTTACTTAACTTGAGTTCGTAATTTCTGTACATTTCCCTTCTGGATGATTTTTCATTCCTAATATTGTTTTATGAATCTGCGCCATCATCAGCGTCTATTAAATACTGTGATTGTGGTGAAACCCGCCCGCCGTTAACTCAGGATGTCGGATCGAGCCGACCACTAAAAAGGGTTCTGGTTAATCATCATCAATTTTGTGAAGTACTTACTCATCATGTCAGGAGTGATTCCCTCTTATTCCTTTGTTTAGTCGCAGCAAAATTCAGCCTTGAATCAGGATTCATCGTAAAATTCCTCTCTTTGAACCATCCGTGGTTTTTGCGCATTCTTCGGAATCTTAAAGGTGAGCTTGGAGGGGAGGCTGAGAGAATGGCCTATAAGATTTCGGTCAAGATTTCTACGAACAGCACCTAGAGGCTCATTCAGTTAAGTTCATGAAGTCGTATCGGAAAGTATTAGATGGCAGTTATATGAGGGGCCATGTTTCTTCATCACACATTTTAGCATTTTTAGCTGCTGTGACTCGGACTGCTGTGAACCGCAGTCGCTTACAGGAACACTTTGGGAAACGGACCGAAACGCCATAAGCCGCAATGAGTGCGAGTGAGAAACCTTAAAACGCGAAGAGTCTCACTCTCGCACTGGCAGTCTCTTACGGGAACAATTTGGGAAACTGCCCGAACCGCCATAAGACGCAATGAGTGCGAGTGAGAAACCTTAAAACGCGAGAGGTCTCTCTCTCGCAGTCGCTTACGGGAAAACTTTGGAAAACGTACCGAACCACCATAAGACCCAATGAGTGCGAGAGAGAAACCTTGAAACGCGAAAGGTCTCTCTCTCTCTCGCACTCGTAGTCGCTTACGAGAATATTTTGGGAAACGGACCGAACCGCCATAAGACGCAATGAGTGCGAGAGAGAAACCTTGAAATGCGAGAGGTCTCTCTCTCGCACTCGCAGTCGCTTACGGGAATATTATGGGAAACGGACCGAACCGCCATAAGACCCAATGAGTGCGAGAGAGGAACCTTGAAACGCGAGAGGTCTCTCTCTCGCACTCGCAGTTGCTCACAGGAACTCTTTGCGAAACGGACCGAACCACCATAAGACGCAATGAGTGCGAGAGAGAAATCTTGAAACGCGAGAGGTCTCTCTCTCGCACTCGCAGTCGCTTACGGGAATATAATGGGAAACGGACCGAACCGCCATAAGACGCAATGAGTGCGAGAGAGAAAAGTTGAAACGCGAGAGGTCTCTCTCTCGCACTTGCCGTCGCTTACGGGAATATTATGGGAAACGGACCGAACGCCATAAGACGCAATGAGTGCGAGAGAGAAACCTTGAAACGCGAGAGGTCTCTCTCTCGCACTCGCAGTCGCTTACGGGAATATATGGGAAACGGACCGAACCGCCATAAGACGCTATGAGTGCGAGAGAGAAACCTTGAAACGACGAGAGGTCTCTCTCTCAAGTTTCTCTCTTGCACTCATTGCGTCTTATGGCGGTTCGGTCCGTTTCCAAAGTGTTCCCGTAAGCGACTGCGAGTGCGAGAGAGAGACCTCTCGCGTTTCAAGGTTTCTCTCTCGCACTCATTGCGTCTTATGGCGGTTCGGTCCGTTTCCCATTATATTCCCGTAAGCGACTGCGAGTGCGAGAGAGAGACCTCTCGGGTTTAACGTTTCTCACTCGCACTCACTGCGTCTTATGGCGGTTCGGTCCGTTTCCAAATTATTCCCGTAAGCGACTGCGAGTGCGAGAGAGAGACCTCTCGCGTTTCAATGTTTCTCTCTCGCACTTATTGCGTCTTATGGCGGTCCGGTCCGTTTCCCAAAGTGTTCCCGTAAGCCACTGCGAGTGCGAGAGAGAGACCTCTCGCGGTTCAAGGTTTCTCTCTCTCACTCATTGCGTCTTATGGCGGTTCGGTCCGTTTCCCAAAATATTCTCGTAAGCGACTACGAGTGCGAGAGAGAGAGAGACCTTTCGCGTTTCAAGGTTTCTCTCTCGCACTCATTGGGTCTTATGGTGGTTCGGTACGTTTTCCAAAGTTTTCCCGTAAGCGACTGCGAGAGAGAGACCTCTCGCGTTTTAAGGTTTCTCACTCGCACTCATTGCGTCTTATGGCGGTTCGGGCAGTTTCCCAAATTGTTCCCGTAAGAGACTGCCAGTGCGAGAGTGAGACTCTTCGCGTTTTAAGGTTTCTCACTCGCACTCATTGCGGCTTATGGCGTTTCGGTCCGTTTCCCAAAGTGTTCCTGTAAGCGACTGCGGTTCACAGCAGTCCGAGTCACAGCAGCTAAAAATGCTAAAATGTGTGATGAAGAAACATGGCCCCTCATATAACTGCCATCTAATACTTTCCGATACGACTTCATGAACTTGAACTGAATGAGCCTCTAGGTGCTGTTCGTAGAAATCTTGACCGAAATCTTATAGGCCATTCTCTCAGCTTCCCCTCCAAGCTCACCTTTAAGATTCCGAAGAATGCGCAAAAACCACGGATGGTTCAAAGAGAGGAATTTTTACGATGAATCCTGATTCAAGGCTGAATTTTGCTGCGACTAAACAAAGGAATAAGAGGGAATCACTCCTGACATGATGAGAAGTACTTCACAAAATTGATGACGATTAACCAGAACCCTTTCAGTGGTCGCTCGATCCGACATCCTGATTAACGGCGGGCGGGTTTCACCACAATCACAGTATTTAATAGATCCCGATGATGGCGCAGATTGATAAAACAATATTAGGAATGAAAAATCATCCAGAAGGGAAATGTACAGAAATTACGAACTCAAGTTAAGTAACTACGAACTCTAACACAGGAGGGTTTACTGGTACACACTCACAGTATAAAAATTACCTCCTCAGCCACTAAAACTTTCGGATTTTGAAGATTCTAGCACTAAAAGGACTGAGAGTGAAGGAGTAGACTCAAAAAATGACTAAAAGCCGATTTGTAGACAGATTGAATCGTCGTAAACAGGCGAACGTGATTTGCAAGGTCTTCAGAGCATACCAACGGTGTCCACTTCAACGACTTATATTTTCCATATATTTTCGAAAAAACGTTACCGGACCCGGTAGGGCGGAGGTCAAAGCCCAAGCTATCCTCCTTCTATTAAGACCAAGAAAAGCAAATTCCGTGTAAAATTAGGAGTTTTAGAAGCGAAAAACGGAAGAGAACATCTTCATAAATATACTTGTAAACAGAGGTGCTCCTATCCGGCCAAGCACCTCTATTCCTAACCTAACTTTCCTTCTTGCGGGTTACGCTGGTTCGTATTCGTTCGCCGGTCTTATATAGAGGTCGTTGGTCCTTCCGCGCAAAAAACATATGATCACAATCGCCACGGTAACGTCAAATTGCTCGATCAAATTTAAAAAAAAAAAAAAAAAAAAAAAAAAAAAAATTGACATAGCAGCACGTTTCTCTCTCACACGCGTACAAAATCGTGTGCTCGTCCGCACGTATGCATTTAAAAAAGGATTACAAATCTCGCTTCTCTCTCCCACCCTTGCAAAACGAACTGATTCGCATCCTTTTCGCACTCGCAAACTTTTCCAGAGAAAAGTTTTTAGCATTTTAAAAAGGGACGCGGGGCCCGCACGGACAAAACTTATATTTTTCCCGAAGCATTGAAGCCGAGCCCTACCGATCGGTACCAGGCCCCTACCGAACGGTGCAACGGTTCTCCAGGAACTTAGCTTCATTCTTACAAATATAATATAGGATAATGATTGGTTTTTTTATGCATTATTCTATACTCTTTGTTTATTTATTTACATTTTATCCTTTGGTGTTGGTATTTTCGTTTCTTTATTTATTTGAGTTTCGTGGTAGTAGACTAGGAGTGGCAGGAGTAGTTTATAGTTCTATGAGTTGCAGTGCCTATTTAAAGCATTATGATTGCCGATTTTTAATCTAGGTCTAAGCTTACATGTAGGTAATTCTAAAAGGTGTTGTATGCGTGGATTTAACTATTGAAATTATTTGAGGATTTTTATCTAATAATATATATTTATTTACCTATATCTATTTACTATTTCTTCGTGTCTTATCTTATATTTTTTTTTTTTTTTTTTTTGTCAGGCTGGTCCGTATAGTACTTTTTGTTCGAATGCAATTCATAACTGTCAAACTATACTTGTTTCAACAGTGAAAAGTGTTTCCAAAAACAAATTGATATTTGTGGCGTATAAAAGTGTAAAAATTGGGTCCGTGGGTGGGAAGCACGAGCGGATCCAAGATGTTGTCCTTCTCTCTCTAATCCCATTAGAAAGTATGCGTTAGAAAAGGATAGAAGAGAAGGCGAGGATCACGTTATCGCCCCTGGTCTATCCTTTTCTAACACACGTACTCTAATGAGGAAAGAGAGAGAGAGAAGGGAAATTTCTTGGAGCCGCCAGTATGGTGGGAAGTAGGTATATGGATTGATAATATCAAGATTATTTCAGTCCATGACGAATGATTAAACTCATGGTAAGGTGTAAGAGAGACTCGAAATGAATCGTTTTTTATGGAGGTTGTAAACAGTTTTCCGTTAGATCACGTGAACTTTCCTGCTTCTTGCGACAGCTTTCAAAATGAACCACCAAACCAATAAATGAACTGAAAATATATAAATAAATGAAAATTAAATATAAGATTGAATGAGTAAATATAACATTCAACAACAAATAAATGATTAGGACTTCAAAGGAGATAAACGCTGGAGCTACCAGGAGTAGACTTGCAAGATAACCTCATCTCCTCTCCCGGCAAAGCGAATTACAATCTCGCTAGCAGCGCAATATTTCCTTCAAATCGCTAGGTAGGCAACCCACACATCATTCAACACATGCTCGGTTGGCTGCGGCTGCGCGCCCGTTAACACTTGCTCTTACTCAGTGGGCAGAGGAAAAGCCAGTAATGTGTCTTTCTTTCTCTTCGCCAATTTGATCAAATGTGTTTTAAAAGGATCACAGGCTATCACGTGACATCAGCCGCTATCTCTGTCCTTTTCCGATACGTGTGTTTGAATGGACAGAGAGAGAGAAGGAAACAGGAAACATTCCTGGCTACGGCTCAGCTAGGTGGTACTTAAAACCAGCGGCGGCTCGTGCAATGTGGCAACAATGGATTTCCTCCATTTAAAACAGTATAAAATAATCGAGTACTTGGTGAGGCGCAGCGCCTCACCTAGTATCGATCTTTTTGCATACATTTAAATGGCAAAAGTGCACGGTTGCCAGATTGCACGAGCCGCCAGTGCTTAAAACCGATGTTAAAACCCGTTGAATCTTATTATATACATTCATTTACTTTATTCGTGTTTCATCGATTCAAATTGAGCTTGAAGTTTCACTATGAAAAATTTCCGACTACCGTAACAAGCACTCTGTTTGATACTATCCTGACGGAATTTTCGGTAAATGTAACCACAATGGAGCTGTTGCAAACTTTTGCTACAGGCTTATTAATAGTTGAATATGGGATAATACCCTGTAAAAATAACGATTAGCACACTAAAAAATCACGAAATCCACTCCTAAACTCACAAAATGCTTTTAAATGCGAGACCGTAATGGCGGCCGAGGCCGCGGTTTTCTTATGGCAATTGTATGCTTCTTCTTCTTCTTGTGTGGTGTTGCGAGAACACCCCCGTGTAGATGGCGCTGATTGAAGATAGGGAGCCCCGATGAAAACCGCGGCCCCGGCCGCCATTTTGGTCTCGCGTTTAAAAGCATTTTGTGAGTTTAGGAGTGGATTTCGTGATTTTTTAGTGCGCTAATCGTTATTTTTACAGGGTATTACCCCCATTAACAACTATTAATAAGCCTGTAGCAAAAGTTTGCAACAGCTCCATTCCTGTAAATGTATTAGATATTTCTGTAAATTTAACCGAAATTCCGATAGGAAAGTACCGATTAGTTCGTTACGGTTACCTTGATTAACATAAGAAGAAAAATTGAAAAAAAATAGGGGAAAATGAGGAAAAATTAAAAATTGGATGGAGAAAACTTTCGAGAAATGTTACAACCAGAAATTTTCCTCAGTGTTGGCAATGAAATGAATCAATGGTTTGGGTTATTTGAATGAGAATACACATTTGAATGAAAGGGAAAACAAAGTAAATTACAAATGTTTTAGCTAATTGATCAGTGTCTTTTATTCACTTTTAATAGTCTCAAATATCTGTACATTTTTACAAAAATCTACACAGTACATTCAATTAGTTGTACAAAACATTCAGGTCAAATTTCTTCTCACTGATGGATTGAAATACAAAAGAGATATATTTTAACTTAAACGAAAGACATAGTTGCCAATAACTGACGCGAAAGGATCGTTTCGCAAAAATATTTTTTTAATAATAACCCGCCTTTTTGCCTGGAACCATGGAAACAATCCTAAAAATGTTGATGAGTGATGCAACAATTTTATCAGCTATAATTAGGATGGATTCATTTTTTCGTCAGGATAATCTAGTGTTCCACTTAAATATGAAGTTTTTAGAATAATTCTAATCAACTCGTAAAAAAACTGTATATTTACTTTAAGGTGCCAGGACTGTATAAAATTACTAATGCTCACAAATCTCAGTGAAGTTGATAGGGTATGGATAAAACTTCAATTGGAGGAAACTTTGACAAATTTAATTATGATCAACTATTTTCCCCATAACTTGGATGATAATATCATGATAACTCGAAAAAACTAAAACTTTATGAAGTGATGTCCTCACTTAAGGGCAAGGTTTCTTTCACATCTCTTATGAAAGCATTCCCCAACGAAAAAATTTCCTCTTGAAACTAAACTGAGGAAAGTTTCAATATCTTTTGGACCCTGACCTGCAAAATTCTACCTTGAATGCTAACTTTCTCCTTAACTCATGCGAGCCCAAGGTATTTGACCTTTGAGAAACGCATGGTACAAAAGGGGGCCTGAAAATACCCCAAACGATATTTCGCCTTAGAGCCTTGCAGTTACTTCATTTATTTATTTTTGTTTAATTTTTAAGTATTTTAAGTAATTGACTACAAACCACTGAATATTTAATGACCAGTTTTTAATAACATACTACTTACCCCTTTTTGGATATTTATGGCCATTTACGAAAAAATTAATATTTTAAAAACAACACGACCAATTGGAAAAATATATTTTTGGTTTTTTTTTCTGTTATTCGCCATTAATTGGATCAATGGTCCTTTGAAAACACTAACTTTTCCAAAAAATTAATTACTGAACCAGTTTCCATTCATTTAGTTCAATTCAATTAGCGTAAGGAATCACAAGGAGACTGATAACATCTCCAATTTGTTGTTACAAAAGAGTGGAAATTGGCATAAAAGTCGGCTATACCAATACCTTAAACGGCATAAAGTTCCAAAATTAATTTAAATAAATGAGAGTTTTACGAGAAAAAAAAAAAAAAAAAAAAAAAAAAAAAAAAAAAAAAACTGTCCTGGGGTCGTTTCAGAACTCCCTTTGATGAGCTCACAAGGCTCACTAGCGCAACACAACATATTATATGTGGCATCATTTTCTTTTGATCATCTGCTTTTACCATTATATGCGCTTTGAGACGTGATATTCTTCCATTTGGTCCCATTCGAAACATTGAAGCGAAATATATATCGCATTCCATTGGCGGGTCCAGGAACCTGTCTTTTTCTCTCTTCTCCCATTAGAACGCGTGCGTTAGAAAAGGATAGATTATGGGCAGTCACGTGATGTTCGCCCCCTCGTTT
This sequence comes from Trialeurodes vaporariorum, assembly GCA_011764245.1. Lineage (NCBI taxonomy): Eukaryota > Metazoa > Arthropoda > Insecta > Hemiptera > Aleyrodidae > Trialeurodes > Trialeurodes vaporariorum. Next base: position 2,247,111 of record VMOF01000001.1, read on the forward strand.
TATCTTTTTCTGACGCACGCGTTCAAATGGCCAGAGAGAGAAGAGAGAGAAAGAGAGAGAGAGAGAGAGAGAGAGAGAGAGAGAGAGAGAGAGAGAGAGAGAGAGAGAGAGAGAGAGAAAGAGAGAGAGAGAGAGAGAGAGAGAGAGAGAGAGAGAGAGAGAGAGAGAGAGAGAGGAGGAGGACAATTTTCTGGATCCACTAGTGTAGCATGCGTGACGTGAGCAATAAACGCACCTTTACTTTCACAGGGAAAAAAAATTGTCTCGAAGCGATTCGGGTGTCAAAAGGAGTTACTGCTGACAGTATCATTTCATTTGCCACTATTCCTGACAAAAGGAAACTTGTCAGACCCATTCAAGCCATCCTGCACGAAAGGACATCACGCAAGGAGAGAAAAAAAAGGAGTCAAAGGAAGCTATAGAAGCGTCTTGAGAGAAGATATAGGAGAGGTGATGGCAAAAGTGAGAGGAATGATCCAAAAGAAACGGAAGATAAAAGAGTCATAGCCAGGAATTTAGCTTTCTCTCTCCTTGCACATTTGATTCCATGTGTTAGAAAATGACAGAGACAGGGGTTAAAGTCACTTTGTAGCCACTCCCACTATCCTTTTCTAACACATGTGTTTGAATGAGGCAAAACGAGAGAAGGATTCCTGAAAAGGAGAAGGAAAAAGAGAAAGAGAAAAATTCGATTGAGGACGGAGGACTATTTTCTGACGAGAAGCCAGGGGGGCTTGAAAGTGATGTCAAATAATAGGCGAATTTAAATGCAAATTTTGCGACATTTCGACGGCTCTTTCGTCCGTTCGTCTGGTTCATTCTGTATTCTTTTGCCATGCAAATTTTCGATTGGTCGAATTCTACGATTCGAGACAGGCATCGAAGCGAGCTTACATCCATCGTTGCCGGATTCGATAATCTTTTCTATCCTCCTTTCGCTTTCTAACTTTTTCTCTTTTCTCTTCTTTTGCATATTCATCCATTTAACCGTTTTCTATTCAGAATTCTGAACAGTGAGTCGTAGGCAATTGAAGACGCCTGACTCAGACTCACAAGTTCAGTAAATTGTTCTCATACATTTTTAAGTGACAATCGATTTTCCGTAGTTCCTTCAGCGGACTGATTCTTTACTTTTACGCTAAAACTGATAGAGGCGCACCTAGACCGATCGTCTTTCGAATTTTTCAACATTATTTCCCATATTAAAAAATGGAAATTAATGGAAATGAATCTGAGTGTAGGCTTTTCATAGAGGAGCGGTTTGAGATCAAAAGTTTAAAGTCGGAGGCAAGTTTTGTCAGTGGCGAAGCGTGCGATTTGGCAACGTCCCTTTTCCCCATTTAAAGACATAAAAAAGATCGAAATGCCTGGTCATCGCCGATGACTGAAGAGTTCGACTTTTTAGGTGAATTTAAATGGAGAACATACATTGTTGCCAAATCTCACGCCTCGCCACTGAGTTTCGTTTTGATTTGAAAGAGTGAAAATGTAAAATTCGCCAAAGATTGTTTTTCAGGTGCGCCTACACTTCTGAAACCGACGATCTAGTTAAAACTGCCTATGAGTGATACTATTGGTCGAGCATTGTGAGACGTGGTCATTGCTATGGTAACCATAGTTAAGTTGCTGGTTGGCTATAGTTTTATAAAGGCTACTCATGTGTAGCTCTTAAAAATGAACAGTTTAACTATAGTTACCATATCAACAGTCAAGTCTTGCAATTCTAGACCAATACTTCGTCACTCACAGACAGCCTTTGCTGCAAACGTTTGCATGGCTCATTATACTCGCAGCCAGTAATATTCTTTTTCTCTCTCTCTTTTGTCCATTTGATCACAGAAGTTAAAAAGGCTTTACTGAGGGACATATTACAGAGAAAAGTGCTAAAGATAGAAACAAAAAAAATACTAGAAATGTTTTCATTGAGAATGTGCTACCTAAAAATACTTGGGATGAGAAACGTTTAAAGATTTCGATCTGTTGAGATTTTCAATAAACTTCCCAAATCCTTAAAAAAATGTTCATGGAAGAGGATGGCACATTCTCAATGAAAACAAAGGAGTATTTTAAAATGAATCCATTCTACAATTTAAATGAGTACCTGAAACCATTGAGGTGATGGACAAGTCTTGAACTCCTCTGTATAGTAATTAGTTTTTATATTCTCTACTTATCCTCCTTTCTTTATACTGTTCTGTTATATAAATGTAATCTTTATTTGACCTGTACTGAGCTGTAAAGCTGATGTACTAATAACGAATAAATAAAAAAATAAATAAATAATAAATAAATAAAATAAAAAAGGGCAGATATAGGGGCTGAAGTCACTTGATAGCCACTTTCTCAGTCATTTTCTAAAACATGCATTTGAATTCCAGGCTACAGCTCTGGCTATCACGTGAGTTGACGCTTTGTCACAAATTTTTATTCTCATGCAAAATTTTTCCCAGAATTCTCGTTCAACAGAAGCTCAGAGCAATCGTCACCCAACTCATGGGCGGATCCATCAATTTGATCCATCAACTATGAATTCATCTCATTTGAACGTATGAGAAACAATCGATTCTCGAGGGGGCCATGGACCTTTCAATAATCGATTGTTTCTCATGCATTCAAATGGGAATAATACACAGTTGCCACCTTGCTGCATCCACCTTTGATCCGTTTCTTCCGTATTGGTTTGTTTTTAACTATAATCAGACCCTGGAAAGAAGTCAAAGCTCACGTTTTACGGATCTCTAAGGTCATTTACAAGCCATCAGTGATTCAACCAGTTGAATTAAAGATTGGTGATTTGAGTATTATTGTAAGGCATAATAAGGTAGGTATTTCTAAAAGGGATTTCTGTTGCTATGCTTCTCAACTGATATTTATCCAAATATTTGCTTTGAACGGCTGGTAAAATCACCGATGAGAGTATTTCTATAATTCATTTTTATACCTTTCAACTGAAACCCGAGCTGCCGATTTGCGTAGATTTAATGACATTTTGAAATTCACCGATGATTCTACCGGTTGAGAAAAGATTACACAGTTCAATTCAGTGTATGACTGTAATGCACGAAAATACTCTGATCTGTAATCTTTTCTCAATCGGTGGAAACGACATTAATTAATAAAATATACCGGTTGAGAAAATATAAAAGACGCTAGTATTTTCGTGCATTACAAACACACACTGAACTGAATTCTGTTATCTTTTCTCAACCGGGGGAATTTCCGTTGAATTTTAAAATGTCATTAAAACTACGCAAATCGGCAGCTCTGACTGAAACTGATGTATCTTCACTTTTACCGGTTGGATAACCGATGGATTGTAGAATGCAGTGGCGGCTCTTGCAATGTGGCAACTCCGTAATTTCTCCATTTAAACCTATGTAAACAATCGATCTTCAGGAGGTGCAATTGTACCCCCATGATATCGATACTTCTGCGTAGGTATAAATGACAAATTAGCACGGTTGCCAAATCGCACGAGCCGCCACTGGTAGAATGTCACTAAAGATCCGCAAAACGGCAGCACTGCCTCAATGTTCTGAGAGGAACTTGCAGACGGGGGGGCAAAGGCAACGTTGCCGTTTTGCATAGTTTCATTCAAGTTTTCCTAGGTATTTTACTCAAATTTTAAAAATGTCGA
>VMOF01000001.1:2251247-2333774 GCA_011764245.1 Trialeurodes vaporariorum
GAGAGAGAGAGAGAGAGAGAGAGAGAGAGAGAGAGAGAGAGAGAGAGAGAGAGAGAGAGAGAGAGAGAGAGAGAGAGAGAGAGAGAGAGAGAGAGAGAGAGAGAGAGAGAGAGAGAGAGAGAGAAGGAGGACAATTTTCTGGATCCACTAGTGTAGCATGCGTGACGTGAGCAATAAACGCACCTTTACTTTCACAGGGAAAAAAAAATTGTCTCGAAGCGATTCGGGTGTCAAAAGGAGTTACTGCTGACAGTATCATTTCATTTGCCACTATTCCTGACAAAAGGAAACTTGTCAGACCCATTCAAGCCATCCTGCACGAAAGGACATCACGCAAGGAGAGAAAAAAAAGGAGTCAAAGGAAGCTATAGAAGCGTCTTGAGAGAAGATATAGGAGAGGTGATGGCAAAAGTGAGAGAAATGATCCAAAAGAAACGGAAGATGACAGAGTCATAGCCAGGAATTCAGCTTTCTCTCTCTTTGCACATTTGATTCCATGTGTTAGAAAATGACAGAGATAGGGGTTAAAGTCACTTTGTAGCCACTCCCACTATCCTTTTCTAACACATGTGTTTGAATGAGGCAAAACGAGAGAAGGATTCCTGAAAAGGAGAAGGAAAAAAGAGAAAGAGAAAAATTCGATTGAGGACGGAGGACTATTTTCTGACGAGAAGCCAGGGGGGCTTGAAAGTGATGTCAAATAATAGGCGAATTTAAATGCAAATTTTGCGACATTTCGACGGCTCTTTCGTCCGTTCGTCTGGTTCATTCTGTATTCTTTTGCCATGCAAATTTTCGATTGGTCGAATTCTACGATTCGAGACAGGCATCGAAGCGAGCTTACATCCATCGTTGCCAGATTCGATAATCTTTTCTATCCTCCTTTCGCTTTCTAACTTTTTCTCTTTTCTCTTCTTTTGCATATTCATCCATTTAACCGTTTTCTATTCAGAATTCTGAACAGTGAGTCGTAGGCAATTGAAGACGCCTGACTCAGACTCACAAGTTCAGTAAATTGTTCTCATACATTTTTAAGTGACAATCGATTTTCCGTAGTTCCATCAGCGGACTGATTCTTTACTTTTACGCTAAAACTGATAGAGGCGCACCTAGACCGATCGTCTTTCGAATTTTTCAACATTATTTCCCATGTTAGAAAATGGAAATGAATGGAAATGAATCTGAGTGTAGGCTTTTCATAGAGGAGCGGTTTGAGATCAAAAGTTTAAAGTCGGAGGCAAGTTTTGTCAGTGGCGAAGCGTGCGATTTGGCAACGTCCCTTTCCCCCATTTAAAGACATAAAAAAGATCGAAATGCCTGGTCATCGCCGATGACTGAAGAGTTCGACTTTTTAGGTGAATTTAAATGGAGAACATACATTGTTGCCAAATCTCACGCCTCGCCACTGAGTTTCGTTTTGATTTGAAAGAGTGAAAATGTAAAATTCGCCAAAGATTGTTTTTCAGGTGCGCCTACACTTCTGAAACCGACGATCTAGTTAAAACTGCCTATGAGTGATACTATTGGTCGAGCATTGTGAGACGTGGTCATTGCTATGGTAACCATAGTTAAGTTGCTGGTTGGCTATAGTTTTATAAAGGCTACTCATGTGTAGCTCTTAAAAATGAACAGTTTAACTATAGTTACCATATCAACAGTCAAGTCTTGCAATTCTAGACCAATACTTCGTCACTCACAGACAGCCTTTGCTGCAAACGTTTGCATGGCTCATTATACTCGCAGCCAGTAATATTCTTTTTCTCTCTCTCTTTTGTCCATTTGATCACAGAAGTTAAAAAGGCTTTACTGAGGGACATATTACAGAGAAAAGTGCTAAAGATAGAAACAAAAAAAATACTAGAAATGTTTTCATTGAGAATGTGCTACCTAAAAATACTTGGGATGAGAAACGTTTAAGATTTCGATCTGTTGAGATTTTCAATAAACTTCCCAAATCCTTAAAAAAATGTTCATGGAAGAGGATGGCACATTCTCAATGAAAACAAAGGAGTATTTTAAAATGAATCCATTCTACAATTTAAATGAGTACCTGAAACCATTGAGGTGATGGACAAGTCTTTGAACTCCTCTGTATAGTAATTAGTTATTATATTCTCTACTTATCCTCCTTTCTTTATACTGTTCTGTTATATAAATGTAATCTTTATTTGACCTGTACTGAGCTGTAAAGCTGATGTACTAATAACGAATAAATAAAAAAATAAATAAATAAATAAATAAATAAAATAAAAAAGGGCAGATATAGGGGCTGAAGTCACTTGATAGCCACTTTCTCAGTCATTTTCTAAAACATGCATTTGAATTCCAGGCTACAGCTCTGGCTATCACGTGAGTTGACGCTTTGTCACAAATTTTTATTCTCATGCAAAATTTTTCCCAGAATTCTCGTTCAACAGAAGCTCAGAGCAATCGTCACCCAACTCATGGGCGGATCCATCAATTTGATCCATCAACTATGAATTCATCTCATTTGAACGTATGAGAAACAATCGATTCTCGAGGGGGCCATGGACCTTTCAATAATCGATTGTTTCTCATGCATTCAAATGGGAATAATACACAGTTGCCACCTTGCTGCATCCACCTTTGATCCGTTTCTTCCGTATTGGTTTGTTTTTAACTATAATCAGACCCTGGAAAGAAGTCAAAGCTCACGTTTTACGGATCTCTAAGGTCATTTTACAAGCCATCAGTGATTCAACCAGTTGAATTAAAGATTGGTGATTTGAGTATTATTGTAAGGCATAATAAGGTAGGTATTTCTAAAAGGGATTTCTGTTGCTATGCTTCTCAACTGATATTTATCCAAATATTTGCTTTGAACGGCTGGTAAAATCACCGATGAGAGTATTTCTATAATTCATTGTTATACCTTTCAACTGAAACCAGAGCTGCCGATTTGCGTAGATTTAATGACATTTTGAAATTCACCGATGATTCTACCGGTTGAGAAAAGATTACACAGTTCAATTCAGTGTATGACTGTAATGCACGAAAATACTCTGATCTGTAATCTTTTCTCAATCGGTGGAAACGACATTAATTAATAAAATATACCGGTTGAGAAAATATAAAAGACGCTAGTATTTTCGTGCATTACAAACACACACTGAACTGAATTCTGTTATCTTTTCTCAACCGGTGGAATTTCCGTTGAATTTCAAAATGTCATTAAAACTACGCAAATCGGCAGCTCTGACTGAAACTGATGTATCTTCACTTTTACCGGTTGGATAACCGATGGATTGTAGAATGCAGTGGCGGCTCTTGCAATGTGGCAACTCCGTAATTTCTCCATTTAAACCTATGTAAACAATCGATCTTCAGGAGGTGCAATTGTACCCCCATGATATCGATACTTCTGCGTAGGTATAAATGACAAATTAGCACGGTTGCCAAATCGCACGAGCCGCCACTGGTAGAATGTCACTAAAGATCCGCAAAACGGCAGCACTGCCTCAATGTTCTGAGAGGAACTTGCAGACGGGGGGTGCAAAGGCAACGTTGCCGTTTTGCATAGTTTCATTCAAGTTTTCCTAGGTATTTTACTCAATTTAAAACTGTCGAATTGTTTGCCAAATTCGGCAACACTGAGCACAGGTGAACTGGAGACAAGAGTGTAGGACTCGTACCCATCTCCAAATCCCACACTGCGAAGACATCGCGTGACTTCCATCGTGACTAACACCAACAGTGAACTTGTGCTTTTCTCTATTTCACACTCACATAACAAAAAAAAAATAAAATAAAAAAATTAAGAAAGAGAGAAAAAAAAAACTTTAACAAACTGGAGAGAAAATAAATAAAAATCAAAGAAAAACAACTTATACCAACTTTAAATTGTATTTAAGATTTCTTCTTTTATCGTTCACGTTTTTCGTTTAGAAGAAATTACACCTTCACGTTTAAAATGGAGGAATTTGTATACTCGAAATAGATATTTTCACCAATAGCTCATTTGATATACCCAAGAAGCGATCATTTACTTCTTTGTCAAACCAATTGTAAAGATTGGTCTATGAGTGACGTTAGGGTTATAAGACTTGGCAGATCTTATGATAACTATCGTTAAGTTTGTCGTTTACTACATGCACCCACGGATCTATTAATCGTCAAGTAGTTTACCGATGGTTGCCATAGTTACAGGTTAGTCTTACAAGTCTCGACGAATAGTATCGCGCAAAGACGTATGTAGTCTTACACATCGGTTTGAAGAAAAGGTAAAAATTGTCGGCTCACAGCGCTGTTAGAAAATCGCATTTGCGGTCGATACTTGCTAAGATAGCAAAACCACTCTAAAGGTATGGTATGGGGATTGGGGGGGGGGGGGGGGTTGAATGAGCAATATTGATTAATTTGAGGGCAATGAAAGGTCAAATCAAACAAATAAGTTGAAGGAAAATGGTTTTGTTTATTTGATTTCCAGTATGACGAAGATGAATCAGTAGGCCCCATGTTGAGCAATTATTTCAAAGCCAAAGCAATCAAGAAAGCGAGTCTTGATAAAGGTGCTGTATGCTTTTGGAATGGTGTTTTTTTTCAAATTTATTTTTATTTTCGTTTATTTTAATTTTGCAATCTGATGCTCATGGAGCATTGGATTCCATCAATGTATATCCAATAAGCATTAGTTACTTATTATTTTAAATGAATACTCCAAACATACCATTAGCTAGGCGCAAAAGTAAATTCTTCCATCTTTGCACTTTAAGTGACATCTTGTATTGGTGTTCAGCTCTATATTTTAGACACCTCATTTGCATGAGTCATTGTGTAGGAAGTACATGCTCAATACTGATTGTATTGGCATTTCAATAAAAATAAATACTGAAAATTTCCAGCGTGACGATTGGAGAAAAAGAACCACTGATTAATACAGTGTAATTAAAAATTCTGTTTGGCTTGTCCGAAAGAATAACCATTCTATCCTATCGACATAACAATCAAAAATATTAGACAATATCCTGATAATTTTTTTGAAGTCTTTGTGTTTCAAACAATGTGTTGCCTTAAATGCGTGTGGAAGATCGATTCTTAGGAGATGTACATAAAAGCTTGCTCTTTTTTTCATCAATTATCGAAACCTTTATTTACATTCAAATTGATTAGATTTTATCTTGAGGAGACCATCTTGGATGTTCTTTAGCTAAATAACTAGAAAAACAATTTTTAAAAAGAACATGATTTACCGCTCTTATTTTCAACAAAATGATGATACGTCAAGGTCAAATTTAAAAATTACGAACTTAATGACAAACGACCAAATAAAAGATTTCCGAAAATGCTTGCTGAAAATGTAAATATTGAGAAGGCATTGAATCTGCAAATGTGAGCATTAATTTGCAGTGCTTAGTCATTCAAAAATAGGATCGTGCTACGTTAGGGTAAACATTTGGCAATAATTCCATTTTATCACGTATAAGGCTAAAATATTTAATAATTACAAATAATACACTACTTTTCTTATAGATACAATTTTTGGTATAGCTTACAATTTCATTTTTTTAAAAATGATAATTATCTAACACTCTTATCACATAAAATTATTTTAAGGACTTAACAATTTACAGTCCATTTTAGGAAAAGTTGTGATAGAACCATAACTTTAGTAAAATACAGATATCAACAATTGAGGAATCACCATTTTTCCAATATCAGAACCAAAAGTTCAGTCAAAACTCATTTCTGAGTGTCTGACAATATATCCGCAATTCGCAGCCTCTTTTAGTTCTTTAAAAATATTTATACTGCTTTATATTCATTCCGTCCGGCCTAATTTTTGTTTTTTGAATAAAACAGCCGAAATGTAATTTTTACTAGTAAGAATTGACAGACACAGTATAGATTTGATCAAGTTTTCTTCTAAAAGAAACAGCCGTATATCCATGAGAATTTTTCAAAAATTAGGAATTCGAATGAAACCAAAATTTTGGTTGGTTAGGTCAAAATCCTATTAACCCTTTCTGAACCACACCCGAGAATATTCGTTTCTGTAACTATAGAGCTGCCTCACACAATATCACTATATTATTCTTAATAATTGCTGCTCCAAATTGTATTTGAAAAATAATTTTTCCTCGAGCGCCTTCAATCCACTGTGTATGCAAAATCAGCAACGCTGAGTAGGAATATTTAACTACCCACTATTATTTTGAGCGAGTGAACGTTGATTTGTCTTCGTAACCGAAAGAGTGAATTGAGGGAAGAGTGTAAAATGAGACAGGGACTCAGGATCACTTCTAGGAATAGAATCGAGGGATTTAAGGTGATTCTTCCGTTTAGTGCCGATTTCTGCCACCAGAGCGCTACCGGTCGATTGAAGTCAAATTACAGGCCGAAAGTAATTTATTTTTAAGAAAACGGAGTGTCAGTTACTAGATAATCATCTGAAGAGTGTCTCTGCAAAGTATCTTGTCAATAACTTCAAAAATAAGGCTGAAAGTACCAAAAAATGAAATATCGCATTTCGATACAAGAATCGATTTGCGATATTTCATTTTTTGGTACTTTCAGCCTTCTTTTTGAAGTTATTGACAAGATACTTTGCAGAGACACTCTTCAGATGATTATCTAGTAACTGACACTCCGTTTTCTTAAAAATAAATTACTTTCGGCCTGTAATTTGACTTTAATCGAACGGTAGCGCTCTGGTGGCAGAAATCGGCACTAAACGCTGAAGAATCACCTTAAGTCGGGCTGTGAGGTGATAAGTCCTGAGTATCTCTTAGACTATCCGGCGACGAAAGTGGAGACCTGCTCTCTGACTTGACAGGGATTCCATAAGGAGAGAAGCGATGCTGCCTGGTCGCAGACGGGGGCGATTGGTGGGGCAAAGGAGGTGAGAAAGGAGGTGCAGAGGATGAAGTGGAGGCCATGGCCAATTGATGCTGGGCCGCAATTAGAGACGGCGCTATGTAAGCCCATTGGTTCCAGAAAGGCATGGCCGTATTGTTGCCCGCGGCCCACAGTGGCCCCAGGGCCGCATACGGGCCTGAAGATGCAGCCGCAGCTCGAAAGTAGATCTGTTGTCTGGCCAATAGGATTGCTCTATCTTCCATCGTCAAATTGTTGCTTTCAAATAACGGTGAGCGGAGGAGGTTCTGTTCGTTGAGCATCGATTCCATCGTTTCTCTGCAACATAAATTACATTCAAAATAAATTACTTTGGAAATTTTGTTATAGAGTGGGGAAATCCACGAACGTTATGCTGTACAACGATATTGGGTCAGAGCATGCAATTTGCAATGTACACGGAGAAAAAATTATATTAGGGGCTACCAGAATTACTTCTACGGAATAGTTAAATGTAAATTCTGGTATCTGTGAAGATATTGCTGGTTTTAACGAAAAATGTATTTTGAATATTACCAGAAATCTAGTTAAGGATACGTGAATGAACATTTAACTATTACGTAGAGGTAATTCTGGTAGCCTCAAATATAATTTTTTCTCCGTGTACGAGATACTGAAAAACATATTTGTGAAATGCAGTGCGTATTGAATACTCACGGCTCTACCCCTGCAGTACCTTTTGTACTTATAGTTGCACTCTCATGATGATATTGGAGCAGAGCCCAACCAGGCTAGAACTTGACCCAGTAGCGTCGCGTGAGCTGTGATATATCTATTACCCTCCATTTAAACACATGAAAACAATCGATTTTCCGGAGGTTCACTGTGCACCCCCTCATAATCGATTGTTTTTGTGGATTCAAATGGAAAAAGAATCGATAGATCGAAGTTTACGCCGACGCTACTGACTCGAACTAGATCAAACGATATGATGAGCACCAATCAAACCTCTAGTGAAACTTTAGCCAGTCGACCTCCGTGGTCTGATGGTGGTCATCGCAACTGGCTACTAACCCAGAGGACCCGGGTTCGAATCCCGGCCCGAGGTGACAAGCTTTTGACGATCTCAGATCAAGTCATCTTGGAAGGACATGGATGTTTACTCTTCTCTCTTTCGCCTTTCCTTCTTCTTCTCTCTTCTATTTTGTTTGTTGGGCTCTAGTTGGCGAATAAAGAGGACACCTAAACTTCCGCTCAAAATAAAAAAAAAACAAAAACAACAACAACAACTTTAGCCACACTAGAGCTTGACATGACGGTCATCTATACCGTTTGGTGAGTAAAGAGTGAGGTTATTTACGTTTTAACAGTTCTTTGATTAAGTATACAGGCTCGGAAGGACCGTTTTATGTCTTCTGCACAGTGGCGAGGCGTGAAATTTGGCAACAATGTAGTTTCTCTATTTAAATTCACCAAAAAGGTCGAACGCTTCAGTCATCGGAATGACCAAGCATTTCGACCTTTCTAATGTGTTTAAATTGGGAAACAGGAACGTTGCCAAATCGCACGCCTCGCCACTGCTTCTGCGCAAATACGCTCCAGCGCTACTGTCTCTGCATGAAAACGTTGACTCTACTCACAATTCACTAGGGCTTTGTGCCGATTGATAGGCTCAATTTACTACCTTAAATAGTGAAATTCGCTTCATTGACGATAGTAAACTGAGTCTATTAAGCGGTACAAATAAGCTCCAGTGATGCATGTGAGGGGGGTGGTGTAAGTCTCCATGTGGATAGTAGCGATGAAGCAAACCTGAGCAGATGACGTAAAATCGTCCTTTCACTGTGCATGGTGACACAAAATTTTCAGAACTGAAATTGTCGGAAACGACCTCCACAAGTACGACTGCAAAATCGCTGCATTCATCATATTCAGAAACATGTCAAATCAATAAAAATATGAGTTTATAAAGTTATCAGAACTCACGTTTGTAAAGCAATCGATTGAAATTTCGCTTTCGATAAATAATTTATCATAGAAAAGAAATAGAAATAGAAATACATGAACTAAGAAAACTGTCTATTCATTACAAATGTGGTATCCTTGATGATACAGTGGCGTTTCGACGCCTGTTGTTATTCAGGTAAATGCATATTTTTTTACCTGCTGCAGAACAAAGGGAAGGGCAGCTTACAATTACACATCGATGACACGCCATCAACACTACCTTGACATATTTTCTATATATCTCTTTGTTTTTTTTTTTTTTTTTATATGACGAGGTTGCCGTGTTATAACATTAAAAGCTCTACATACTTTCGTCTTAAAGATCTTTTTAGTAGACTTGCAAGCACAATTTTTTTTTTAAAAGAGGATATGGCGTTGGTAGTCATAATTTTGTGTGCATGCAGTGAAAGGTGCAGCATCCAAAGGTAGCTCGCAACAGTGCACTATGGTCTGAGATCAGAAAAAAGTGGCCAAAACTCGGTGAAAAAAAGGCATCAAAAATAATCTTTTTCTAGTTTTTACGCTTACTCTTAAAACCTGTCCATGTCATTTCTAACTTTAAATTACGTGTTCAAAGTGTTCTCTGTGCATGAAATTGAAGCTGAAAGTTTATAAGTGACCAATTTATGAGAAATTTACTTTCTGACTTTTGGCCACTTTTTGATGATTCCAAACCATAGTGCAGTGGCGCCACTTAATTTAGCCCTAAGTTACACGTTTTGATAGGGGCTATTCTTTTCACACGGTTTTCTGCGTTTCTCTGAAAAGTTGCGAATTTCTAGCTATCTCGAAGGAAAATATCGATCAAGTGTGAAAGAAAATAGTGGGAAAGAAGTGTGAAAGAAAATGAGAGAGAGAGAGAAGAGAGAGAGAGAGAGAGAGAGAGAGAGAGAGAGAGAGAGAGAGAGAGAGAGAGAGGGAAAGGATAACGTGCAGTAGAGAAAATATCGGGTGGAAAGGGAATTGACGAAGGAAGGGAGGAGAGAGGGGGCGTTGACAGGAGCCGTGAAAAGCGTCAGGGCGTCGAGATCGCTCGTGAAACAGTGTTGTCATTTTCTGAGTTTCCTCCAATTTTTCCTATTTCACATAGAGTAAAACTGTCGAATTTTAAGGCTAATTCGGCAACACGGTCGTGAAATAACACAGAACGTGGTGGTGGCGAAATATGAGGGGTGGAGGGGAAGGGGGCGAGCGCTTTGGGGGTATATGGGTATATCGCGATCCTGCTGACACGAGTGAGGTTAGCGGCGATGCAGCGATAATTTTTGCACCATCTTCCGTGTTGGGTGTTGCATGTTCGGGGAAAACGCTCCCACTCACCGCTCACCGCTCCTCATCCAAAGCTGTTGCCAGATTATCTGCTGGAAAATTAGAACTCCCCCACAGCCAGCAATTTCCATTGAAACTCATTAAATATATCGAATTTTCCTTGTGCACTGTGCACCCCTGATCGATTTTTACATACTTTAAAGAAAAACATTGTTCCAAATTGAACGTCACTGGCTGTAACACAGGAACTGTGGTGCTTTTTATTTAATTTTTTTCAACAGGCATCTTTTCTCTAATCTATACTTTTTTGTATTTTTGGAAAAAATAAAAAGAATCTCTCCGTTACTTACGAATTGCACTAAGGAAGATAGTCCGGAAAAGGCAGTGTGACTAATTAAAAACTTAACTCCGAAAATAATCTGATAATTAATCCCATCCAGCAATTCATTTAAGATATTAAATTATGCCAGTATTTCACTGAGAATCCCGAATTATTTCAAACGTAGAAGAACTTCTAACCATTATTTGCGATAGGAATTCACTGACCAGAATTTCTCTCTTCAAAAAGTTCTGATGATTTCAAATAGAATTTTTGACAAAAATCTTTGCTTTTCAGTCAGAAATTTCTGTTCGGGAATATCGCATTAGAGTACCTTTCGGGGAAAAATTATTTATATGGTATTTAGCGAAAAAGATTGCTAAACGGAGTGCTAATAAAAGCAAATTCCATTATAAATTGATTTCTAAACGCAATTCTGCAATGATTTAAGATAGACTTTTCCATGCCAGAAATTCAACTTGAAGAAATCGGAAATTATTTCAAACGTAGGAAGAACTTCTAACCAGTTATTTTCGATAGGAATATCACTGACCAGAATTTCTCGTCACTTCAAAAATAGTTTCTGATGATTTCAAATAGAATTTTTGACATGAAAAAATTCTTGCTTTTCCGTCAGAAATTTCTGTTCGGGAATATCGCATGCTAGGTACCTTTCGGGGAAAAAAGTTCATTTATAAATGGTAATTTAGCGAAAAAGATTGCTAAACAAGCTAAAGTGCTAAATGAGCAATATTTTTCTTTTCATAAATTAGCATTTTACAAACTGCAAATTCTGCAATATATTGTTTATTCTCGGTTTGTCGCTTTTTTTCGCAATCTTCACCTTCATATTTTTTTCTGTGCTGAGTGGAGGAACACAACTCGTGGTATCGGAACCATGCTCGTGCAATGTGCAGCAATGTCCCTATTTCCATAAATATCGATTTTACCGTGCCTCACCTAAAATCGATCTTTTGCACAGATTTAAATGGCAAAATAGCACTGTTGCCAGATTGCACGAGCCGCTACTGATCGGAACAATGTATCGGATGCGTGAAGTCATTCCAAATATATACGTGTACAACGACCATTGGCAGATCCTGGAATATTCCGTTCTTCACTTCTCCCACTAGAACGCGTGTGTTGGAAAAAGAGAGATTATAGGGGCAGTCACGTGACTTTCGACCCTTCTCCTATATCCTTTTCTAACACATGCGTCGTAATCAGTGGAGTAGCGTGTAATTTGGTAACATTGTAATTTGTCCATTTGAACCCATGGAAAAGATCGAAATATTGGGTGTTCGGCGAACACCTTGGTATTCGACCTTCTACATGGATTTTATTGGACGCAATACAACGTTGCCAAATGGCACGCTACGCCACTGGTCGTAATGCGAGAAGAGAGAGAAGAACATTTTTCCTAGATCCGGATAAAAACAACGCATAGAGTATCTGGCAACACCGCGCTTTGACTTTTCCCCGCGCACACAACTGCGAAAAGCGGAAAGCTAAAAGTTGAAAGCTTCGCGCGGGACACGGACACGGAGGAGTAGGAAGAAGAGGGGAGAGGGGAGGCTGTCAAAGTTCGCCTCACGTTTCTCTCGTCGTCGCAATAGCCGCATGATAAATAAAAAGTATACTGCATCATCATTTCCATCATCGTCATCAATCAACAATAACATCATCAGAATATCATCATCATTTCCGCCGTCTTCGTTCCATCAAAGGAACCGAGAGACAAAAAAAAAAAAAAAAAAAAAAAAAAACGCTCCTACTACACAATTTATATTACAAGGTGTTTCGCGCACAGCGAATTTTATGCTGCAGTTGAATTTTCCTTCCCCTCCTACACTTTATTTTCTTTTCTCTCGGCGGGAGTTGTAAGTCATAACTAAGAGAGTGTCGGGGAAAGTTTAAGGTGGAGATGAACTTTCGCGTGCTTACTTCTAAAAATGTTTTTAACGCGCAGCGCAGTTAGGCAACATCGTATTTCGTCCATTTAAACCTGTAAAAAAAGGTCAACATATCGTAGTTATATCTTGGTCCATGTCGGTGGTGTAGAGTCCACTCCATTGAATCGATATTTTACATTGGTTTAAATGAACGAAATTCATCAATGCCAGATTGCTTGCAGAAGAAGGAAAAAATACAGCAGTGAAAGATCATTTGTTTCTTCAAAAGAATGCCTAACTCGACTAACAAAAGTGGCACTTTGTTTTGACCCGTCACAAAAAAAACGACCCCGGGGAAAATAACAATACACTTCTCCATTTTGGCACTGCGAACGTTATGTATTGATGACCAGAATTATTTCTATGTTTTGATAGGTAAAGGGTTTATATTACCTGATGAGCACATCGAAAAAGTATCAAGGGTTTTCGGGAAAGCGGACCAAATTCTGGTCAATTTACCATAACCCTCTAGGAAAGGAGCCAAAATAAGCGCATACTTATGAATTATTTTTCACAACTTTTTTTTTTCTGAATGTCATAAATCAGAGTTTGTTGAAGAAGAAAGTGGCGAGGCGTGAAATTTGGCAACAATACACTTTCTCCATTTAAAGTCACTAAAAAAGTCGAACGCTTCTGTCATCGGTGATGACCAGACACTTCGACCTTTCTAATGTGTTTAGATGGGGAAAAGGAACGTTGCCAAATTGCACGCCTCGCCACTGAGAACGACCATCAGAAATGAGTATCAATGTTGGGTTAGGTCGGGAAGAGCGGAGCACTTGGCATGATAGAAAATCATTGAATAGGCAGTAGGCATCAACCGCCTAGGAAATGTTCTGAGCCAACGGTGGAATTAAGCGCATGACATTTTGAATCTATTGTTCTCAGAGGCACACTAGGTTAAATCGTCTTACTTTCTGAATGTCTAGTATAATCCGGTTTTTGTTCACATCAGAGAGAAAAATGGGGGGCATAGAAATTAGGATATATGCGTATGTTGATCACTGAGATTTTGTATTTTGCAGAATCCGTATTTTTTCCCAAGACACAAATGAAAGAAAAAATTATGTGGGAAGGAAAAACTTCGCTGAAGTAGCAGGAAAGGCCTCACAAAGAAGTGACGCAAGAAATATAGGACTTAAAATGCCAAAAATAGTAAATCATGCCCTCCACTTGCATCGTCTATACATTAAATTCTGTAGATGTTAGACCTCTCTGAATACCAGGTTTTAATGAGTTGAAACACTGCACGTTTATTCAAATCAAGCGGGTAGATAAATATTCCTACTCTACGGTACTTGTTCTTGCCTACGTCCTTAATTGAAGGCGACCAACGATTTGTTATTTTGCAACTTTCCACAATTCATTATCCAACGATATTTTTGACTGTCAACACGATGGATTTAAAAAGTGTGAAATATGCGAAACCGTTTGAACCCAAGGCATTTGACCGACGGATGGTACCTTGAGGGAAGGAGGGGCTGAAAATACCCTAAATGTTTTGTTACCGTAGACTTGTTTTTTTTTTTTTTTTTTTTTTTTTTTTTAATTTTATAGATATTTTAACTAATTTATTACATCCAACTGAATGTTTTAAAACCATTTTCCTTCATAAATCACAAATTTGTGGATACTTGTGGCTATTTTTCGATGAAATTATACTGTTCGAAAAATATATCTAAAACAAACTGGGAAAATATCTTTTAGTTTTTTTTTTTTTTTCTTCTTTCTTCTTTTGCCATTATATGTGTAATACGAAGAATAAAACCTCAATGATTTTTTAGAGACATAAAACTTCCTAAAAAAACATTTACTAAACCGATTTTTATCCATAACCTAAAAGTTTAATAAGCCTAAAAAGCCAAATAAAATCACAAATAGTCTATTTTATTATTTTCCAAAAAACGTGAAAATTGGCAAGAAGTATCAGTACATTGAAAGTGATTATGCCGCAAAATTTTTTTTTTTTTTTTTTTGTTTTTTTTTTTTTTTTTAAATATAAATGAGAGTTTCACCCTTGACCTCGCAAGGGCTAAAACGAACGAATAAGTAGGGGCTTAGTACCCAAAGAGTTACGATGTCCAAAAGTAGAGCGATTGTTCTGAAGGTGGGTACTATTGTACTTGACATGAAGACGCAAAACCAGTGGAACGAACCGCTGAGCGTGGCGCATCAGTCGCGGCACGGCAGTTGCAGGTACTAATTAAAATTGCATTAGTAAATCAGGCGCTGAGTTTTTAGATCTCGGAGCCTCGTACAAACAACTCAAATTGTTTTGTCCGCTTGACAGAGAGATCGCCGATAAAAACTCCGCAATGCTTGCCCGCGCCGCCGTTACAAATGAAAGAAGGAAAAAAAATTAAAAAAAAAAAAAAAAAAAAAAAAAAAAAAAAAAAAAAAAAAAAAACATTGGGAGAAGAGAAAAAGAGCGATAAAGAGAGAGATGGACTTGGACAAAAAGCGGAAGGGATGGAGTGGAGCACGGGGGGGGGGGGGAGGAGCAGCGGGAAAAGCTGCGGTCCTACGTCTATTTAATACATATCAACAGTGAGATTAATTAAATATTTTACTTTACCGCAGATTTTTTTTCTTCTTTTTTTCCGCTAAGCGTTTATTTTACGTTTTGCCTAACGGAGCGTGGAACTACATTACAATTCCTCCTGCTTCCTCGCTCCGTCTGAGCTATGAGGCCGAGTGTTGTTTGTTTTATTGTTTACATTTAATGATGCAGGCTAGGTAAACGGAAAAAAAAGACAGTGACGGCAATCGCCATAGACTACCGATTTTAGTTCGATAGTGTTGAGTCGCTAAACTGCGAGACAAAAACCTTAAATTGAGGCCATCTTCGGAATGAGGGCTTATAAAATGAAAGGTGTGCTCGTCTGATTAAATTCTAAAAGAGATCTCAATGCTTATTTTTTCAAAAGAGCACCACTGATGTTTTATGTGACCCTTTATCTGGAGACGACCTCTATTAATTGTGTCTTAATCTCGTCCAACATAGATTGGAAAATAATTTTCTTGTCGAAAAGTGAAGATCGATTTTTAAATATATAAAATATATCTTTACCTTTCGAATTCAGTTAGCCTTGAAGAATCTCTAAAACCTTTGGCGAATGGATTGCAATCGATTTTCAACTTGGTAATCTGGAAAAGAAAGAGATAGAATAAGTCAGACTTTCATTTTGATAAAAGCACAGAGTTCGTTGGAAATCTGATACCATGCAGCAGGAGGACCATGCATAAATGGTATCTACAGAGCAGCCGCTTTGCGTATATTCAATGACATATTTTAATTCACCGATCATTTTAACGATTCACCCAAAGATTACACAGGTCAGTTCAGCTTGTGACAAACTTTAATGAACAAAAAACTCTTCTAAGTCAGTAATATTTTCTCAGTCGATCTTTTCGGCCTTAACTCAAGAACTCAACCAAACGGTCAACTCCACTAGACATACGAGTATGATTAACGTCATAAAACGATTGAGTAAATTCGGCCTAACCTTTGAAAAGTTTAGCCGGACTCGCATCTGATAGAGTTTACCAGAACTTGTGGTCGATATCAAAATCAAACAAAAGTATGGTAAATATGCAATCAGTAACTTTATCTTTTTTTCGTATTTGCCAAATCATTTGACAAAATTTTGTTCTTCATTCATATTTTTTAATTTTTTTTTTCTAATTTTTTTTCTTTAATTTTTCAATTTTTATCCCTCTCAACAAATAGTAAATTGTCATCATCACTATCACCACTGCAATCATCATCATCATTTATAGTTCATACTAACATAAAAATAAGGGAACAGGCACATAAGAATGATCTTTAAAAAATATGTCAAATCTCAAATGTATACATTTAGTTACACAAGTATACAATGTACAGTCTATACACATGCTATTTCCCATACGAAATAAGCAATTATTGAACATACATTTTGTGTAGTCGCGATTAAAAAAAAAAAAAAAAAAAAAAAAAAAAAAAAAAATATGCCATAAAATAATGATTGAAGTATAAACCCACCCCTTTTTAACCAGTTTAAACGGGAACAATTTGCATCGTATGAGCTTTCTGTGCGGTTTCAAGAATGAAGAACGCTCAGTCATAATATAGGCATATTAAAACCAAACCGAGCACCCCCGAGGGACAAATCATCGACTCGGCTCTTGCACTGCACCACATACGACAGACGCGCATTCTAAACTCCCATATGTTCATTCCACGTTGCGTCGGAAGCTCGTTTTCGTAAATATTCTTAACGACCTCGTGCTCTCATCCCCGTGTTCAACAAGGCATTTTATAGGTGAACAAACTAATTAAACAAGAAGATCGCTCATGAATGATGGCCGGGTGCAGGCCTGAAGGGGTTAGAAGGAATTGGAAGGGGTCGCTTAAACGGGGGTTGATACTCGGAGTAACTGTAACATTGGGATTATTAACCTCTAACTCTGTCGTATATGGGTAGCGGGTGTCAGGGTGTCGTTGCCGTATTAAAATGATTCACTTGTACAGCATCAGCAATGTGTCAAATTATGTCATAATGGTTGGCGCCGCGTCAGTCGGTGGGCGCGGTGGCGCACGCTCACTTCTTCTCTCTCTCTCTCTCTCTCTCTCTCTCTCTCTCTCTCTCTCTCTCTCTCTCTCTCTCTCTCTCTCTTCTCTCTCTCTCTTTCTTTTCTCTCTCTCTCTCTCTCTCTCCCCTCTCTCTCTCTCTCTCTTCTCTCTCTCTCTCTCTCTCTCTCTCTCTCTCTCTCTCTCTCTCCCTCTCTCTCTCTCTCTCTCTCTCTCTCTCTCTCTCTCTCCTCTCCTCTCACACACTCACTCACTCTCTCTTTCTCTCTTTTCCCGTTTGAACGCATACGTTAGAAAAGGATTGAGGAAATGGTGAGAGTCACGTGTTCACGTAACTGACCATAATCTCTCCTTTTCTAAAACACGTGTTCAAACGAACAGTGTGATAAGGAAAAATTCCAATTTCCACTGGTGCTGCTCAATGAGCTATAACTTTAGAGTGGCAGCGGGCTGGTCCACCTTGTGCCACACAGGGTAGAAGGGATCCCGGGAAAAAGCGGAATTTGGACGGCACATTCCAAGGTTTGAGGTTAAATTTTGCAGGCCGTTTCCGGCGATGCCCGAGTTTGTTTACGAAACGACCGGAAACAACCTTCAAAACTTAACCTCAAAATCGATTTTTACGGCAAGATGGCGGCGCCCTAGGTGACAACAATGAACCAGCGGAACGTTCCTTGATGTGCCACTCTAAAGTTATAGTTCATTGGTGCTGCTAGCTTATTTGTACTATCTAAGAATGACAGATTGTCGCGAGATTTTTACACATTTTCAGTTATAGCCGGTGTGAGTTTAGGACTGATCTGCAACGGCTATTGCGCCTCACCCGTACTGGCCTCTCATCAACAATGGTGTGAGGAGTATGAAGAGTGGCCGAACCAGAACCTTGAAGGCGAAACTTAGCTCGTGAAGATCTCGCGACAATCTTTAATTCGTCGATAGTAAAGCGTTTTGCATGGTGAGTGGAGTGTTATTTTTATTTTACGAGAGACATCAAGTTGCCATGCTCCTTACAACACAAGCTATTTATCAGTTCAATTTGATAAAATTAGATATAAATTTTTAATTTAAAACGAAAGTTGGCTCAAAGTATTTTTTTGAGACATGATTTTCAAAAAAGAAATTTCGAACAACTGAGTGTATGACGAAGAAGGGTTCAAGAGACTTCGATCTTCTCGTTGGTCCAATATGTATACGAAGCGTATTAATTTGTTTTGTTTTTTGTTTTTTTCCAGGCAAGTTTTAGTCCAAAATGATCAGTCGTCTAAATAGCATTAACAAAGATACTTGGCCAGGTTATGCAATACGCATCGCATCAAAAGCATGCGGTGTTGTATTGTAGCTTGTGTCTTGCATATTGCCTGTATCCTAGCCAGAACCTGTTTTTTTTCTTCTTCTTCTTCTTCTCATAAAAAACACTTTTTTCCAAGTTCTATACAGAACTGTTTACAGCTCTAATTTTAATCCCAGAAATTTAGTGAAGAAACGAGGCGTTTGGCAACATTCAAACAGTTTTAGTCTCAATAACCTCCTTTGAGACATCTGGTGAACACAAATATAATAAATCGTGTTACAACGATTCCGAGCAAGCTAATAAAAGATACGAAAACACGCATGAACCGATGTTATTTTTGAAGGGAGAAAAATGAATTTGTAAAATAAAATAAGTAAAACACCACAAACTCTAAGTAAAATTACGAAAATGTTAAAATGTAAGAGCATCTTTTTGTGTTTCGGCTAATTATTTTGGAGTCTGAGGCATGTTCTGTGTTTCCGAGTTAAAGTCCCTCTAATTTGAAAAAAAAAAAAAAAAAAAAAAAGCTAATGAGGTGAATGCCCTTTGTAACCGACTGAAATGACTGGATCGTTGGTTTATATCTATACCCGATTGAGCTTGGGTTTTCACAATGGGGTTCTTGCAAACTTTTGCTACAGAGGATTGAAGAGTTGATTCTTGCATAAAAACCAGTAAAAATGACGATGCGAGTACACTAAAAAATTACGAAATTCACTCTCAGAATCGGGCTTCATGGCAGAGAGACGTAGGTGCAGGTATCATGGGAGACTCCTATCTAAATTGAGACATATCTCTATGTTTCTGTAGAGAAAGTGACATAATAGACAGGAACCCCCCCCCCCCATGATACCTACGTTGAACCGCCATTACGAACTTTCCGTCATAGCAATTATGTGAGTTTATTACTGAATTTTAGACTTTCTTAGTGTGATTTTCGTGATATTCGCTGCGGTCTTTATATCAGATTGGAAAATTAGCAAAAATTTAGCAAATAAAAAAAAAAAAAAATAAAAAAAAGCAAAAAAAAAAAAAAAAAAAATAAAAAAAAAATAAATAAAAAAAAAAACAAAGAAAAAAAATAAATAAATAAATAAATAAAAAATAAATAATTAAAATAAAAAATTTAGCAAAAATTTGCAAGAGTCCCATTGTTTACTCTCAAAAACTAAAATCGTGTTCTTCGAGATGACCAGGGGCAAAAGGGGGCTGATTCCGCGCTTTTGGACAAGACGAGACGAGATAGCAGAAACCAAGCGATCCTATTGGTTTAAATAGCGTCACGTGACCGATTTCGAGTCCTTCGATCGACAGAAGAGTCATTTTTTCTGAAATGAACGACTCAAACTATTTCAAATCTGTCACTTGATACCGTTTAAACCAATGGAAATGATCGATTCCCGCCGTCTCGTCGTCTCGTCTCGTCTCGTCCAAAAGATCAGAACTAGAGTCCCTATATATGAAAGAGTCAAGACACGTGAACAGAAGTGAGGAAGAAGAAGGTGTCTGAGGAGCCTGGAGGCGCGCCTCTTGTTTACATTTTTATCCAACGATCTTCCCGCCAAAGATTACTTATACATGTATTCGTGTGGAAGTAATCTTTGTTAGGTCAATCTAACCTCCAATACCCGTTGCCTTCACTACCTGTTTTAAAAGTAATGCGTGAATTTTATTCTGTTCTGAACACATTTTCATCAATGGCTAATTCAACTTTCATCAGTACAAGCTAAAAATGCCGAAAGTTTCCTCAAAGCTGGGCAGCAGTGAAGATGGTTCCATGAAGATGTAAACAAGAGGCGCGCCTCCAGGCTTCATAGACCCCTTCTTCTTCTTCACTTTTCAGCAGCCAATCAGAAATGGAACCTCGTATGGCGAGACTCTTTCATATATAGGGACTCTAAGCAGAACTAGCCTGCAGAGTGCAGGTGCACCAAAAACTACTCATGGGTTTCAACGTGAGTCGACATCATAGTTATAAATTCGATTGACAGATATTTTCTTTCCAACCCCCGACCCCCCCCCCCCTTGATTGGATTACCCCTGTAAAAAAAAAAAGTTTAGCAATCGTTTCTACAAATCGGCAATTTGAAATGATATTATAAATTGTGTCTTTCAAAAGATCGTAATCAGTTTCTTTTCTCGGCCTGAACTGCAAAAGTGACGTGAATTCATTCGGAATCGCACCGAGGATTTCGCAACAGAACTGCGCTCTCCGCAGAGGTGGCGCGACCCGCGGTTTCAAGCCGAATCATTAGTGTCGACAATTTGACACCCTCCTCTTCTCCCTCGCACTCCCCCTTCTATCCACGGGGGAGCAAAACGCGGTGGCAGCGGTAATTGCCACGATTTATTGCGTTCATCATTTTTTTTTCTTTTATTATTATTTATTTTTCATTTTTCTCTTTACTTCTCTCTCCCTTCTCCTCTCCCTCTCCCTTTCTCTTTCTCTCTCTCACACTCTCCTCTCTCATTTCTCGTTGAGAGTGGGAGTCCGCATTTTTTTATATTGTTCCCGTTTTGATGCATTTCGAAAGCAGAGAACTTGAGAGGGAATCGCTTTCGCTTAAGCACACTCGGTGAACTCAGAGTTGCCAACTTTTGTAGAAATAATCAGTAAAGATTTATCTACATCTGTGATTGGTATAGATATAACTATAATCTGTACATAGAAAAAACTATTTGTGAAAGTTACCATACTTGCGGCTCAAATTTTGCCCCGACCTGACCATAAGGTTTGGTCAATTCTGCTGGACGGATGATGTGAGGCCAAAATCAGCACTTTCATCAATCGTTTTATCCATGTGCTTACTTAGTCTTAGTCAAGACTAAGTTGACAGGCATTCACTCTAAAAAACATGTCCTTAAAGAAAAACTCTGCTATCTATAGTAGCGTAAACTTGGATTTTTATCAAGAGGGGATGAGAGCAACCTCGGAGTAAGATATGCACCATAGGGGGTCTAGGAGGACACCTATACCACCCCCCTCGGTGCTCGGGGATCATCCTTCGAAAAAAAATTGAATATTATTGAGGTTCTCTCAGACGATATTTTAGAAATTTTATCGTATAAAATTGCACACAAGACTTAACGCAATTCTTCATTTCATCGACCAAATCACGACTTTTTTATTTTTTTAGGTGTATTTAAGGGTAATTTAGAGGAACTTCTGGTCCTTTTTTTTCTTCTTTACTTATTGCTGTGCTTAGTCTCTCGTTTTTTTTTAATTTTTTCACTTTTTGCTTTCCTCCATTTCTTTTCTCTACTTCTCCCACTCCCTCTTTTTCATCAAGATTTATGAGGCAAAAATATACTTTTCCCTCAAATATTGTAGGGGGAAAGACCAGCCTCCTGCCTCCTCTTAAGACTACGCCATTGACTACAGGTCATGACAGAAATAGTACAATGTATTGAAAGAGTCACATGCGCAGCATATTGCGTCAACCCCGATTGAAGGCACTTTACATATGAAACAGTGGAATAGTGCATTATGATCATGATTTTTCATCATTTCCGGAAAATTGACTGAATTTTCCGAGATATTTGGCAATCGTGCCTGCGCGGGCGTGAAGGGGCGAGGCGGGGCCGGTGATCGTCGACGCGGGAATTATCCTTGCCACCCAGAATCCGACGCGAGAAGTGTTAAAAATGATGTTTTCTCCCCCCCCTCCCCCCTTCTCCTGCCCCTATCCTCCTTATTACCCCACCCTTAACAATGACAAAAAAGAGTGGAGAGATATTAGATAAAAATGACAATAATAACAGGTAAGTCAGTGCATGCACCTACAGAGCGCGCGCCGTGAAGAGATGGTTTCATTTTCTCGCGTCGCACAGTGCGGTGAACGTCAGAATCGTCGGACGAATACACACACATTAATTATTGAGATGAGTGCCGTACCATGCTTTCTACGGCAACGCTGCATTTTTTTTCATTCATACCCACGAAAAAGGTCGAACCTGAGGAAGTTCATCATATACCCCGTGGTTCGATCATTTTCATGGGTCCAAATGGACAAGACCCGATGTCACGTGTTTACCACGGTTGCCGAGGCAAAGTTACCACCCAGTGTTGTTTTCACTCTATATGGAAATTTGGTGATATTGAGGTCTTTTAGAGTAGCTAAGAGTCTGAATACCCCCATTAAAAAATTTCAAGGGTTGCTTCTTTTTTCTGCACACTGAATAGAAAATGTAAGGAATATAACGAATGATAGAGACTTGACTACTAAAAGGTTAGTAAAGTTAAAAGAGAATATTATAGAAATCAAAGAGACCGCATCCGTCGTAAAAGGTCAAACTCTGAGCACGTTTCATTTAACAAAGGATTCAAAATAAGTTTAGAATAGAAACGATAATCTTTCAATTTTCCTGGTGTGATTTTTCCACCGGCAGTATTATGACCAAAAATCAATTACTCTAGCACTGATTTTTTACACCTGAAACGATCACACGGAACTCATTCAACAACAATTGCTATAATTCGGTAAAATCGTCGCTTGGTTATCAAATTATTTGCAATTTTCTTTAAAGTCAGTGACGACTCCTACACTTCAGAAAAGATTACAGATGCGAATATTTTGGTGCATTACATTCGTCATAAACTGAGCGGAACTTTGTGTATTCGTTTTATGAACCGGTGTTAGAATCATCGGTGAATTGAAATTTGTCAATTAATAAGCGAATTTTCGCGGCGAATGTAGGTATTCGACAAAACCATTGCCAATCTACGCACGACAAATGTGAATAACACGAAACTGGATCGTGTTTTTCGAACTTTTTCGGTGTTTTCGGGGCATCGATGGCATCAATTCGATTTTGAATTCAAGTCCGGAGGTGAATTCAAAATCGCATTGATGGCATCGATGCCCCGAAAACACATCTAAAAACACAATGGGTCTGTTGCAAACTTTTGCTACAACGATAAAGAGTGTATCATCGTAGGTAACATCGCCCGAAAAGTCCATTGGTGGCATCAGAAAGTCATGAAATGCGATAATAAACTCACAAGAGGCGTTTAATGAAATCCAAGATGGCGGTAAAATATCGAGCAATCTGTATGCATGCACCTTTAACATACAAGGATTGCCAACGTTGACAACCTCACAGCTCCAGAGGTTATGTGTTTATTTACGTTGTGTTTGGGTGTGATCGATATTGCTAGGCTGGTTATCCTTGGATGTTCGCGGTGCATGCATAAAGGTTGCTCGATATTTTACCGCCATCTTGGATTTCATTAAATGTCTCTCGTGAGTTTTATACTGCATTTTATGACTTTCTGATGCCATTAATGGAATTTTCACGCGATTTTACGTAAGAGTGAACACTCCATAACGCTGCAGCAAAAGTTTGCAACAGACCCATTTTGAGTTTCCTCGAATATGTAGTTATAGGTTGGTATTGTTTATCATATTCGATCGTGAAAATTTCGCTTAATATACTCGAAGCGGCAGCTCTGGGAATATATACTGCTCCGTTCGCTAAATGGCTGCCAAAACTTCGCAAATTTCATCACCATTGAGCGACTGTTGGGTGAGACCGGTAGCACTCTTGCAGTGCAACTAACATTAAAAATTAACATAACCGTAAATTTCTCTCTTTCTTGGCCACTCGGCGGGGGTTTCCGAGATTAATATTTTTTTTTTCTCTCTCCTTTTCACCCCCCCCCCTTCTCTATTTTTTTTTATCACTGCCATATCTGCTGCCTCGGTGGCTGGCCAACTACTTGCATTTCTGGCTTAAATCATCATTCAAACCAAACTCCCCCGCTCTTCCAACCCTCTCCCACCATCCCCCTCCTCCCTTCCCCTCCCTCCCCCTCCCTTCACTTCATGCACCTCTGTGTTGAGGTGAGTTTTTGCTGCTCGCGAGACCATAGGACTGAGTAAAGCCTGCAATTATTAAGGTAATTTTTTTACATGAAATATTCCCTTCGCCTTCCAAGTTCCGTAGCCACCACGAGCATACGTGTCTGCCTAGTGATGGAGGTTGCCAATGGTCCGCAAAAGAATCAGATTATTCTTTGCGCTTTTGATGCACTCACAAACGAATAAATGCAAACTATGTATAAAACGTGATAAAATTCACTGGACGCATAAATAAGCGAAGTCTATTTCGGCATAATTTCTTTGGTGCTTCGAACATATAGAGATCTAGAAGAAAAAAAGATAGATGAAAAAAAAAACAAAAAAACAATCAGCATACGAAACTAATCGTAATTTACAACACTTTTTTTACTATCATTTTTCTTTATCAAAACTGCTCACATTCAATGCCTCGCGTAGCATAAAAAAATAAAAAAATAAGGTTAAAGTTTTTACAGCAGACGATATCACTGTGCAGAGACTTTTGCGAAATTTCAAATACTCTTTCGAGAAAAAAAATTGATTTTTCATTTGTCAACTATAACTTAAGCACTTAAGCACCGGCCTTAAGTGCCCCTCTGAATTTTGTTCCATGGCAATTTCAGAGAGTTTAATGAAAACTTGTCAGAAGTAAGTGTAATTCCTTTCAACGGCGGCGTATCCAGAAAAATGTCGGGGGAGGGGGGGATTCAACTTCGTCCCTGTTTTTTTTTTTTTTTTTTTTTTTTTTTTTTTTTTTTTTTTTTCCAGGCACTTTACCAATCATATATTTTCCTCTTATTTTTTCGTTTTTTGAGGGACGGGGACGGGGACGGGGGCCGAAAACGCACTTGATTCTTTCTTCAATAATTTAATAAGATGTGCAGGAATCTATGACGTTGTTTTGAAGGATTTAAAATAAGTACAAATAAAGAAAAATTAAAGCCTACGACGGACTTGGCAACTTTAGCGTTAGATATTGATTTTATTTCCTCTCTACTTTTTTCTGACAAAATTGGCAATGCTGGCATCTTGTTGGGTGATTCTCTGGCGTTGAAGAAGCTCAAAAGTCTCAACATTCATTCTCATTCGTTGGCAATTTTGATCTTTTATTCTGGTGACGCTCATAACGAGACGGAGACGGGGTAGAGACGAACATTACGATAAGTAATGTAAAGAGGAAGGAATAATAAAATGTGACTTGAACATATTTTCTTTGTTAGATACAAGTCACGCATTTCACACGCGGGAGTCCAACCACGTGACGCGTATGACGGGAGCCCAGAACCCCCATCCAGTGCCCGGTGCTTGGTGCGAGTATGAGAAGTAGTATGAGTGGTCACCGAAGTCATTTTTTGCCAACATAATTCTTGAAGGGTCCCGGTCGCCAGCCTCGGTGGCTTGGTGGTTATACTCTGAGAATCTGCAAGCTCCCGTAGAGGTTCGGATCTTGGTAGCAAAATTGGATTTTTCAACACGCTCTGACGCTTGAATGCCTCGACAGTGGACTGAGTAGATGACAGGGATCAGAGCCGGAATAACCCTACCTGGCGCACTAGGCTAAATTTAACTCGCACCCCTAGAGTTTGGATTAGAAAATTTGGGGGGGCATTAAAAAATGAGATGGGGGTCTTTGTTTTTATTTTGTTTTCCTTTTCCAATATTTTTGTTGAGATCTTTTCCGTGGTATAATGGGTTTTTTCGCCTCAATAATTGGTCCCTTGAAATGTCACGCCCCTAATAATCTTGGATCCTTGGTTATAGCCCAGTCAACCCATAATGGTTATCCATTCGGCCCTGACAGGGATCACAGACTAAGTATGGACTTTTCCATCATGAATGACTACACTAAAAAAATTGCAAAAGGAAGTTTTACCCTCTACGATGTGGTTCCTATAGTGAAAAAGAATACAGGTAACCCCCATATTTAACCATCACTCTTTGTAAATATTAACCATCCACATCGCTACAAGATACCTACACCTACATCTAAAGGTAAAATTTGAACTGCACATTTTTCGTTCAGCCCATTTAGCAAAAGTATAATAAAACTTTATTTACATGTACTTGAAGACGCTCTATCGATCTAGTTAAGTTCCTGGTGATTAATCCAAAAAATATGCAGTTATTGAGACAAAATCATCCGAGCACATCAGTACAGAGTACAATGTGAGACAAAATATCACTTTTTTGCTCTCCTGAAAAATCACGAAGATGTAGATAAGAGGAACGAATAATTAAGTGTTTGGTCAGAGAATATGAGGTGGAATCAAAATTAATTCTCCTGGCCTAACGTAACAAATAGTACCTACATGCAGGCACATTTTTGAATACATTAAATCTGGATGAATGTTCCGTGTGTCAAGTCAGACATTGCAAGAAAGTGCGCTTTATAGATGCATTTTTTCATAACGATGCCGTCACAAATAGCTTTTAAATCCCACTCATTAAGTTTATAGCCGTGTGAGCTTTTTACGGATAAACAACTTTCATCTCCTGTTCGTTAATAAGTAATCACACTATTGACACAGTTCAAAAAATCCTCGAGTTATCTTCTTGTTTAAAGCTCTGCTATAGAGTAATATTTACGTATGAACTTAGTGCTGCAGATTGTTGGGTCAGCGTCACTTATTGGTTGGTAGGAGCAAAGACTATTCCAAGACTCTTGACTGCAGAGATTTTTGCTGCAAGTTCCGCTAAGAGTTATGCGTTATAAATACTTGGGGCTTACGGGTAAATACCGCTAAGAAATCAGTAAGTTACGGAGATTCGCTGATCAATAAAATTTCATTTTGCCTCGCATCAACAAGATTATTTTCTCTCGTGGGAAGTGAACTCTGACCGAACTCTTACAAACTATGAGTAAAGCCAGCCGTCACCGAGCCAACATATTATAAGCTTCAATCAGTGAATCGTCCCATCACTGAGACCCGTTTCTGCCTAGAACTTTGTCCGCATTTTATTCCGCTAAGTAGGCGTGCACTTGATTGGGGCACTTACATCACCTAACCTTCAAAATGAAAAAAAAAAAAATAGAAATAAACTTGTCTTTCAAGTTCCCACCTCTGGATTTTCACAATCGATAGAGAAAATGTATCGAATACTGGGCTGCAAACACATCAAATTTACCATCATATACATTTTAATTACTCAAAATTGCCCTTTTTGAAGAGATACATGGTTTTGAAAATGGGTCTTCGACTTGATTAACCTCAAGATCAAGTTTAACCCAAGCTCTGTAGACAAATATCCTTCACTGAAAAAACAGCTATCGTAAGATTTACCATAACCTATAGTTTCTTCGGCGAAATCGTTTACTGAAGCTTTTAACGATTATTCAGGGCATCGTGATGAGTAAGTATTCTTGAGATGCATCGCACGATTAAAATTATCAGTCTCAAATAGACTAATATCGCTTTTATCCATAATACACCGTAGGATCTTCGGTGGGAATGTATAAAAATGTGCAAAATTGCACCCAAAGGCGTCATAGGCACCCGTAAAGCCTAATTATCCTTGGCCTATTAGAAGAGGCCTGTCTTACAACTACAAGGGTGGCTAGTGCAATCTGGTGACAATGTCTTCGTGCAATTTGAATCTATGTTAAACAAGCGATTACTGGTGAAGCACTGCTTCTCTTTCTATAGATATTTTAACAGGCAATCGAATGGAGGGCTAACATTGTTGCCAGATTGCGTGACCCGCCACTAGCTGTTGTCTTAACTATTTCAGAATTAGGACTCTAAATTCAACTAAGTTGTGAAAAATACAGGGACAGAGATATGTCCGCCATTTTGAATAGACGCCGAAAGAGACAAAAAAAATGTTTCCATTGGCTTTTATAGGGGTTTTCATTTTGATTATATTAAAGAAAGTTTTTCAAATTGAAAAATATTCATTCCCTGTCAGCAAAATTTGGTCAATAACAATTACTTCATCTTACGCAGTAGAGCTGTGCGGGTTTCGGGCGTCTCCACAATCAATCAAAAAGGAGACCGGAAAATCATCAGACGCTTCAGATCAAATACGGAAGGGGTGGGGTGGGGGAGGGGGCAGGATGAGGCACGGGGAATTCAAATTACGGAAACGAAAATTATTTCGAGTGCGGAGAAGGGGAGGGGGGGTTTAAGTCGTGTGGGCGTCCAGAAGGTGAGAGATGCGAGAGCTTCGTTTTCCGAGTTGTGGAGGGATCAGATATCAGGAGATCGGGGGTTCAAGACTCGGGCGGGATGAGCCGAGCTTACTTATTGTAAACATGGTTGCCAAATCTTTGGAAAAATATTTAGATCATACATTGATTCAAACGAGGAGGCAATTTATAAAGACTTCCAGAAGCCGCACATGCTATTTGGCAAGCATGTATTTTTGCCATTTGAACTTTTTACAAAAGTATCGATTTCTTTTCAGGGATTCGGTTAAATTCCATAAAGATCGATTATTATGCGTAGGTTTAAATGAAGATAATCTGTTGTTGACACTGGACGAACCACCTCTGAAAACTTCTCTTCACAATTTGACAACCATGATAGTAAGTAATACGAGTCCCGTGCCTGGATCTTGATTTCACTGACACATGCTCATTACAAACACACACTTCCAAAAACACTTACAATTTATTAAAGACACTCGCACTGACAGTGTGACCAAATTAAGATGTACAAGTCACACGCTTCCTATATATTTGAATCGATATGAGAAGTATGATCTTGGCTCATAAGTTGGCAACGCAGCAAGCAGACGAATAAGGGGCTTACGCCGAAAATATTGGGAGTTGAAGACGAAAATTCGGAGGAGCGACAACTGACTGACTGACTTGCGTTCGTTACAAAACATAAATAAATAATCAACCCACCTACATATCGCCGTATTGCCAAATTGATTTATCTACGATCAGAGGTAAGACAAAAATTCAAAAGGACTGATTTATTATAAATGGATTGATAGGGGTAAGCTAGGGGACCGACTTCCCTAAATTTGAGCTATCGGCTACCTTAAAACTTTGTAGGACAAAGAAAGAGGACGAATTTTGTTCTTTTTCGTTCTTTTTTTTTCTTTTTGGTATGTTCTTTGAAAACACAAACACTCGTATTAGTTTTTTGATAGGCGAGTTAAGAGAAACTTAACGAAATCTAGTATTGGTACCATAGTTCCGCAATATTAGGACAAAATTATTTACAATATTATGACCAGATTCGGATATAGACACTCTAGAATCTTTTAGTGAAAGTACATCACACTGGAAATTCCTCGGTTTCATTATTGCTGCAGTATTTCTGGTAATATATCAATATAATTATGGAATTATTCTTTTTTCAGTAAACCAGCGAAGGCTGGCTGTGTCTGGATGCATTTCAGTTAATCAGAAAGTCAGTGTTAATTTCGGTGGATTCTACCTTTTTTTTCTGGAAGAAAAAACATAACACGAAATCATATCACAAACTTGTGCATTTTGACAACCGTGTATCAAGTAGTGGATGACTAAATCTACGTGTGTGGCACTCGCACAATCGCATGCACTGCATTGTAGTCTAATTGGTGTTACCCTTTTGCCCAAACTTTATTTTGTCAACCCCCTCAGTTGAAGTCACGAGGAAGAGAAAAAGATCGGTGTCGCAACCCGATCAAAACCGTCTCACTTCGTTTCCCCTTCCTCGTTTTTCTTCCCCCGCCCCTGTAAGCCGATTAAATATGACACTAAACTCACACCTCTCGTTATTTGACGCAGCCTTAATTAGTCATAGCGGGTGGCGAAACACCCGCCCCCTAATTAGGTCAGTTGACTTGATCCTTGCTGAACTTTAACCTCTGCCTCAACCTGCCTGTCAAAAAGGCTTCGTATCGTTTTTGAACTCGGTTAGAATATTACAACGTGTATAAACCCGACTTCATTCTCGTCTCATTCGCCTTTCTAATTAAAACACTGCGGAATGTATAAACATTAAGTAAAAAGTTTAGGAATTAGATAGTTTGGCGGAGAGCAGATTTATTGGTCCAACATTGCGCTGTATTCCTTGTTGCGATAAAATTTAAGGAAGGCGCACTTCATTAAAAAGGGAGCAAGGTATCTAGACTGGATCAAAGCATGGATTTTTCCGAACATGAGGAAATTATACCTTTATTGTTGTAGGAAATCCTAGGTATCAGTTTCACAAACAAAATTTTACAAAAAGACATATTTATGATTCGACTTTTTACAAAATTTAGAGTTAAAACTGAAGTGGCTCCATGAGTCATCATACGCTGGGGGTAGGTGTGGAAACCCCCCTTCCCCTGGATAAAAGAAGTTTGGAAGTCGCCCCCATCCCCCTTCCCCTCCAGAACATTTTTTGAAACAAAAACCTTGTTCACTTTATTTTTTTCAGAGGGAAGATCCACTTAAATCCAGTTCCATACTTTCCAGTGCTATTTATTAAGATTCATTGAACAGCTAGATCAAACATTTAGGTTTCTTTTCGTCAAAGCTCCCTTTTAGCAGTCTAGAAAAAACTCAACTTTATGAAAATCGATTTGGAAATTCAAACTGCTCAATAGAGTACAATCATGCGAGAGATGCTCTCTCGAACTCTCAAATAATTTTAGGTTGAGTGAGTCAAGCAACTATTCCGACATTACCGTCACCCTTGTTGCGGTAACTTTAATTGAAGGCGCACTTAGTGATTAGTGTGGAGAGAAGAATAATTTATTGAAACCAAGAATCCAAACCTTTTAGCAGTTAAATTAAGAAAACGAATTCGTCTCTAGTGAAGGAACCGATTGGATAAATTTTTTTGAGCTGGTTTAAAACCTATAGCAGCGAGGACGAAAAGAAGTAAACATTTTATTTATTTAAAATGTGTGTCCATTTTTTCCCTTTTTCTTCACCATAACTATCCATGATTTACAAGACTGTAATTTTAAATCTTCTAATACGCTTTCTTGCTCTAAAGCTTTGCCCTGCCAATTATTTCAGGGCACGTTTATACAAATAGCAATTAATATTCAAACTAACAAGTTTTCAGTACTTGTCCTCATTATAGAAAATAAATCTAGTATTTTCATCAGAAAACTGTGGTGTTTTTTTTTTTTTTTTTTTTTTTTTTTTTGTGGTCGTAGTACCACACCGAGGAAATGTTTGGAATTATTACCAATACTACCATACTTCTGGTTTTTGAACCTTCCGTGAAACAGAGGAGAAATTCCCTTTTTCAAGAACTACAATACTGAGATCATAATTCTGGTAACAGTAACAGGAAATTTCCTAGGGTTGACAAATCGTAGCGTTTCTTTCTGGTAATTTTTCCCCCTATTCGCCTCCACCAGTATGTCCGCTAACCCTTCACTGCATGATTTTTTTTTTTTTTTTTTTTTTTTTTTTCAAGCAAATGTGGATTTTTCAATGTATTAGGTGGTCAAATACATGGGAAAAATAGTGAAAAAAATAATTTGACGGTTTTTCGGTCAAAATTCTCTTTTTTCTATTTTTAACTCGTTTTTTACAAGTGATATAACACCATAAGAAATGGCGGGAATTTTTT
This sequence comes from Trialeurodes vaporariorum, assembly GCA_011764245.1. Taxonomy (NCBI): domain Eukaryota; kingdom Metazoa; phylum Arthropoda; class Insecta; order Hemiptera; family Aleyrodidae; genus Trialeurodes; species Trialeurodes vaporariorum. Next base: position 2,282,823 of record VMOF01000001.1, read on the forward strand.
TTATTTATTTTTTTTTTTTTTTTTTTTTTTTTTTTTACTTTAATTGGATTTTTCAAAAAGCCAATGCCGGAAACTTTATAAAAATAATCAAAATGTGGTCAGTTTGGATACGGGGGCAAATTTCCCCCCTGACATGATTTCGATCACGAACCCTTCACTGCATGATGTTTTCTTTCAGCCAATTTTTTTTTTTTTTTTTTGAGCTCAAAACATACCTTCTCCCGCGTTGACCCACCATGCGCCAAAGGCATATCTCAAAACCTGTATTGTATATGAGCGTTTGAAGAATTTGTTCCACCGGTGGAACTTCATGCAGTGAAGGGTTAAGGCTTGACTTCGTGAACGATTATACCGACCAACGGCTTCAGGCATTTACATTTTGTCAGTCAACAAACGATAATTTCAATACAAGTCAGTTAGCATAGCAAGCACACAAAACGAATGGCGCTCGCAGCTCGAGCTTTTAATTGATGGCCGCGATGGCACCGGATTGGAAAAATTTAGGATGAGCGCCAGACTTGATGCTCGTACCCCCCCCCCCACTCCCCCCACTCCCCCCTCCCGATTCTCGTCAGTATCCTCCTCATCTTTTCACACACTCTCCACGTCTGAGGTGTTAGAATTCCCCTCCAACAACCCTGCCTTTTGCTCATGCCCCCTTTACCCCCCCTTCCACCCCCCTTCAAGCGTTTCAACTCTACTCGTGGTAGCAGACGCCAAATTCGCGAGGAGCAGTTTGAGCATGGGGGGGGGCGGGAGGGGCGATGTGAAGGGGGCTGCGACTTTAAACGACAGCAATTAAGAAACGTTGTAACTGCCATTTCTACATAGTTTCAGCTCTATTAAACATCCGTGACAATAATATTATTTTTATCAATTACCGACCTCCTCTTACTCATGTGTCCCCTTCTTCCCGCGGCGTCGAGGAGGGGGGGGGAGAGCAATCTTGATTGTTCTTCTTCTTCTGTCTCCGATTATTGCATCCGTGACGGACAGCCGGAATTTGAATCTACCGCTCCTCATTAATCTCCTTTATTTCGGCGCAGTATTGTCGGATTTCTGTTCGAAAATGTTCGAAGGCTTTCACTGCTGTCACAAACTTCTTGCACATTTAAATTTCACATAGAGAGAAGGATATTCAGCAAAAGCTTTATTTGATGTGATTCTAAATTTGGAGAAAACAAATGTACTGATTCAGGGAAGTTAAATGTTACTTTCACGAAGCGCACGGAAACGTTGGTAAGCTTGAGAAAGTATACCATTTCGTCCTATTTCTATATCAGTTGAGTCAAACTGAAACACTTCGATTCAAAGAGGCAATAGTAAAACGAGGCTTTTGGAATATATAGTCAAGAGTGCTTGTTTATTTATTTTTGTTTTATTTTTATACTTTTAGCCCAAAGTCTGAAGGTTTACATATTGTTGATTTAACGAATTCTAAATGGCCATAATACAATTTTTTTACCAAAAAAAAAAAAAAAAAAAAAAAAAAAAAATAATTGATTGTATAAATTTCAACTTATTAATTTGTTCTCCTTATAACCGCACGCCCTTCGTCCGAGGTACCCGCAAGATGAGATTACGTTTTCAATTCTCATTTTTGAGCTCTGAACTTTTTAGTATAGTCATATGCACAGCAGATGGATTGGAAATTCGAGCCTTAGAAATTTTAGATGAATTCTCTCGTAATTTAATAAGAGACCTTTCATAAAAAAGGTTATTCTTAAGACTTAAGACCGAAAAGGGTTAATGGTTATAACGAGAGTCACTCTCTTTTACATTTCTTCTTGGCCCTACTCTTTTGGCCCTTCCGTTAAACCACTCACCGAAAAAAAATTAGTTGATTTTATAATTCTAATGTTAAAATCGTGACCGCAAAATAGTTTTGTTAATTTAGCAAAACGGAACGCTGAATCAACAAAACACTATTGTCAACCTACAACAACACGCATTGTTAAACTAACTAAATTTTTGTGAATTTCATCCATACCAATCTGTTGACTGAAAAATATAAGTATTTTGTCAATTTGAACAATAGTATTTTTTTTTTTTTTTTTTAGTAATTTAGCACCCTGCTTTGTTCAATTAATAAAACCATTTTTACGAAATCTTTGACGTTAGAATAGTTACATCTTATATTTTTCTTCTTTTTTTTCTCTCTCTCTCAGAACAGTCAACTTTTCTCCGTGCGTGAGACTTGGCAACTCCTTTTTGAAATCTTCGGGGAAAAAATCGGCTGCGACCGTGGCCCGCGCGTCTTAATCCAGTGAAAATTTCATTTGAGCATAGCAATTAAAGTGTTTCCGAGGCGCTCGACCAGTCCAAACAAACCAGGTATGTATATGCGTGGTTATATGGGGACCGAGGACTGAGTCTTGAGCTTTGATGGATGTGCCGGGCTCAGCGAGTAAATTCCCTCCCCCCTCCTGGTCTATGGTCCCCCCGCTACCGCCCCCCCCTTTCCTACCCCCAACACGCTCGACGACCAAGTCGCGCGACCTTCCCCGGACGATTTGAGATCCCGACGCGACGCGCGCTCGCCACACTCGCGCGGTGCTCTAACGTGGCGCGTTCTGGTGGATAACAAACTCACTAATGAGTGCTAATGTGGCGACACATTGGGTTGGCACCCGCTTCCGACCATCCTGGTTGGCCGCCGCGCTGCGCTGGCCGTTTACTTTGAAACGATTAAACACCTCTCTGGTGTGGCCGACAGTATTGCCAATTTAGTTTCAGACACAGATACTTTGTCGCCCAAGGCATGGAATTACCAGAATGGCAGCTACTGCTATGTATAGAGAGTAGAGAAAGTTCTTTGTATATCACGTATAAGACAAAGCACGATGGTTGCATACATCTAAAGCTCACTCTCTCACAAGAAACTTAGTTCAAAATTCAGATGGACCACCACTGTGTATGAATGCATCTCGTACGTTTTTCACTCTTAACATGCGAAAAAAAACCGGAATATAATTTCCAAACTGGAATAAACATATAGTTGCATTTGATTTTAGAACAGTTAATTTGAAGGTTTTCTTCGAGAAAAACAGCACTGAATTTGCAATTTACAGATTTTCATCATTGATCGAACTTTGACGAACTTTAAGTGCCAGATTATGACGAACCTAAAACCTACATATATCAGGAGTCACGTGAATGTATAGCCCATTTGCCTATTTTAAAACCTTGCAAGAATTCCATTTCCCCAAAATTCACGGCTGTTTTTCGTTGAACTTTGGTAAATCAACATAAATCTTTCCAAAATTCGAATCATGCAATTTTTTCGTCGCTTCCTCAATTTGAACAAATGGAAAAAAATCGATCGATACCTTCGCATCGGTGAATATAAGAAAAAATCCTTAATAATCGATTTATTGACGGAACACCGGACACCATTTATTTTTTGTGCTTGTCGTACTATAACTGACTTGTATTGAAATTATATCGTTTGTTGCCAGAAATATCCAAAATTATTGGATGGTAAAAACCGGTTTCCGAACTCTCAAGTATTTAAGGATCCCGAAGAAAAAAAAACATGATTAGTTACCAGAGACTCAAAAGCACAAAAATATGTCAACCAAGGGAATTTCTGGGACAGTCACCAGATTTTCGGTATCAGTACTATAATTCTTGACAATGTGTTGACGAAATTCTGGCAGGCTGATTTTATGAACGATCGTATCGTGATGCCATCGAGTCACTGGCGCAACCAGGATATCTTCCATCTCTCTCATTTCCCATTTGAATGTATGAGTAGGAAAAGGACAGAAGGAGGGGGTTTTATCCCCTTGTCCATCCTTGTCTAACATACGTTTCTTATGGAGAAAAGAGAGAGATGAAGAAACTCTCGGTGCGCTACTGCATCGAGTCGATGATCGAGTAGGAGTTATCTTGAGGGTGGTGTCATTTCAACAGGTTTCATTCCGATAGAAACCTATATCGGAATGACACCACCCATAAGAATAATACGTACATTCGACCATCTACTCGATAGCATTACAATACGATTGTTCATAAACAGCCTGCAGATAAACTCTCATAAAAATAGACACAAATAGAGACGGAGCACTAACTGGCTGCAGCAGAGGCACTCTGAATGGGTCTGTTGCAAACTTTTGCTACAATAATTAAGAGTGTTAAATCAAATGTAAAATCGTCTGAAAAGTCCTGATGGCATCAGAAAGTTATAAAATGCAATAATAAACTCACAAGAGGCGTTTAATGAAATCCAAGATGGCGGAGAAATATCGAGCAATTTGTATGCAAGCACCACGAACATCCAAGGATAGCCAACCTCACAATATCGATCAAAACCAATCACAACGTAAACAAACACGTAACCTCTTCCTCCAGTGAGGCTGTAAAAGTTGGCCATCCTTGGATGTTCACGGTGCTTGCATACAGATTGCTCGATATTTCTCCGCCATCTTGGATTTCATTAAACGCCTCTTGTGAGTTTATTATTGCATTTTATGGCTTTCTGATGCGACCAATGGAATTTTCAGGTGATTTTACATAAGATTATACACTCTTAATCGTTGTTGGAAAAGTTTGCAACAGACCCATTCTCGCGGATCAAAACAACAATCGACGTTGCGTGGTGTTGAATGGTGAGCACCCTCCTCTTCACTTCCCGCCCATCTCCCCCCCCCTCCTGTTTTCCGAATGTCACCGTTCAACACCATGCGACATCAAAAGGTGTTGACTGTTGTTTTACATGTTATTTTGTTGAATCCCCGAAATTTCAATGTGCCTTAAATCTTCGGTTACAAGACTTTTCGTCCTGTTTTTTTGTCCACTTTTTTTTTGTCCATTCTTTTTCGTCCGCGACATTTTGTCCTTGATAATTTGTCCTTTCAATTTTCGTCCCGTAGCACAATTGGTTCACTCATTATTTTTGTCCTCGACTGTAACGTCCATAAGTTTTTAGTCCAACTATTTTTAGGTCCAGAGTATGTCTTTTGTCCCGTGATTTTAGTCCAATGTTTTTTGTCCTCAAAAAAAAGTTTGGTTCGTCCTATACAAATTTATGTTCGTTTTCGTTGGTTTGCAGGTAAAATTTGTGAGTCTTTATTTCAATACCAGAGAACGTATTCAATTGGATTCTACCATAATTATAAAATAGAGTTTACATGAGTTTAAATGGATTAAATGCAACTGTTGCCAGATGCCATATGGCACGCACCGCCACAAAAGAATATAAATCAAGTTAACCGCGTTGGTTTACCTTAAAAATCTATCAAACCTCTGAAAAACCTCTTCTGAAGGAAAGATTCCATCGAAAGTAGATCCTATGTGTTTCTGTTTCACGATGAAGCTCAATAAAAACTTTTCTTTTCACTTTTTTTTCTGAGCATTGCATTTTCTCAAAGGATGAATTAATAAAACACCTAGTAAAATAATACAATATTAATTTGCTTTTGGTGGAATTCTACTTCTTCATTTTATTTCACCTGTAAACTAACAAAATGGAGCATTGGACGAAACCAACTTTTTTTTAAGGACATAAAAAAATTGAACTAAAATTACAGGACAAAAGACATACTTTGGACAAAAAAATAATTAGACTAAAAACTCATGGACGTTGCAGTTAAGGACAAAAATAATAAAAGGACCAATTGCTCTACAGGACGAAATTTGATTGGACGAATTATCAAGGACCAATTTTCATAGGACGAAAAAAAAGGGACAAAAAATCGAGTGGACGAAAAAAACGGGACGAAACGTCTGTTAACCAAATCTTCCCAATGTATTTTAGCGTAGTGCTCCGTCTCTATTTATCTCTGCATAAAGACGACCGATATGACAACAGCGATAAAGCTTTTCACGCTTTGATTATTATGATATAGACTGGCTATTGAAAAACGTCACTAGCGATCTATTTCGTCCCGCGCCCTCGCCCTAGCAGCGTCCGCGTTTCTTGGCCGATACGTCTGTTTTTGATCCGCATACCTGAGATCGCTCCCGATTTGATACTTTTGATACGTGTTAATTGCCGCTGTTTCCATCTCTATTTCGGTACCGTGCGCCGCCGTGTCCTCATCGTAATTACCTGGGCGAGCTACTAAGAGAACGGTTACACGGGGACGAAACGAAATGACCTCTGCAGCCTCACGCTAAGGGAACAAACACGCAGATCTGGAACTTGGCTCTGACCTATCGCGGTTCCCTCTCATAGATATAGCTGAACGACTTATCGCTCGATTTAAGCTTGACAAATTTGTGACTGTGTGAGGTTGTGCTGAAAAAAGGGGCATTGGTTCGCCCGACTAATTTTTTGTGAAATTTGCGCAATTAAATTTGTTGGTTGTACTTACACAAAAAATTAGGTACTTCGACCAATAAATTGGTACTAGGTACCAATCAATTAGTACCCGGTGTACCGACTTAAATTGGTACATTGAAAAAAAAAGCTATAGTCATAATACCAGAATCTAGTCGTATTACCAGAATCACAACGATATATCTGAACGACAGAAAGTCTAGTACTTTGACCAGAAAATGATCATAGAACTAGAATTTCCTAAAAAATTTCAAGAATTATGGTACAACCACTAGAATTCTGATGATTGTACTATCCCTTTACATAGGTTCTTATATTGTGATGCTTCTGATAAGCTTTTTCCTGTGTAAGGTACACCCAATTTTATTAGTTGCACTCACCCAAAATAAAAATGGTACCAGTTACCGATTATTGGTTGGAGAGCCAAATTTTTTGGATAAGTACAACCAATTACTTTGATTATTATGATTTTCAAATACTTATTATTATTATGGTTTCGTTATTTTTTTTTTTTTTTTTTTCATTTTTTTGGATTTGCGCAAAAGTCCACTAAAAGTAAGGCGAATCAATTTTTTTCCAGTGTGGCTTTTTGGAAACGCATAGAAGTCAGTTTTACGGGAGGCTAGCGGACCAGCGGCGGTCTAATCTTTTACCTTTAGGTTAAACCGATATAGTTATGACCAGAGACAATTATAAATAGAGACCCAGCACACCATGCTTCCCCTGTTAGAAAAGTGAAGCAAGTTTAGCGGTCACAGTTTTGTTCGGGAGTCACCGGCTGCAACGATAAACAGTCGCCTACTTTTGAGTGGTGAGCTCAACAAAAGGCTGTGATAGAGTCTTTTGATGGAAATATTGTATAGGGAGTACCGACACGACGCTTTATGCATTTTGACAGGAGTCGATTTAGTCGATCGTCTGAACGAATTCGAAGGTTAAGTTCAACAGTGGACCAGTGTTGGACAGACGGATTTGCCGGCATTCCGGTCCGTTCCCATACGTTCCTCTACGAATCGACTCTTTTCGTGTGGAGCCTTCGATGTCGTCGACTCCTGCTCGACTCCGCGAGAGCCTAAAACCAACGACCAATCACAACTCGTTGAGCTCGTGTCGGTACTCCCTATACAATATTTCCATCAAGGGACTCTAGGCTGTGATTGGTCCGCGGTCCCAGAAACGGAAGCAGGTTTTGCTTGGCGAATGCAAACCACGCGCTCATCAGTCAACAGAAGGCGACTGTTGGCTGTTGTTTCGATGAGTTCCGACGAAAATTGAGCCAGAAAAGTGGACACCTGTCGCAAGCTTTGTGCTGGGTCTCTATTTGTCTCTGCGTTTATGACTATGTCTATGAGTATGACGGAGCTATTGGTCGAGCACTGTAAAGTGGTGTCTCCACCTGCGAATTCAAAAGCGCGAATAAACTGATTGAGCCAATGAGCTTCTTTGTTGTCGATACATCGGACTCGACCTATCGACTTCAAGGCAGCTCAATGGCTCAATCAGTTTATTCGCACTTTTAAATTCGCAGGTGGAGACACCCCTTAAGACTTGACCGGCGTTATAACAACCATCGTTTCCGTTCTTGTTAGGTATCGCTTTATAAAGAAAGCTACTCATAAGTAACTGTTAAAAACGGGCAATTTACCCATACTCTGGTTACTATTGCAACAGACAGTTAACCCAATCAATCCCACGCCCGAATATACTCGTTTCTGTGACTATAGATCTGCTTACACAATATTGGTTTTTTCATTTACATTAAATGCGACTCAAAATTGTTAGCTTATGAAAAATAATGTTTCCTCGCTAGTTCCTTCAATTAACTGTGTATGCAAAATCAGCACCGTGATGTACGAATATTTAACTACCCGCTCAATTTGAGCGAGCGAACGTTGATTTGCCTTCATAACCTGCAGGCTGTTGAATGGTTAAGTCTTGCAATTCTCGGTAAAGACAGGCCCACAGATTTGACATTCAGCAGTCTTACACCCAGTGCGATAATTCAGTAATAATGGGAAAGTATCTATATATTATGATGATATAAAAGAAGAGTTTTTCGCGAAAACTGATCTTAATAAACTGTATCAACTAACAATAAGTTTTAAATGTTTAACAGAAAGAAGTATACCAGAACTGTATAATAAAGACAGGGTTGAAATGAGAGAACTCTCATGATTTTTTGAAACTTTGGCGAGAAGTAAAGGTTGTGCGCTTTTCTAAACAACGAACTTAGATTGGGAATAATTATTCTCGTCGATTTCACGCTCAAATGATCGTTTTCGCTGCACAGCTTCAATTCTTTCAGTATATAAAATGCGGCATCGGCGTGAAGCGAGCGGCGACTCTCAGGGTGCAAATTAGTCTTGATACTCAATTTAAACTGCGCGGGCTTCGATTATAAGCTTCAGCACACGGTTGCCATATGGCCAAAAGTGACAGAAATTTTATTGTAAGAATAAAAAAAATTGGAAAAAAAAATTATACAGAAATGGCATAAGCCCGAATTTTGTTGAGTTGACTCCGGCCGTGATACAACCGGGCATACAGAGGGGATTATGAAGATTACAGAGAAAATATTACATTTTCCATGTTTGTCTTTTTACAAAACTGTTCCATGTTCCACGTTCCACTGTTCACGTGCCGTGTTTGTTCTAGTTCCGCACACAAACACAGGAAACCAGAATTCTGTAATCTTTATGATTCTCTCTGTATGCCCGGTTGTATCACGGCCGGCGTTTTATCCATGTTTCACTTAACACGGGCGAGATGGCTTGTGCCATATCTGTATGTATAAGTAATCTTTGGTCGTGGCCAGGAATTTTCCTTTCTCTCTTTTTGCTCGTTTGAACGACGCATCAAGTGTTAGACAAAGATACAGAGATATGGTCTGTCACATGACTTTAGCCCTTAATTGTTTCTATCCTTTTTTGACACCTATTGTCAAATGGACAAGGAAAGGAAAGGACACATTTATGGCCACGGCAATAATATGAACCTCTGAATAATCCTCGTGGTACACGAATCGCTTGCCTTATTTTCATAACCACCGCATGCCACTGAAATATTAGATTCATTTGGTGTCTGGTCTTTTCTTGATTCTCAAAGATTACAGAATAATACAAGAATTAAATATATCAAAACGGAACATTGTATTTCGGTGATATTAACGTGTAAAGTGTAGCGCGGATTGTTTGAAATTTAAGTGATTTCCTGAGTTAAATGGATGGATTTTGAAACTTTTTGGATTTGAAGTGGGCGTCGTTATTTCCGCAGAATTTCACGATAGAATCAATGGGTAAAAAGCGAAAGTATGCAACGAACCCATTACAAGTCTAGAAAGTAGATAAATTCCGCATTTGATTTGGCAACACTGTCTGTTGCGTCGGTTGAGGCGGGTGACGAGCGAATTAGCCAATGAGCGAACGATGTCTAATAACCAAGCGAGGAATTGTCAGCAGCCATAAATAAAAGCGGCGCAAAGAGTCTTGTAAGTAAGTTGTAACTAAACTAATAAGTAGTCAACCAAATCGTCATCGTTCAGCGTCCGTCGGCTTCCACACAGCCACGGCGTGGTCGAACAAAGCGATATTGCGGCATGAGTATAAGAAAGAGAGAATTATTGTAGGCTCTATGAAGAAGGAGACGTGATGGGGCGTGAAAGAGAGGAGAGGGGAAGGGAGGAGGAATGGTTGCTAGAAAAAGATTCATGAAGCCAATGTGCAAACTGAGATCGGTGTTGTCAGATTCGAAACAAAGTAGCGGATTCATGCACGCACACACAAAACAATTAAAATAAAAAAAAATTAAAATAAAATAAAATAAAATAAAATAAAATGGTCCTGAAAGTTTTTTGAACAATAATTAGTTTATAATGGAGCTGTTGCAAACTTTTGCTACAGGCTTACTAATAGTTGCTTATGGGGTAATACCCTGTAAAAATAACGATTAGCGCACTAAAAAATCACGAAATCTACTCCTAAACTCACAAAATGATTTTAAACGCGAGACCGTAATGGCGGCCGGGGCCGCGGTTTGCATTGGGTTTCCCTATCTCCAATCAGCGCCATCAACAGGAGGTAGTCTCGCAACACCACACAAGAAGAAGAAGAAGCACACAATTGCCATAAGAAAACCGCGGCCTCGGCCGCCATTACGGTCTCGCATTTAAAAGCATTTTGTGAGTTTAGGAGTGGATTTCGTGATTTTTAAGTGTGTTAATCGTTATTTTTACTGGGTATTACCCCATAATCAACTATTAATAAGCCTGTAGCAAAAGTTTGCAACAGCTCCATTAGTAACTCATTTTTGGCATTTTATTGCAGGTGATCCTAGGCTTTCATTGCAAAACTGCAGTCCACGACATCTGAGACAATTTATACAATAGAGATCACGACCATGCATTGACGCACCAGGTAACCGATGCACTATGGTCTGAGATCGTCAAAAAGTGGCCAAAAATCAGAAAGTGAATTTCCCATAAATTCATCATTTAAAAACTTTTAATACCAAATTCAATTACAGAGAACACTACTTTTAACAAGTAATTTAAACTTGAAAGTGTCACCATAAAGTCTTAAATTAACCTTAAAAGGTCGAAAACGATGATTTTTTATGACTATTTTTCACTGGATTTTTGGCCCCTTTTTTTCGATCTCAGACCATTGTGCGATGGAGCGGTGGCAACTTTTTTTTCTAGGACTCTACAGAATAACATGGGGAGCAACATCCAACTGGACCACACTTGACTGATGAACCTTTGGTGATTCGTTCTCATTGGCTACTGACCTCAGCACCTTGAGTCATTAGTCAACGTATGGTCCGATTGGACGTTGTTTTGTCGAGAGCCCACCTAATGTTAACTCTTTTTACGGGGCAACGTCTTTTTCCACCAACCAACTTTATTTTTTAAATCCTGAGCTTCTGGGGCAGTGGCTATTGTTGCTAACCATTTAAATATAGGTTTATATATTGGTAAAGTATAAACGCAGAATGGTGTGAACCAATGTGGGTGGCTTGGGGCACTAGCCACTGGCCTTGAAGCTCAGAAAATTATGAAATAAGGTGGCTATAGTTGTACTAGCGACTGCCCCTCAAAGGGTTTTAACATGGGCAAGATAAAGATAGTCGGTGGTCTTTAGTATAATATATTGTCTCAGGGCCGTGATCATTCACTTTTGCACAAAGCCAATGGGTAAGACTATTTATGATTTACAAAGCGATTGGTCAAGCATTGTAAGACTTGACCGTTGCCATGGCAACCATCATTAAGTTTCCCGTCATCTATAGCTTTGTAGAAGCTTATACTCATGGATAACTTTTAAAAACGGACAGTGGAACGATGGTTATACTATGACAACGGTTGAGTCTTACAATTCCAGACCAATATAGCGTCATCATGGGTAGTCTTTAACTTTGAATTGACTTTGAATGAAATAGCTGTTGTCTCTTTGGTTTTGTTCAGGCATTTGCAACCGACGAACCGACTCTTTAAAACGATGCGAGCTTTGCAATTTTTTTTGTTTTTTTTGTTTTCAATCTTCTAGGGAAAATCATTAAATGTGACACCACCGCAAGATGGAAAGTTTACGGCGAAAAATATTAAATAGGAAAAGCCGACGTATTAAGTAGAACAATTAAATGGAACCACGAGTGAGAGAGAGCGAGGAACAAACTGCAGTTGAAACCGTTTGACGGATGCGATGGAAGAAAAGAAGAAAAACAACTACAACATCAACAACATCAACATTCAACTACGCCGAAAGAGTGTTAGAGAATGTTGCCAGCTCTCTCATACAGAGATTAAATCCTCTATTTTTTAGAGTAACGACAATCATCCCAAGAGCCTTTGCAAATGATGGACAGTGGTAAAAATAAACTACAAAATCAACAAACGACGCCGACCTTTCACTACACCGAAAGTGAGATAAAGCGTTGCCATCAAGGTCAAACTTTTATTATGAAAATACTCTAATTTTTGGAGTAATGATTGTCCCAGAAAACCCCAATAAAATTACTGATTTACATCATCCAAAGCAGCAGTGGCGTAACTAGAGGGTAGCGAAGCAGCAACGGGGGGGGGGGGCGCAACGTCTATAGGGGCGCAATTTCACCAGGAAAAATTGATGTAATATTCATATCCCATCAAAAACCTTTCCAGGTGCAAGCAGACGGCATCAGGTAATTATGTCTGTCACAAAAACCCGTTCCAATGCATCCACTCAAAGATATGTTTGATGGGAACGGCAAGTCTCCTCCAAAGGGCATCCAGCAGGGCAAATGTTAATCTTTTTTCAAAATCAACACTATCCATCTGCGGCGAATTTAGTAAAGGGAAAAAACTTTGGGGGATGTTTTTCTTTATTTTTTATTTTCAAACGCAAAAACTTGCCGCCGTTCATCGCCTTAAAAAAAAAAAAAAAATAAAAATTTAATATTTTTCTTTTTAAGGCGATGAACGACGGCAAGTTTTTGCGTTTGAAAAAAAAATAAAGAAATACATCCCTCAAAGTTTTTCCTTCACTAAATTCGCCGCAGATGGATAGTGTTGATTTTGAAAATGTTTAAACATTTGCCCTGCTGGATCCCCTTTTGGAGGAGACTTGCCGTTCCCATCATATCATATTTTGAGTGGATGCATTGGAACGGCTTTTTGTGACAGACATAATTACCTGATGCCGTCTGCTTGCACCGGGAAAAGGGTTTTTGATGGGATATACTCTGGTTTTAGCTTGTAAAATTCCAGTTTCTCATTCCACAAATAAAACCTACAGTTGTTATCCATCAGCTGACTAGCCAGCAGTTATGAATAGTTTCCGGACAACATTCACATAGACTCTCGAGTGCTCATTTTACGATAGGGACAACAATCTCATTTCCCTTTCTTTTCCCTGATCCATATGCTAACCTACAGTTCCGTTTCCACTGGCCGTCTCGCCGCTGGCCGTCCCACCGCTGGCCAATCCGCCACTGGCTGGTTCGCCGCTGGCCGATCCGCCACTGGCTAGTCCGCCGATGGCCGATCCACCTCTCGCCGGTCCGCCGCTGGCCGATCCGCCACTGGCTAGGCCGCCGCTGGCCGATCCGCCACTGGCCGGTCCGCCGCTGGCCGATCCGCCACTGGCCGGTCCGCCGCTGGCCGATCCGCCACTGGGTAGTCCGCCGGGGGCCGATCCGCCCGGCTAGGCCGCCGCTGGCCAATCCGCCACTGGGCCCGGGCCGCCGCTGGCCGATCCGCCACGGGTAGTCCGCCGGTGGCCGATCCGTCACTGGGCGATTCGCCACTGGCCGGTCCGCCTCTGGGCGATTCGCCACTGGCCGATCCGCCAATGGGTAATCCGCCGCTGGCCGGTCCGCCTCTGGCCGATCCGCCACTGGGTAGTCCGCCAGTGGCCGATCCGCCACTGGGCGATTCGCCACTGGCCGATCCGCCACTGGGTAATCTGCCGCTGGCCGGTCCGCCGCTGGCCAATCCGCCACTGGCTGGTTCGCCGCTGGCCGATCCGCCACTGGCTAGTCCGCCGCTGGCCAATTCGCCTCTGGCTGGTTCGCCGCTGGCCGATCCGCCACTGGCTAGGCCGCCGCTGGCCGATCCGCTACTGGGTAGTTCGCCGGTGGCCGATCCGCCACTGGGCGATTCGCCACTGGCCGATCCGCCACTGGGTAATCCGCCGCTGGCCGGTCCGCCTCTGGGCGATTCGCCACTGGCCGATCCGCCAATGGGTAATCCGCCGGTCCGCCGCCGGCCGATCCGCCACTGGGTAGTCTGCCGGTGGCCGATCCGCCACTGGCTAGTCCGCCACTGGCCGGTCCGCCGCTGGCCGGTCCGCCTCTGGGCGATTCGCCACTGGCCGATCCGCCAATGGGTAATCCGCCACTGGCCGGTCCGCCGCTGGCCGATCCGCCACTGGCTAGGCCGCCGCTGGCCGATCCGCCACTGGCCTGTCCGCCGCTGGCCGATCCGCCACTCGGTAGTCCGCCGGTGGCCGATCCGCCACTGGCCGGTCCGCCGCTGGCCGATCCGCCACTGGCTAGGCCGCCGCTGGCCGATCCGCCACTGGCCTGTCCGCCGCTGGCCGATCCGCCACTCGGTAGTCCGCCGGTGGCCGATCCGCCACTGGCCGATCCGCCACTGGCCGGTCCGCCGCTGGCCGATCCGCCACTGGCTAGGCCGCCACTGGCCGGTCCGCCGCTGGCCGATCCGCCACTGGGTAGTCCGCCGCTGGCCGATCCGCCACTGGCCGGTCCGCCGCTGGCCGGTCCGCCTCTGGGCGATCCGCCAATGGGTAATCCGCCGCTGGCCGGTCCGCCTCTGGTCGATCCGCCACTGGCTAGGCCGCCGCTGGCCGATCCGCCACTGGCCGGTCCGCCACTGTCCGATCCGCCACTGGGTAATCCGCCGCTGGCCGATCCGCCACTGGCCGGTCCGCCGCTGGCCGATCCGCCACTGGCTAGGCCGCCGCTGGCCGATCCGCCACTGGCCGATCCGCCACTGGCCGGTCCGCCACTGGCCGGTCCGCCGCTGGCCGGTCCGCCTTTGGGCGATTCGTCACTGGCCGATCCGCCAATGGGTAATCCGCCGCTGGCCGATCCGCCACTGGCTACTCTGCCGCTGGCAGATCCGCTATAGCTCAATTCTGTAACTTCAGGGAAATAAGGTACTGTCACTACCAGTTCTCATCAAATAAACATATCAGTTGTAAACTCTACAAGTACACAGCAAAGAACTTGTGTCACTACTTGCTTATGAATAAATTATACTAAAATCACAGAATAATACATTGTATAATTTTGTGCTTAATCACAAAGGTACTGTAAACACATTAGAAAACTACTCTCCCTCCAGTGATCAACAGTATTACGGTACTCAGCTGTTGCATTTGCAAGCAATGAAGTGGAAAATGAAGCTCCGCGGTTATGCCCAAATTCGAATACTTTCAGCTTCAGAGCTAGAATAGTTATTAAGTAAATGAATATGCAAAAGTACCTAACTGTGAGAGCAAACCAACCTTTTCTATACGCGTGCATACAACAAATTAGAAGCACACAAAAGAAATAACTAGAAAAGATGTTTGGTACATTTATTTAAAAAGAAGAACTGAGGAGGACAAATTTCGTAATTCACGGCCTCCGTTGCAATTGAAACAATAATCACTTTTATCACTCATGTATTTGTAACGAGTTTATTTCAAAAGTGTCTAAGCAGGGAGAATGTTTTTGTTTTGAAATGATGTGCAGTTGTTGTTTTACTGACGATGAAGCGTCGATTCTCGCGGGGATCTCAAATACTAAAGGCAGTAGCCAATGAGAGTAGAGTTACCGCGTAGTTTGAAATAGCCGTTATAATAAGAAATTCAGTTTTTTTCATTTCTCAATAAATATTAGACGGATTGCGTTCAAACAAAAAAAAAAGGGACGAGCACAGAACACGCTGGTTAAAATAAGACCAAGTTTGATGAGTTTGGTTGCGTATTTTTTCGCTACAGGATCAATCAAGGCACGGTTTGAGGGAATGAAATAATTTCTGTAATTATAAGCGTTTACGCAGCGCAGACTTGTCAGGTCGTAGAGAGAGTGGTAGTAGGGTGGGGTTACCTGACTTGCCGTCTGCGTCTACCGACGCTTATGATTTAAAAAAAAAAAAAAAAAAAAAAAAAAAAACAAGTTGGAACTTGCAAAACTGAACAGTGTTAGCAAAGAGAGCATGAGTGTCGGCCGTAAATCATTGTAAGTGTGGAGTTCCATATTGATAGTACAAAACTGCGACAAAGTCAATCGCAACGCTGCATTTGTGTTTGTATAACAGTGATCACTGTAAAAATAACTTGATAGGTCAAAGTGGGAATGAAAATTTACTTATAGCGTGTTGAAACAGTTGTTCACGAGGCGAGGTGAATACTGTGGTTTTGAAAATCGATTTCGATAGTGATTGTTCCTTTAAAATCGGATGACGCAATACCAATCCTAGCAAGCCGTAAAGTCTAGTTTTGTTATTTGGGACTTTTTTAGATTTCTCTCGCCTGAACCAAAATCATCAGGAAGGAAATTCTTAATACCAATCCTAGCAAGCCGGAAAGTCTAGTCTAGTTATTTGGGACTTCTATAGAATTTTCCTCGCTTGAACCAAAGTCATCACGATGGAAATTCTTCGTCTTTATGGTTTCAGCTCTTTTTGTCTCAGATTAAAAAATGAATGTTAATATTGATCAAATGTCATCCGACACTCATCAAGGCCCTTAAGGAACGTAATATGAACTTGAAAAAAGCTCATTCGATTTTTAAGGGAGCTTAAACGGTCCATGAGAGACGAAATTCGCGGATACAGAGTATCCACAGCTTATTTCAATGTTCGATCTGACAAGACCGTGCACCTTTGAAAAATCGATATCTCGATAGTGAATCAATGTATTGCAATTCGGTTTGCACCGGTCGAAAGCGCTTGCTTGTGACTGACAACCTCGAAAATTTCAGATCCATCCGAGTTTATTTAATGACCTTACAGGACCTCTCGCGGCCGCAGTTAGACATTTCTTGTCAGAGTTACGCTGAAACGGGGAGTAGTTCCCCCCCTAAGATGATATTTTTTGGCTCGAAACTGCATTGGGCCCTCTCGGGACATCATTGGGACCCGAAAAAAAGCGGAACCGATATAATACGGCACACGACTGGTTCGTGAGAGACGAAATTCGCCTTTTTCCAGCCTCCAGCGCCCCTCTAAGGTCGATCTGACAAGACCGCGCGCCTTTAAAAAATCGATATCTCGAGAACGAATCGATGGATTGCGCACTGCGGTTTGGATTGGGCGGTAGCTTCAGCTTTTAGATAATTCTTGAAAAAAATTCAGATCCATCCAAGTTTTTAAACGGATCTTATGGGACCTCCCGCGGCCGCAATTAGACATTGTACGTGAGACTTACGCTGGAGTTGGGGCCACCCCCCCCCCCCCCGATATAGACTTTATCGGTCCGACATTTGTCAGGGCCCTTAATGAACTTCATGTGAACTCAAAAAACTCACATATGACTTCTCACGGCGCATGCTAGGTCCATGAGAGTCGAAATTCGCGGATTTTAGAGAATCTTAGATTTCTGACCCTATACCGCGCGCCTTTGAAAAATCGATATCTCGAGAGTAAATCGATGTATCGCAATTCGGTTTGGACCGATCAAAAGAGTAAGCTTACCGGTACTCGCCGTTAAAATTTTGGATCCATCTGATTTCATTTTGAGACCTTACTTGAGTTACTTGGACCCCAGTTGGAATTATTTTTTCGGAGTTACGCTGGCAAGGGGGTCGCTCCCTCCCTTGGAAAACTGTGGGGGGGGCCCCTTTGCTGGGGCATACATTCTATTTTTCATTTTTTTTTTTTTTTTTTTTTTTTTTTTTTAATTTTATATTTGTGTCTAATCTAAGTTGGGGGAGGAGGAGGAGAGTACCTGCAAGTCAACCGGCAATTTACTTTTGATAGTGGCTGCGGGTCGAGGGTGCGGATTGCGGACTTTTAACTTGTTGTGGGGTTTACAGGGTGGCCGTGTCTAAACTTATGAGAAAAGAAGGCAACCACAGACCGGAAGAACGTTCAATTTCTGGTTCAGAGACCATGGACAAAGACATGGGCACCCGCAAAACAATTGCCCGGAGGGGCAACTTTTTGAATGTCAATGGAAGGTCTAGGGGACACCACCTAGAGAGGGGCAAGTCTAGAGAACCCCCCCCCCCACTTCCGCCCAAAATAGAAAATAAATCAATTACCCTTTCCCAAAAGGTAGAAATTGTAAGTGATTGTAGCATGTAGTTGTATCAAAAGTAATTCTTTTTTTGACGTGTTTGATATTATGATAAAAGTGACAGCATCAGATGATAAAATAGTAAAAAGCTAAGTACAACTATTCCTTCTTTATTTTCTTTGTCCTGATGAATTCTAAGAGTTAACCTATTTAAATTAAAAAAACCCAAAAACTCTTCCCTATACATTCTCTAATCATGTAATTATCGACCAGAGGATTCTGAATTTTCAAGGAAGTTCGCAAAATTCTCGTTGCCAACGGTAGTTGCCAATGTAGACACGTTCATACTAGTAGTTTTTAAAACTTCTTTCGGCGAGGGAGATGACGGGTGGGAAGTATGATGTCGTCTGAATCAGGGGGGGGTGGGGTAAAAATCAGGGGGAGGTCTAGATCGGGGGGGGGAGAGGAATCCTGAAACTGGGGGGCGAGCTGTATAGTGGAAAGGGGGCGGTTGGGCACCACTGCTTGGGGGGGGGGGGGCTATTTCCCACCCTGCCCCCCCTAAATTACGCCCCAAATTTAAAAATTGTAAAGTAAACTAAGAATAAAGTTTGTTAACTCTTACTCCTTTCGTTATTATTTGATCTTCGAATGTTCCGATTCTTCTTTATTGTAAAGTTTTGATTTTTCTGAATTAGGGGGGGGGGGGCCGCGCCGCCCCTCGGGGAGCGCCCATTGACAGATAAGGGAAAAAGGAAGTGTAGGAATTTGCACGGGAATCCGGCGTAGTGTGCCGCAAAAATTACTACCAATGGCGGATCCAGAAAATTCTTTTGGGGGGGGGGGGCTTCACGCCTATGAATTTTCAAATTTGCAGGGAGGAATTTATGCGATTTTTTCTGTTGAAAAAAGGCAAAGGCTACCGTGAGTTGGGGGGGGGGCGTGCCTTTCCCGAATCCGCCGCTGTTTACCATGTAAACGGGGCCACGATGACCGGTGTCGCATAAAACCAGGTAGAAGACCCGTGGCGGGCGTGGCATCCGTGATGGCTGTGAAATTGGGATGAATTTGATGGACACACATCATTCATGCAATCTGCACAACGCGGCAAGCAACTGTTGTAGGCGTAGGTGCAGTAGTTCGTGGGGAGGGCAAAGGGGACGGGAGGTCGTCGCAAAACCATGGACGAAGATATAACTAGTTATTTCTTCGTCCATGGCTCGGAATGGTCTTAAAATTTTCCTTAGGATTTGATCTAGAACGCAACGTTCTTACATTTTCGAAAAGTTAACTCTAGCTCTCGAAATTTAACGATTAAAGGCGGAAAAAGCATGGTTTCTGGACCGCGGAACAGTGGCGTTATCTAGCGGATGAGAATTTACTACAGGTCGCTGAGGATTGGGTTTTATTCACTGGCGACACGGTGCTCAACACGATCACCCCGATCGGCGCGCCTCCTGGTGGAGAGATCGGGAACCACGCACGCGTTGTTCCTAAATAGTCTCAATTTCCGATTAATTTACCATAACCACCATTTAGTAGCGTGGTAGCGTGTCGGGTCGGAGATCTCGTGGGCGTGGGTTCGATCCCTCCCGGGGTATCTCTTTTAGAATTTTTTTTTCCCCTTTACTGGAAGGAAATATCCTGATTTTTCATTCTAAATTTTTGTAATCTTTAACGTCTTTCAGATTGATCCGGTAAAAAGTAAAAACCAAAAAAACCCATATTAAAAAGCTACGTGACTGAAGTTAGGTTAGATAAGGGTAGGTTATGTTAGGTTAAATTATTTTGAGAAATACAAAAACTTTTCCCCCGAAAGGAACTTAATACGCTACGTGACTGAAGTTAGGTTAGAGAAGGTTGGGTTATGTTAGGTTGAATTATTTTGAGAAATACAAACATTTTCCCTTAACTGAAAAGGGAAATGTCTTGACTTTTCATTCTTGTTTTAGTAATCTTTACCGTCTTTTAGATTTTGATCCGATAAAAACCTAAAACCCCTATTAATACGCTACGTGACTGAAGTTAGGTTAGATAGGTTAGGTTATGTTAGGTTAAATTTTTTGAGAAATACAAAAACTTGTCGGCTTCAGGTCAAATTCTATCCACCCAAAAAAAAAGAAATTTTAAATCAGTGGTAAAAAGACAAAACAGGGTTAATTTATTAGACACATCGTCAACATCATGCAATAAATGAAAACACTGATAATAAAGCTAGTTGCGCCCGCGCCGTGAGAAAAAGAGAAAATTGTGCGAAACGCGAAATCTGAAAAAGACAAAACAAACAAACATTCAAAAAGACCGCGCTAAGTGGAAGGCATCAGGCACACCGACTCAGCACCAACTGGTGCGTATGTGGGGTGATCTGGAGAGGCACCGGTGAGTACCGTGTCGCCAGTAAGAAAGACTCCTGAGGATTCACCTTAAAACGCAACGCCGATCGCGTTCCCCAAACGAACTCTTTTAGCGGACCGAAACATCAACAATAACAGGATTGGAAATTTGAAATCATCTAAATGCATTTTAAATCGCAGAATACACGAAACATGGACACAATCCTCTGATATAAAACCCCAATATCTCATACAGAAAATTTCGTTGAAGTCTGATCCAATTAGTAACGTAATTACATTCCCAAAAATGCTTAACCTCAATTTTGGGCCCAAAAAACTCCCGCCACAAAGAAAAAGCGACAAATTGGGAGGACACCGGATTGGTGGAATCACATGGGTCAATCGGTCCTCGAGGACCCGTTCTCGATACTGAAACCAAGCGATCCCCCGAGCGGACCCCCGAACCATGCCGTTCCTATAAGAAAAGCATTATTGACCTTGTAGAAACGATTTCAATAGAGCATGACACTCATGCTCTAAAAAAAATGGAGGAAAAGAAAAAACAGAAAAATTACGGTCAAGGATTCAGATTATCGTCAGGTTATTGCTGAATAGCAGGTCGACGGTGAAGGGGGTAGGGGAGGGGTGAGGAGGGTTGGAAAGCGGCGGGGGAGGGGTGGGAGAAGGTTATTGGGGGTGGATTAGGGGTGAGGGGGTGGTGGTGGTATTGGGGGCGCCAAATTCTAACTCGCGGGGGGGCGCAACTACAGTACGGTACGCCACTGCAAAGCAGACATGTTAAATGGTTTGAAATTCAACAGTAGTCAGCGACTTTTCAATAATTTCTAAAGCTCGGATATCCTTGGTTCTTGCTTTACTGATCATACTCGCAGATCAAAACTTGCCGACTTTTGCAAAACATTTAATAAAGAAAATTACACATTAAAGTACTTGAATACAAGAATTGTGTAGTTGGTCAGAATCATTGACCAAAACCTTCCGCTTTTTGAAGGTAATTTACGATGACGCATGAAGTGATGTCAGTTGTCACATTACATTTTGGCGCAGACTAGCCACTTACAATACTTACGACATTGATCTTAAGCATTACAAGTGGCCCACCAAATCCAAAATCTATAAGAAGTCAACTGACATTATAATTTGCCTACTACCTACATTGTTCGGAAAAAAATTGATCTATAGAAATGTCGTCCACTTAAAAAAATATCCAGTTACCTTAACAAGAATTCTGTTCAATACTTTTCAGGCCGGAAAGCTAGTAACTGTAACCGGAATTTTGGTCAATATAACTGGAACGTCTTTAATCTAACTGGACTTCCTGTAGATGTAATTGTTCCTCTCGAGTAGATGTAATTAGGTAATTGTAATTCCTGCATATCTAACCGGAATTTCAACAAATCTAACCGGAGCACCTGTAAATTTAACCTAAATTCCTGTAAGAACTGGAATTTCGGTTGAGAAAGTATGCAAACATAGTGCTTGTCACATTGCTCCAAAAATTTTCTCTGTGTTCGATACATCGAGGATTAAATCGATTAATAAACTATCGATTATCAAACAAGCCAAACCCGACAACCATGTTGTGCACGAAGGAATGGCTAGGGTAGCAGTAACAGACTTCACGGTGTAGAGCAAAGTGAAGCAAAGTGAAGCAAAAGAGCAAAAGTTAAATGAAGCAATCAGGGGGGTATAATTGATAGTCGGGACGGCGGCCGCGGCTGAGGGCTGAGGGCTGAGGCCAAGACGCGACGATCGCTTGCTTCGTCGCAATAGGAGTTGATATCGTCAAAAAGTGGCCAAAAATCAGAGAGGCAATTCCTCAACATTAAAAAATTTCAAGACCAATTTTAATCACAGAGAAGACTTTTATCAAGCAATGCAAACCTAGAAATGTCACTAGAAAGTTTTAAATTAAACTTAAAAGGTCAAAGACGATGACCTTTCTTCCTTTGTTTTACGACCCTTTTTTTTCGGTCTCAGACCCAACGTGCGTCGCTCTTTCTCTCCATGCTGGACCCCCAGACCCAAGTGCTTAAGCTCTCTGTGGAGTAGAGTCCTATATGCACTAGCTCCAATAGAGCTGGAGCTGGATAGTGGGATAGCACAGTTCAGTGTTATTGTTGTTGTTTGTGCGAGACGGTACGAAAATTACAAGGTAGACAGTGCCGCGCTGCGGTGCTTCGACTCAATCTTATTCATTACGGCCTATTATTTCTCTAACACTTACTTCTCAGTCCTCCCTCTTTTTTTCTCAAACGCCTCCTCCTCCCCCACTCCTCCCCCACTTCTCCCCCACTTCTCCCCCACTCCTCCCCGCCAGACCATTTCCCTGGCCCGATCGCTTGATCTTCACTCCTGCTCAATCGAATCGGCGGCATTCCAAGTCCCCATAGGCGTAACTGGAGGAGTGGAGGAGAGGGCTCCCCAGACACCCGACTCACCCTACCCCCTAGGAAATCCAAAATATCCTGAAATATGTGAGAAAAGAAATCGGATTTTTGAGGGTTGATTATAAGTATACAAATTTTAGCGGGGACTTTTTACTTCAACTGAATATGATTTTGTAATATCAGCGTGTTTCTTTGTACGCTGAGCAGAATTTATGATTGCCGAAACCAAAATTCTGGTGAATAATTTACTGGATTGAATTCTGGTTGGGAAAGTGTTAATCAGAACTCTCGTTGTAGTAATTAGAAATTACTGTCGGTGCAGTATGTAAATTGTACACCAGAGGCCGATCCAACTTGAAATTCCTTATTTTTTAACCGAATAAGTCTTCAAGTCTTCAAGTCTTCAAGCAAGTTAAACCTCAACCCTAATTGACAAAACATATAGACAGCATGTCCCAGACATCCATAGACAGTAAGTTCTCGACGTCCATAAACAGTAAGTCTTCGACGTCCATAAACAATGTGTCCTAGAAATCCATGTACTGTTTGTCTCAGAGAGTTAATTCGCGGCTCATTTCACCAGACGAGACGAGATGAATCCGAGTCGTCTAGTCCTATCTCTTTGTATGAAATTGAATCGTTTAACTCGGGCATCTCATGTCGTCTCGTACGAGATAGACAAGGAGAATCAGCCTACAGAGGTCCATCAGCCAGTATGTCCCAGAAGTCCATAGATGGTGTGTCCCCGAAGGTCCATTAGACATTATATTCCGGAAGTTCATAGACAGTATGTCCCATAAATCCTTGCTAAGCTCAAGTCGAGAAACACGGACATTGTTATGATAAAGAACATGTCTGCAACAGTTGGTTTCAGATTGGCAGAATCGTTCATTGATTCATATGAGCAAATTTACCAATCACAAGGTAACGAGCTGATCTGTCAGAGACGTTACAGTAGACACACTGTATGTACAGACACGAGCTTAAAAAAGTGACCGAGTTGGGGAAGGTGAAAAACAGGGGAAGGCGAAAAACAATCAATCAATAACTGAAAAAAAAAAAAAAAAAAAAAAACATAATCCACGCTGAGATTTGCGGGTTTATCGCATCAGGGAAAATTTTTACAAAAGGTTTAACAACTAAATAGTTATTTCTCATTCGGTAGTACCGCAGAGAGGGTGCGAAAAAAACAGACAAGCGAGTTTAAAACGAAAATAAATGACCGTATGTGACGGCGGAAGGGAGAAAAAAAGACTAGGAATTTTCAGGTTAGCACAATCGCAGATACTGGAATGAGAGGAATGTGAATAACACGGACAGATGAGTTGCTAAGCTTGAAAGCTACTGAGGGGGAGGGATGGAGCTTAAAGTATGACGAAAATATCAGATTAGCTGATGAGACGCATCAAGACTATGGATGCGTAAAAGCGTTTGAGTATGCTCATTGCTCACATAGATAGCTTTGGCAAACTACCATAAAATAGTTCTATACATCTACGCGAAAGTTATCAAAGCTGTTTTAAGTTTTCCGACCTTGTTAGTATGTCAGCTTTAAAGGTGTATGCCAAAGTTGTTAAGTGCCCTTGTGTATATTGGTGACTGCAAATTGCTAGGATTTTAGAAGGCTTTGGACTTTTAAAGGAAACTCGTGAAATCAGTGTACTTATACAATTATTGATGTAATATTGTAATACGCTTAAAAACTGAAGATCCTCTCCCTTTTAAACCGTTAAAAGCTAAGTCGAACGAAGTTTGTTTAAATATATTTGTTTGATATTTTTCACATTATTTTTACGTGCTAATTCTTTTACCTCCCTCAAAAATTGGCAGCAATATTTTGTTTATAAAATAAAGTACTCGCTTAGTTCAGTCAAAATATGATCATTTCCCCTGAGACTATAACCCTCTTTCTGTCTAAATAAACGCGGAAAATCACGAGGTAGATATATCCAGGGCCCCTGTAATTCTATTATTGCAGGTTGTTGCAATGATGCAACTAAATCAACGATAGAGTGATTTTTTTAAATATGGACAAATTTGACAGGGACGAATACAAGGTCGGATTGACTCTCTATTTTTTTTAAGTCAGCTTAATTTTAATGTCTGCCATACACACGCTGCATTCAAATTTGTTATAGTTCAAGGGGGGATGAGGCCACGAATTAGCGGGGGCCAGGGCTAGACCGCAGCACAATCGACCGATACCCGACGCGGTGTGACATAAAAAAGGGGGGCGGGAGCGTAAAAGGTTCTCAAGGGATTTTTCCGCAAATGCAGCCCTTTTTCTCGTCCCTTCCCTAGCGCTTTTTGGGATGTCCATCCGACGATGATTTAAAGGATAAAAGGGCAATTAAAGTTATAAATGACAGGATTAGCCAATGAAAACTGTCGCGCTAATTACCGCACTCCGGAGCGTGTTAGAAAAAAAGGTGAGCACGCGAAAAAATATTTCACTTGCTCCTGCGAATTGAGCCGTTGCCAAATTTAGTCCCTTTCAATTTTCATCAGCATTTTTTTCTCTTCCCCCTCCCCTCTCCTGCATTTTTTAAATATCAAGGTACTAGAGCGTGTTTCTACAAAACTGCCAGCAACAGCCCTCATAAAATGCAGCCAGTTTCGGATGTGCTGAAGACAGAGACGGCCTGAAACGGTCGTTAAAAAAAATTAGTTGATTTAACAAATCTATAATATATCAAAAGTCGTTACTGCGCAAAATGGTTTCGTTAGTTTAACAAAACGAAATTCTGAAGCAGAGAATCGGTATGGATAAAGCTAACAACACGAATTGTTAAATCAACAAAATTGTGGTGAGATTCACCTACTATAATTTGTTGATTTTATAATCTATTTTGTCAAATTAACAACAATATTTTGATAACCAAGCATTCCGTTCAGGGAACTTAACATTTACCATTTGCGGTGACCATTTTTAAAATTAGAATTGTTAAAAATCATTGTTTTTCCAGAGTGGATCAGCCCGTTTCCTAAATCGTGATGAATAATTTAAAATGCATTTGTTTGCTAAGTTTTAGAATTTAGTGATTATTTCAACCCCGAAATTTTAAGAAAACGTACCAACATTGTTGTTCTTTCAACCATAATTTCCGAAAGATTCTTGACCATAATATGACATCAAAATTGTCAATAAAAACCGGTAATTTGTAGCATTTTCTAGGGAATTTCCACAAATTTGGGAATGATGGACCCCCCCCCCCCCAATTTCCCCAACTTCACTACTTTCAGATCATGAACCTCTTTTCGAAAAATTTCCGGATATGATGTCAATGCTTCATGAGTATTCAAGTTACTCATGAGACAATATTTGTCTCTTGATTAATGAAGCTATGGTGAGATCTGACAACGATTTCTGCATTTAATAGCGGGGTGGGAGCAGGGAGTTTAGATGGGGGGATCGGGAACAAAATAGAGGAGGGTGAAGGTGGCGAGGGAGGGAGTGAGGGAGGGAGGAGGGAGGGAGGAGGGAGAGGATGAACGGCAAATCAACGGTGAGTGGAAAGCGAGAATGCGAAAACAAGTGAAGCTGACCGCGGGGAATTATTGACAAAAACGTAATGACGAGTCTTTGCGGTTTCATGTTATTTTATTTGCAACTGTGAACTCTACAGCCAGCGATCAGCCTGCCCCTCCCCTCCCCTCCCCTCCCTCCCCTCCCCTCCCCCCCCTCCCCTCCCCTCCGCCAACCAAACCTCTGAATCAATTAATTACCTTGAATCACGTTTGCCAGCCTCCCTCAATCCCCGCCACCTTCCGTGCTGTCGAATTATTTGCACATGCTGCAGATTTTTCAGTCGAGAAGATGGGTCAGGAGGGGTCAAGCAAGCAAAAAATAAAAAAATCATATTTTACTTAACCCTTTACTGCATGATTTTTTTTTTTTTTTTTTTTCAATAAAATAATTTTTTTTCAGTGCAATAATTTTGATCCTTGAGACGCAGGGAAAAATAGTGGAAAAATTCTTTCCATTATATTTCAATGGTAAAGAGCCTGAATATTAATTGTTCCAAATATGGCCTTACCCGCATTTAGGTATCCATGCAACTGAAAATAAAGTGTTCAGGCTAAAAAAAAAAAAATTAAAGTAGTAAAAATAAGTTGGTAAGTTTCAATAGTTGTTTTTTTTGTATATGGTACCCCTGCGTTACTCCCAAACATAACAATGAAAATCGGAAAATCTCTATAAGATTTTTAGTAAGCTATTTTCAACCACTCTGCACGTTCTCTATCCTGTGCTGCGCGCTCTAGGACAAAATCGACAATTCTTACTCGTTTAGTATCTGTTCCACATGTGACCCACCATGCAGCGACAGTACAACTCAAGTCCCCTACTTTTAGATAAGGCCTCAAAGTAATTGTTCCAGATCTGGGCTCATCTGCAGTTAAGGGTTAACAATAATGTAATCAAGCATTTGCGACGCAAGGATTTTTTGTTGTTTTTCGTTTAGGCCATTATTTTTTTCTTTGTTTTTCTTCAAGCAGGTAAAAAGGGGGGGGGCAATCGGGGCAAACACTGAAACTGAAAACGTTCTTGAAATTTTTTATTCCTCCTATTCCAGTGCTACAGGTTTGTTTTCCACTTTTATAGATTCAGATACATGTAAGGTAGAATAGTAACCTAGGAGTAGGAACTGTGTGAACAATGTCTGGTTTTCTTAACGAAAATTCTGTTTCATTATTCCAGCCGGAATTCCTTATGTTAACTCTACAGGAACTCCGGTTACTTTCACAGAAACCGGTTACAATTACTTGCATTTTGGTTAAATTCTCTGAAATTCCGGTTACATATGTCGGAATTCCGGTTAGGAATCCATCAAACAGAATTCTTTTTACGGTAACAGGGCATTTTTCTCATTGAAGTCTCATAAGCAAATGATAAAATTTTCCGGACACACATTTTTGAATAAAAATCAATATCATGAACATTACTTCGAGATTTTTTTTTTTTGCATCTTTAATTTACTTCGTTCCCGTTTCTGAGTCTAACTTCGAATCCTGGATGGGGGGGGGGGGGGGGTGGTGGTGTCCACCCCCCCCCCCCCCCCCCAATGACTCCACTGATCACGCGACGCGATTCCAAAAGGATACCAAAACGATAGTAAGACGATATCAACTTTGCGTTTGAAAAGGATCTTTTTCGAGTGGTGGAACTCAGAATCGCTATCCAGACGAAAAGTTCTCTGCTCGATAAAGATATATAAGTATGTACGGTGGATGACAGTGAAGTGAGCGCCACGAGGGCCTAGGCGAAGATTCGCATCAATTAATTACCCACCGGAGTCGTGAATTCTGAGCCTTAAAACACTTTCGAGGATATGATTAACGCCGGATCCGACAATAAGCGGTTGAAAAATATATAGGAAAAAAGACTGCGGTCGAGAGAGCGACGCAAAAAAAAAAAAAAAAAAAAAAAAAAAAAAAAAAAAACCTTCTAACCAAATTGCAGAGTGCATATGCGTCAACGGCGATCAACCCGCTCTCACCCTCTCTCCCCGCCCAAAAAACCCCGCTCTCATCCCCCCGTCACTCTCCCCCCTCCCCCATTGCATCGCGAGATGAGTGAGGCGGGGCGGGAAGAGAAGCGCGTATTTTTCGCACCTCATCCGCTACAAGACCGCACACGGAGAAGCGGGCAATTAACGGACTCCCATCAATCCTCGCCCGGTACCGTCAACTATTTCGGGGTCCCCGTCCCCCCCTCCCTCCCCACCCTTACCTCACCACACCCCCCCTCCACAGTCTCCCTTCCATCCCCTCTGTACCGCGAGAGCAGTAGTTATTTATTGCACTTTAGGAAAAACTCCACGTCTTCCATAACCTTCTTCTTTCTCACTCGGGTCATGAATTTCTCTCACTCTCTGGTCCTCCCTCCCCCCTCTTTCTCTGTCTCTCTTTGGTGCTTGCTCCTTCCTCATCCGTTTAATAATGTCATAATATTATGTTTAACTTGTCGGGCCCCCCCTTTTCGCTCTCTTTCACTAGTTTTTTTTTTCTTTCTTTCTTTTTTACTTCTGTTTGATGTCTCTCTGTGTTGCGAAGGGTTTGTTTGTGTGTGTTTATGTGTGTGTGTCGTTTTGTGCTGCCTTGTAGACTTGTGAAGTCCAATCGTTCGGCTCTCTGCGCCTTGTTATGACCGCATTTTATGGGTGCTCGCGGTTGACGCGGTGGTCGCACGGACGCACGCACTAGCGGATCCAGGAATTTATCCTTCTCTCTCTTTATCCATTAGATTGCGTGTGTTAGAGAAGGATAGATCAGGAGTAGTCACGTGATTTCAGCCACATCTTCTATCCTTTTCTAACACATGCGTTCTAATAGGAAAAGAGAGAAAAAGACAATATCTTGGATCCACTGGTGTGGTCGCGCAGTCTGGGCCCCACCGCGCAACTGGCACTGCGGGCTGCATCGCATCGCCGCCCCGCGGTCTGTTGAGTATGTCTCTGATCCTTGGCGGATGGTTATATTCAACCAAACTATTATATTTTTGTCACTTTTTTCTTCTTCACAGTTTCAATAACTATGAAGTCTCGAAAACTTATTGAGGCAGGAAGTCGCAGCAGGGTGTGTGCATGGAGGATGGAGGACGGACGTATAAAATTCCTTCAAGAAAATTGAAATTCGATACTATGGAAAGAAACGCTGAATTCGATTGAGGTGGCACTACCGATGGAGACCACGCCTAACGCTCGACATGACGATAACAGCTTGAGAAAAACTCTGTGCTCTGATCAAATGCAACCATAAAAAACCGCCGTAAAAATTGAGGTCTCCTAAAAAAAAGGCCACCAAATATGGGGTATATGTTCTCAATGGCGTATTCAGGGGGTGGCAGAGGGAGGGCTATTTCTCCCCTCCCTTAGTCCCTGAAAAACGAGAAAGGGTAAGAACGTGACAGGCGGTAAAC
This sequence comes from Trialeurodes vaporariorum, assembly GCA_011764245.1. Classification (NCBI taxonomy): domain Eukaryota; kingdom Metazoa; phylum Arthropoda; class Insecta; order Hemiptera; family Aleyrodidae; genus Trialeurodes; species Trialeurodes vaporariorum. The sequence continues at coordinate 2,312,492 of VMOF01000001.1, forward strand.
TGCCTGAAAGTATAAAATAATTGGAAAAACTTTGACTTTTGCCCCCTGGTTAAATCCTTAATGGAGCTGTTGCAAACTTTTGCTACAGGCTTATTAATGGTTGATTATGGGGGAATACCCAATAAAAATAACGATTAGCGCATTAAAAAATCACGAAATCCACTCCTAAACTCACAAAATGCTTTTAAACGCGAGACCGTAATGGCGGCCGGGGTCGCGGTTTTCATCGGGGTTCCCTATCTTCAATCAGCGCCATCTACACGAGGTGTTCTCGCAACACCACACAAGAAGAAGAAGAAGCATACAATTGCCATAAGAAAACCGCGGCCTCGGCCGCCATTACGGTCTCGCATTTAAAAGCATTTTGTGAATTTAGGAGTGGATTTCGTGATTTTTAAGTGTGTTAATCGTTATTTTTACTGGGTATTATCCCATATTCAACTATTAATAAGCCTGTAGCAAAAGTTTGCAACAGCTCCATTCTCTGGTATGTTTTAAGTATTTACTATATATTCGACTTGTATATTCTATAGCATTGAAATCATCAGCATTCTTTAAAATGAGATATATTTTCAGATATGTTTGGACTAGCATTAGTGATATTTTTTGTACTTTTTTTTGTCTTTTGCAAGTAATGCAAAATCTTCAATCATGTTTCTTATCAAACGACACGTGCAGAAACAAACCTCTTAAAATAAAAGATGAATAAGTAAAAAACTATACGTTTCAAGAACATTCGTCGGAAGTCCTAATAAAGGGTACTGTCAGAATCAGAACAATCAAAATATTGGCATCATTCGCAATGCTTTGAGAGATTTGATGAATTAGCACCGTCGGAAATTTCAAAAGACATAATTTGAAGGTCAAATGATAGTGTTCGTGATTGAAATTTAATAGGATTAATAAGTATGATAAGTGTGAGTTAAAACTTACCAGCTGATTCTGATAAGCTGTCACCGCTGTGAATATCGTTTCAGGATAAACGAACGTTTTAAATTCTTCTTGCTCTAGATCTACGATTGGCTGACTAATTGTGGACTCTGTCCTCTTCACGATATGTACACGAGGCTGATACTTGTGCATCGAATTCAGCACCAACTGAAATGCAAAAAACGTGATGAAATCAAATTGTGTTCTTGTAAAAATGCCTGTTAGCTAAAAACTCATAAAACGCAAAATGTCCACCTATACCATCTACAGCGCGATGCCCGTAAATAATATTAAAATGTAAATGTATTTAAATAGGCTTCAAATATAGACTAAACTTGGGTGCAAGAGATAGATTATCTTCCAGCTCAATGTAATGAAAAATGAGCTTACGATTTTATAAATTATTGCTAATATCATTGAGTTATTGTTGTGATAAAATACAAAACTCCAATCACTTACAATGATATTCAATACAACACTATGCTTATTCGGAAAGAGACACGCATCGTAAGATTGGTGTTGAATGTTGTCTATGACTGTATATAAGCAATTATTGCTACTCACGCGAAATGTTATTGCCTAAATGCCAGATTGAAGGCGAATCATGGATACAGATTTTACAGCGTACTAAATACAATACAGAAAATCGATTGAAGTTTAATTTCTTTGGTGCATGTGTATCCTAGAAAGTTAGCAAATTATTTAAATCATGCGTATCAATAAATTGAAACCCTCTTTATATTTCTAACAAAATACATTTGATTTATACATTTGATTTTGATTTAAATACATTTGATTTATACATCTGATTTACATTTAATTTTTTAATCAATAAGCCAATAATTTTTCCCGCCATTGTGTTGGGGTAATTGTATCATTTCAGTGTGTTTTTGCTGAGGCTCTATACCCAAATCGGAATGGCTGATACCAGAAGGTATTTTTGACAATATTCGAAGAGACAGTAATATTTCAAAAACTCGGTTTTTTGAAAATATATATTTACAATCGAGCCTATGAAAACATTGAAATTAAAAATCGGGCGATCTCACTGCTTGATATGAGTAAGTAACGATACTTCACCATGAATTTTTATCCGTGGCAAGAGGCAATTTAATCCCACGACGATGTTCACGCTCAGACTTTACGACGAAAGAGTGGAAGCAAATCAATTAGCAGACCACTCGTGAAAAATTAGCAAGACATAATTAAGTAACTCGATAAACCTTACTTTTTTAGACGGACGCCAGGGAGTGCGGGTGATACATTGAATACACAAATAAATGCTCTATAATTAGGCGTCATTTAATTTTTCTCATGTAAGAACGTGCATGCATCAGTATGTATCCGTCTAGTCTCGAATACATAACAAAGTAGTCATTATTAGAATTAAAATTTTACGCATGGAATTAGGAATTACCACTTGAAGCGTACGTGGATAAAATGGAGCGGCGCTCAGAGAGAGAATTGTGGAACGACTTGAGGCGAGTCAAGATTATGTTAATATGTATCCTTAATTTAATTACTATCCGTGGCATAAACTGTGATGCTTACTGGAAATATCAGTGCGCAAATGATGTTGGTGAAGGCATATTGAACGAAGAATTCATTTTTGTTAATACAGTAATCATCATAATTCGTTTTAATGAACCTCACTTCCTTGGCCATGAAGAACTTAATTAAGACAAAATAACCATTAAAGGTCACTCTTCATGTACTGAAGAGGTATATCGCACGTTGCATGGAATTCTTGATAGAAATACTGCGTTGCCAGGTTGTATACACTGAAAAAATGTCCAGTTACCGTTACAAGAATTCCGTTTAATACTTATTTCCTGGCAGAAAGTTCTTGTAAATTTGATCGGGATTCCAGTTAAATTTAAAGGTTCTCCGTTGACTTTCACCTGGAATTTCGGTTACACTTGCCGTAATGCCGGTTATACGAAAAGACAAACAGAATTCTTGTTACGGTGACCGTAAAGTTTTCTCTGTGGCGGTTTTCACCATCAGTAAGTAGGATCGGCACGTGCAATTGGACAGAATTGCTGTTAGTCTATTTTAACTAGTCCAAAAGGTATAGAATTCTTGGGTGGTCGATATGCACGGAAAAAAGATTAGTGAAAATAACCATACGGATACCTGATTTTGGCACCTGCTAGATGTTATGGTAAACTTGACCAGAAGTATGGTACATTTACCGATACTTTGAGTAAATTCGACATGCAATCAGATAACATCACCCCAGTACCTAGTCAAACATAGTATACTTCTGTTAACATTAACATAACATCTAGCAGGTGCCAAAATTAGGTATCCGTATGGTTATTTTCACCGTAGTTTTTTTTCCGTGTGTACCCGCTCGAAACTTTGATATTTTCTATGGGTCTCTTCGGACGAACTTAAACTTCATCGCAATCATCCGGCAGAACACGCTTTCTATAAGAACACATAAGACCTGGATCATACGACTTAATGAAAGATCAGGTATGAAAGCTTCACTTCTCAAAATTTATCTTCAAAATACGCGAATATATCTCACCTATACCTCCAATGTATCCGATAAGTGACCAACATCTATCTAATTTTCTAATAGGGGGGACAGTTTGTGGTGGTTTTTTTTTTTTTTTTTTTTTTTTTTTTTTTTTTACATGAGTTCGTTCTCACGAAGTCGTAATCTGTTGGTTTTATACGAGTAGTGGTCTGTAAACCACTTGGAAAGAGGCCAAATTTAAAATATATTGTGTCTCAGTTATACAAACTGTTCAAAAAAAAAACAAAACAAAACAAAAAAACTTGAGGGTGAAAAATAACATCAGTGATGGTCCCAAAGAGGAAAAAAAACCGGCCGTAAGTAAGTGGAGCACGGTTGCGAGATTTAGCCGACAACATGGTTAGTAGCACTATAAAATCCGGCTCTGAAGAAAAATATTACTTGAAGCACAACGATATTTCAACTGAAGAAATTACTAGTAGCGTCACCAAAATGTTGGTATTTGTACCATCGTTCTAAAAATTTGGATGAAATTCTCAGGATGAATGCCGAGTTGATCGTAAAATTACTTGAAATTCTTTGTTTAAGATATTATTAATGTGCTTTTGGTATAATGTTTTTAAAAGTTAGGAATGATTTAATCATGTGCACATAATATTATACGAACAAATAATTGGATTTGAAGACTTTTAGTTCCGGATAGTATCGAACCGAACAAATAGGTAATACTAATCCAGCAAGTCCTAAAATTAGACCTGCGAATACCAACTTCATTGAACATGCACTGAAAAAAAAAAAAAAATTTTGAATTTAACTTTTTTATAGTTAAAAGTATGGACACCACTTAAAAACTGTTGGTTTGACTGTTTAAATTAGTTAAGTAAATTGACACGGCACGGGCTTTATTTAACTATAATTTAAACTGTCAAACCAGCAGTTTATAAGTGGTGTCCATACTTTTAACTATAAAACAGTTAATTTTTTTTCAGTGTGTTTCGTGTCTAAATAATAGCATAAGGAAAAATCGAAAAAATCTAAACAAATACTTTGTCGTAACAAGAGCTTCATTTTTAACATGTTTAGTAAAATGGTTAGTCTTCCAATAGGTAGTGAATCAGGTGTGTGCACTTACATGTCCATGTTTATCCATTTCGTTATTGGTTAGTTTGACTTTTTCGAAAGATACATTTTGTTTGCTAAGCTGCTCGCCGGTGAAAGGTGAGTCTGGATGCTGGTACAGTCTCGGCGGGGCTGGCGGGTCCGCCTTCCCGGCGACCAACCACGAGGAACGGTGATAAGCGTACCTATACCGCTTGTTGTCAACAGGGACGATATCCATGACGACAGCGTACCGTTGATCCGACCTTAAATTATTAAAAGTTACCCGCACCGTTGGAAACATCCGCCTGCAACAGAGAAAGGAAACAGACGCAGATTAAAATATTATGAGTTTTTGAGGACAAAACAAATAGGTGCTCAAAATGGGCAAAAGAAGTGGACAAAATTGAATGTTGCCAGATTACATGCTTATCGGCTATCGCCACTCCAATGAAGCTCTTTTTAACTTTTGCTACATTCAATTGAATTGCTCATTCTTGAGTAAAACCCAGAGAAAATTACGATGAGCACATTATAAAATCAAAAAATTCTCTCACAGACTTTCAAAATGATTTTAAAGTTCAAGGCGTAGCTCTGACGTAGTTCCAGTTTCGAACGTTTTGGAGGAACACTAGTTATCAAACAAACACCAAATATTTCTGACCAATCAGAATGCATTGGTGACGAAACGGTGAATCCAAAATCTCTTAACTCACAGGTGTATCGGAGCCTCCGTTGATATCGAGCCTCCGATTTGAATCAGAACCTGAAAGCACGGAAAAAAATAGCTTGTGTCGTAGGTACGAATTTGGATAAGTTCTGTGCATGGGACACAATCAGACTGTGTCAACCGCACAATCTGATTGTGTCCCATGCACAGAAGTGATCCAAATTTTGGCCAGTGAACTCAAATTCGTGCCTACGACACAAGCTACTTTTTTCCATGAGTCAGACATACTTTACAAGATGTGAGTATACACAGTCTGTTTCGAGGCATTTGGACCCTGAAGTGTTGCCAAATTTGGCGGGAAGTTTGTAAAACGTTGAGATGCAATGTTGAGGAAAATATGCGTATGATTGTACGCCGAACATCAGAATACTACAAACAGAATGGTGTCTGCCATAAGAGCCACAGGAAACGAGATTTGGAATTTGACTGCACAACCTGGCATCCGTGCCTGCTCACTTCTTAAGATGGTGGACGTGCTTTTTCAAGGTTATATTTTCAATCAGGGTGGGTTGACGCGCCACCAATAATCACCACTCGACTGGTTGCCGAAGATTGCCGGCAATCCCACTTTCCAGCATGGCGGACCCGAAGTTACCCGAACTAAAATATGATTCAAAATTAATTTAAGTTTCCGTTGTGATTGTAGTATTTTGTGATGTAAGGTCATGGGCGCACCCGGGGGGGGGGGGCAAAGGGGCCAATGCCTTCCCGTAGAAAGAAAAAAAAGGAGGAAAGGAAAAGAAAAAAGGAGGATAGGAAAGGAAAGAAGGAGAAACTGAAAGGAAAAAATGAGGAAAAGAGAAAGAGAGAAGAGGAAAAGAGGAGGAGAGGAAAAGAAAAGATGGGAAAGGAAATGAGTTCAAAAAAAGAATCAATGTCATAAAACATATTTTTCCTTGGAGAAACACATCTTTCCCGACAGCAATGCCCTTAATTGTTAATTTTGCTCGATCTTCTTCTGAAATCTAGATTTCTTGAAGATTCCGTCTTTCTATCAGCATGATGAAGATATTTCCGATATTTCCGATGTTTAAGATATTTCAGCATAGTCTCGGAAAATCTCATTTTTCTCGAGAGTTAATTCAATATAGTTTCTGAATAGAAGTAACCTAATTTTGTGTCTAAGAAGAGCTGAATTTTCAAAATTTTCCGGGGGAGGACCCCCAGACCCCCCCCCATACAGAAATCCTGGGTGCGCCCATGTGTAAGGTTGGAGAAAATTCGTACAATTTTACGCAAAGCCGATAGCTCTGCCTTTCATGCTGACCCACATTCGCGTATAGCGCACTGTGCACGCGATGGATCCTCGGCGACAAAAGTCGCACTACCGGGAATTTGAACTCGAGACCCCCGAGTTGACCGTCACGTGTCCTAACTAGTTATATCTTGGTCCATGTCCTAACCACTGAGCCACAGAAGGCAGGCGGCACAATTGAAAGTTGAAACTTGGTCCCGATGTGAACATTGAGCAGTTAGACGACCCTGCGGGCTACAGCGGCTGCGACGGTGATGGGGGACGGGCGGACAAGGGGGGGGGGACGCCCGCGATTTATTTCTCGCAATATTTTAGCAAGTCGGTCGAGATTCGAGGAAGGCGAGTTTTACACTCCCTCTAACACGCGCTCACACTCCGACACCTTCCCCTCCCGAGTACCCCTGTCCCCCTCTTTACTCCCTCCCCAGCCCCCCATCCCCCCTCTCTACCCTCCTCCTCAATGTCTCGTCGTTCAACTACACCCGATAATTATCATCTTCAAAGTTGAGCAGTTTCGAGTGAGCACGAGCGTGGTTAGTTAACAAATACATTTACGCCCGACGAGCGTCGTTGAGCGTCGCGGTCGGTGCAGGACGTCCTCCGCTGACGTCGCGACGTCTGCGTCGATCGCGTCTAGAGTTGGAATCGTTCGTAAAACGAATCGTTCGTTTGTACGATGCGAGCTCCGGTGAGTCAAAGGTTCGGTGAAGAGACAGACGGTGCCCTCAATGATATTACGTCCAATGGGGCAGTTGCAAGGGTCTGACATTTTGTGTTTTTTATATAGAAAATGATAGTACTTGATAAGCTGAGAAAAATGGTGCCTTTGGTTTTTTCCTAAAAGTCTTGGTTTTGGAGACACACGCGTGTAAAGTTGCAAAAATTCGTGTGTGTAGTGACGTCACTACGCGGAATTCCCATTTAAAACAATGTATTTTAGGCCAAAATCTCATTTCCGGAACAATGGGACTTAATGGGGCAGTTGCAAGGGTCTGAAATTGTGTGTTGTTTGTAAAGAAATTAATAGTATTTGATGAGCTAAGAACAATGGTGCCTTTGGTTTTTTCCTGAGTGTCCTGGTTTTTGAGATACACACGTGTAAAGTTTGAAAAAATGGTGGGCGCAGTGACATCACTACGCGGAATCCCCATTTAACACAATGTATTTTGGGCCAAAATTGCATCTTCGGAACAATGGGGCGTAATTAGAAACCAAAGGCATCTTTGTACTCAGCTCATCAAGTACTTTCATTTTCTTTATAATAAACGCACCAATTCAGACCCTTGCAACTGCCCCATTAGAAACCAAAGGCATCTTTGTTTTCAGCTCATCAAGTACTCCCATTTTCTTCATAAAAAACACAACGTTTCCGACCCTTGCAACTGCCCCATTGTTACGTCCGTGATGCCAACATTAAATTTTTTCAATTTTTTTTGCTCAATTTGCTATTTCTTGCTATACCTTTCAAAATTCTGCTATCCTTATCCAAATTTCGCTACGGTCAATTTTTGTCTTAATGTCTGTCTCATTCAACCCAACTTGTCGCCAAGTTTATCATCTTGTTTTGGACGTGCAAAAATCTGCCATCATACTGGAGATATTCATCCATCATTCAGGTCACGAATTGAAATGACGCCCCTAGAGCAATCTCCTCTGAAACCCATCTGATTAGACTTCTTCGTAAACAAGGTCCCTCGGGGAGCATTTAAGGGACTTTACTTGACTTGGTTAAAGAAATATTCAATTCTAGTTATGACAGGTGAGAAAACTTTCGATTCATCAGAGACGCTCACCGTACATTGACAACTTGCGAGAAATTCTGAGCTCTTTTCAAGTTATGGCTAACGACTAACGAGCAACCTTTAAATCATCTCCTTGAGATAGCTTTAATTGGAAACCATACGTTTCTAAAGCGTCTTTAAGTCGCCAAGTCGTGTTTATTCCTCCTTGGAAATCCCTTGAAACTTCCTTGAGAAATCACAAAGTGTTTCAGCTATTGTAGAAATTGGAGGGTTTCTATCGGAATGGAACATATCGTAATGACACCAGTGGCGTAGCGTGCAATTTGGCAACGTTGTACTGTGTCTATTTAAACTCATGTAAAAGGTCGAATACGAAGGTGTTCACCGAACACCCTATAGTTCGATATTTTGAATTGGTTTAAATGGACGAACTGCAACGTTGTCAAATTGCACGCTCGCCACTGAATGTGACACCACCCATAAGAATAACATGCACTCGCTATAGCAACACTCGATACGATTACGAGACGACCTTTCGTACAGTAGCGGCCCGTGAAATTTGGCAACCATGCATTTTTCCCACTTAAACTGAGGTAAAAAATCGATTCAAGCGGAGGCTGGCAGCCTCCTCGAGTTTCGATTGTTTTCCATGTATTTAAATGGGATAAAAACACTGTTGCCAAATCGCACGAGCCGCCACTGCTTTCATAATCAGCCTGCTGCTGTATCCGGTTCGTGTCCAGAGCCCGTTCTTTTTCAGTGTGGTATGAAAGTACTCCGTCCAGGTAGAGTGCAGGAAAACATCTCAGAGGCAGATCAGAATTTGAGTTAGCAAGCAATAAGAAAATCTCAATTAATTTCCAAACTCAATAACCAAACTAATATAGAATAAGCAGACACTCCTCAATGACCCAAACAGATATCACGGAGAAAAAAAAAATCGGTTATAAGAACTGAACTTCGGCTCATATAAAACAACAAGGTGTTCGGTTACAGTAACCAAAGTTTTCGGTACCGAACTTCAGTTAGGAGTACCAAAGGTTTCGGCAAGTGTGACTAATACTATGACTCACATTTCGTTCCTACCGAACCACTTCGGTACTCCTAACTGAAGTTCGGTACTCACAGGGTGTTCCATATGAACCGAAGTTTTTTTTCTCCGTGTGACCGATCCTTGAAATCCCCATCGTTTGGATAGACAGAGACTGGATAAGAATGGGAAATGATGATTGGTGGAGACGAATCACGTGGTTGTCAAGTCAAATCAAAATACAGAATTTATGTAATTGGTTATTGGGCGGTATTGAGCATCTGGTAACCAATTAGATGAATGCTGGATTTTGATTAGACTTGGTAACCATGTGACTCGTCTCCACCAATCACCGTTTTCCATTCTTATCCAATCTATCCAAAAGCTAGACATTTCAAGGATCGGCTCGCTTCAGGTCTGCTCAAAAAGAATCGGATCGAAGGACCTAAATCTTATCAATGAACACTTTCTGCCGGTTCTGGTCGAGTCGCGCGGAGAAGTGTCGCGTATAAATAACACACTGGGAAAGCTCTGCTCAGCTCCGCTCTCCGGCCGTGCGGCGGGTGATTTACGAGGAGAGCGTTTTCAGCATGGCTGTAGGCTTTGGCTCCTTGCCCACCCGAGCACCAAAATGCTCCTATATGTCCCACCAGACCCACCAGTCTCCCGCTAGCCCCCCGGACTAGCCCCACCACCTAACTGTCAGAAACAAAGCACAATAGCATCCACGCGCGCAGCATAGCGCCCAAGTTTCCGCCCCCTCTCTCCCTCCCCTCAAACGAAATCTGAAACTTCCCTTTGCGTCTCAGTCTCAACCTCCTCAATTAACTGCTCCATTGCCCTAAAACTTACAACCCCCCCCCCCCCCTCCCCCCCCCCCTCCCCTCCCCCCCCCCCCCCTCCCATCATTCCCATCCTCAACACCATCAGCGTACGACCTCACCCTTATAACATTCCTTTCGAAATTTTCTTTCCATTCATTTACTAAGGCATCCGTCTGCATTATCTGAATCGATGATAAAGCGTGAATGGGGCTATTGCACACTTTTGCTATAAGCGATTTAATAGTCGATTACGGCGTAAAAACCTCAAAAAATGACGATGGCGGCACTAAAAACTTCTAAAATCCACTCCTAAACTCAATAAACGCAGTTATTGGCGCGAGCGTAATGGTGTCCGAAGGCACTAACAATGGGAGATTCCCATCTAACAATTCTGAAACTCCATCAAGAAGTGATCAATAAGAGACTACTTTCATTTGATACCGGTGTCACCAGGTGTTGCGGCACCATACATCGGATGAGGATCATCACTCTGATGACTAATTACTCTGTGAATCATCCTTGTCAACATAGAAAGAGTGACGAAATTAAGATAGGAATCTCCCATTGTTAGTGCCTTCGGCCACCATTACGCTCGCGCCAATAACTGCGTTTATTGAGTTTAAGAGTGGATTTTGGAAGTTTTTAGTGCCGCCATCGTTATTTTTTGAGGTTTTTACGCCATTATCGACTATTAAATCGCTTACAGCAAAAGTGTGCAATAGCCCCATTAGAACTGTATACTGACTTCAAAAGTTACCTCGAGATGAAATCTAAGAAATAACACTTAATTTTTTAATCGGTAATTGATCTCGTGTTTACCTTTTTTGAGGCCTAAGAGATTAGAATATCGTCTGTGACTGGTGGGGGGGGGGGGGTGTCAAGAAAGATCCTTAACGGGTTTTCACTATAAAATAGTTTCATTTTTTTTTTTTTTTTTTTTTTTTTTTTTTTTAAACTTTAATTATTTTAAGTGATTAGGTACGCATTTGGTAGGAAAAAATAACCCAGCAAAATACTTTATGGTAGAGCTACGGCTAACCAACGGTTCTGCACACCAAACTGAAGAGACTTTGGAAAAGATTTGGTTGGCTCGACTACAGTGGCGGCTGTCACAATTTGGCAACCATGCTTATTTGTCATTTAATCCTATGAAAAAGTATCGATATCTGGGGGGTGCAATTGCACCTCTTGAAGATTGATTGTTTTACATAGGTTTAAAAAGAGAATACGTTGTTGCCACATTTCATCACGAGCCGCCGCTGCTCGACTAAAGTCTTTTGCTGGGTCATTTTTCTACCAAAAGTTTTGTCAGCGCTAGCAAAGTGTTTTTTCCGTTTTTTCTGTGCGGAAAGACGCGCCAGGGCTGCCATTTTGCGTGTAAATACACGCGTTTTGCCATTTTAACTCAAAGTAACATTTTTGAATTTCACGCCAAATTTGGCAGCACTGGAACGAACCCAGAACATCTCCTCGCGAGTAGGTACTTCCTCTCTTGTCTTAGGTTGTCTCGGACTTGGGCACTGGTCACTGGGCACTATAAGCATCACACCACGCGGGTCGCGGGCACACTGGCACTCGACAACGCGTCGACGCGACGAGGCCGGAAAAAGATTGAACACCGATAAAAATGCGTCAAAAAGGAGCGAGGAGTGAGCCTAAAGCTTGAGTTGCAGCTCAAATTAAGCCATGAAAAACGCGGAGTTTATGAGTTATGGCCTCTACGGCCCCGCAACCCTCTTGCTCAGCTCATGCCTCGGCCTGGTCTGGCCTCCTCGCTCGTGCTACAACAGTTCTCGTGCCCCGCTTTATGATTTGTTAGCTCCAGATAGTATCAATTTTTTATTTTTTTTTATGCGTATTTTATTAAAAACAGAAAGAAATACCTAATAATAATAACAACAACAACACCAGTTCAAGAGGGTGTGGACTGTGCAGTCGTGACTTGCCGCTCAGTTGTCTGAATTTGACTCATAAAAGGCAAGAAAAATAATTTTTAATTATTCTTCTTCTTTTCCAATAAAGGGAGGGGGTGTTATAGTATGAACTCATCTCGCAAAACGAAGCCACAGGTCATAAAACGGGAACCAGTGGCGCGGCGTCCCGTTTAATTTGGTAACGACGCATTTCGTCCATTTAAACCCGTGAAAAATATCTAATTGAGGGAGCCCACTGTTCATCTCCAATATAGTTCGATCTTTTTCATGCGTTTAAATTTACTAAATTTAGCGTTGGCAGATTGCACGCCGGGAACATCTATGCTCTACGCATAATTTTTGCGATAACTTTAACTGCGTGGCTCCACGTTCCCCCAAGGATATCAAACCAGTGGCGGATCGGGCATTCTACAGGCAACCATGCTCTACCGCCCTTAAACCTACGCAAAAAGATCGAACCTAAGTAAGGCACATTGCTTAACCAAAGCATTGATTATTATTACTTTTAAATGGGGGAAATCTTTCATTGCTAAATTGCACGAGCCACCACTGGGTCGAACGAAAATTCGGTGAAAATTATAGCGCCACTACCGGGACTCGAACCCGGGTGGTTTTGCCTTCGAGCTTAACCCTTTGTTGTCCAAGAGTATATCTCAGTCTCGTCAGATTTTTCGACTCCTATGGGTGATCTAGTCGCGGACTTCTAATGTAAATTGATGTGTGTATTGATTTTTTGCATTTTCCATTAAATTCCGTGTAAAGTTGGTGGTACTTGTGAGTACCGTCAGTCAGCAAAGGGTTAACATTTTTGAATAATTAGCTTTTCAGACCCTCTGTGTGACGGAACACCTATAGCCGAAAGGAAATTTTTATGACTTTTTTGACTTGACTTTTTTTTTATTTTATATATTTTTTTATTTTTTTTCGTCGGGGTCATAAAGTAGGTATCAAGGGATCAAAGGGAGAAATTATTCATATCGTTGGGTTGTCGAAGATGAGTATCGGTTGACCGACAGGTGCGCTCATTCGGACGTTACGGCGGTATTTTCCGTCAACGCTTCCACGTCAAGCACATCAAAAAAAGAGACAAGACGGAGAAGCGCTCTGGCCCTCAATCATTGGCCGAAGGTGCATCGAGCACCAGGATGCGCAGAGCGCGGCTCAGAAGGTGCAATAAAAGGAATTGTTGATGGATGATCAGTCCCTCTACCCCTTGTGCCCCCCCATCCCTCCACCCCTCTATATCCCTCTTCCATCCAACCCTTTCAATGTCTCGTATGGTGTTTATTTATGTGTCCTCACAGCACAGCGATCGTAGCTGCAGCTCATATGTATAGGTGAAGTAAGGTGACACCGAGTCTATACATAATATATGTCGGTTTCGAGGACAGAAAAATAACCTGTCAAGGACGTCACACGGTTTTACTCCTCGTAAAATGTGATCTTCTATACACTCTGAATGTAGGGACTGAAGAAATATTTGAAACGAAATTTTGATGAGTGCGCACTTTATACTATCGGTGACAAAAGTAAATACAGTTGCGCGCCTGCGCGACATGTGTTTATGTAATTTTGCCATTTTGAGAAAAAAAATTTCCACGGTTTACCGTAGAACAAGTAGTCTGTTCAATACTTTCCGAGCCGGGGTTTCGGTTACACCTGCATGAATTTCGGTTAAATTTACAGGAACTCCAGCAGTGCTTACCAGAATTTTGGTTGGGATAGTATATCGATGGTTTTAGTGCAAAGTCAAAGTTTAGCCAACAATGCTCATTGGTTACAATCAGCTGAGAAAAGTTATTGTGTAAAATGAAGTTCCCGAGACACTCATGCAAATATGTAGATCGCTTTCTTGTGTCGACATTCGTTTCCAGGGTCTTCTTCTACGACAGTTTCTGATTGTAACTAAATGACTCGACAAATTCATATCTGCCAAAAAATGTTCTCAAAACTTGTCTCGGTAAACGATTTTAGCGAAGAGAGTGAGATAGCAGTACATGGCGGTTACGTGAGAGCGAGAGAGATAGTTTTAAACGATCAGCGAACTTTTTTCACCGGATGACGTCATCACTAAAACCGTCTATATAGTGACGGACGGAAGATCCACAAATATTGAGATGGGTCGGTTTCTGAAAAAAAAAAAAAAAAAAAAAAAAAAAAAAACCCTAAGCTTATTAAACATCAGGTTCACTCTTAACCCAAAATCATTATTAGGGTCGTGTGTTAGATTCTCGATAAAGATCAAACCTGTTGTTTTACGGCTCCATATCCCACAATCCGTCAGGATGCCGCCTCGAATTTATAAATTCACGCCGACGGCGACGAGGGACACGGCACGGTGGCAGGATGTGGCGGGATCCTCCGCACAGCAACACTCAACAACTCAACGGCGCGATTCGATGATTTCGACGTCTCGAAACCCGATCTCAAGTCAGGAACAGGGCTGCCGTTTTGCGTATAATCAATGCTATTTTTCTATTCACCGATGATTCCACCGGTTGAGAAAAGATTACACCGTTCAGTTCAGTGTATGACTGAAATGCACGAAAATACTCTGATCTGTAATCTTTCCTTAATCGGTGGAAACTCCGTTGATAAATTAAAATAACCGCAAGTTTTTTAAAGTCATCGACGACTCCACCGGTTGAGAAAAGATTACAGGTGCGAGTATTTTAGGTTATTACAGTCATGCTCTGAACTGAACTGTGTAATCTTTTCTCAACCGGTGGAATCATCGGTGAATTGAAAAATAGCATTGATTCTACGCAAAACGGCAGCCCTGGTCAGGAAGGAATCAGATGCGGAATCGAGATCGAGATCGATACCGAAGTATCGAATTATCGATGCTTAAGAGAGTGAACATCAAGAATCGCACGTCAGCGTCACTCCTCCGTCCGAAGAGATGCTCATCGAATTCTCAAGCGTTGAAAGTTCGCATGCGCGCGAGGGGGAGCTAAAAAAAAAAAAACGCTCCAAGATCAAAGCACTTGATAGACTGCAGCGAAGGAGGATGTACACGGTAATGTTCTCGCTAAACACCATCACTCAATTTTGCACCTGTATCTCTACTCATTATACATGCGTATAAATACATATGTACGTATATATTATACTGTGCAGTGTATACTTTGTATTGCTCATGTATGTTATAACTTATAAATGTGTATATGTATCATGTTTCAACGTTTAGGGGCGGAGTCTTTATGTCTCAATTGCACTTTTTGAACCGTTAGATGGCAGAAGTAATTGTTTCAGCCCCGAAGTTGGATTTGATTTATCGATCGGTCAGCTTGGAAATTGATGACTTTGCCAAGACGAGAGCTGTTGTATAAATCATAGAATGCGCTCTTTCTTTGAATTGTCTACTTCCTAATGACTAGAGAAATTGTACAGG
This sequence comes from Trialeurodes vaporariorum, assembly GCA_011764245.1. Lineage (NCBI taxonomy): Eukaryota > Metazoa > Arthropoda > Insecta > Hemiptera > Aleyrodidae > Trialeurodes > Trialeurodes vaporariorum. Next base: position 2,327,917 of record VMOF01000001.1, read on the forward strand.
CGAACGGAAGGACATAGGACTAAAGCGCAACAAGTACCTGATATGTGAGGATATCAGGACGATTTCCTCCAATACTTGGTGCAAAGAGTAAACAAGAGTCGCAATTGAATGGAAGGCCTGCGTGGTCAACGTAGTAGATCCACCGGTGCTTGATTGCTGCAAGGGTAGAAAAATGATGGTATAGGAAATTCAGGGTTTTGTTTCGGAGGCGTTTTTGAACCTAAGCAAAACGTATTTAACAATTATTGAGTCGATCGCGTCAACTTGATCAATTTGACTTTGCAAATCGAGACTGGTTTAAAATCGCATAATATGGCTCTTACCTTTCAATGCACTTCTAATCACGAAAATTGTCAGCTGAACCGAATGATCACTAGGACATCAAATTGCGCAACGACTGATAGTGACGGCTTAGGTCGATTCGCCAAAGCATGTGATCTCAGTCATTTTTCGCTCCGGCCCGTTGAAGAACAATCAGAGGCGAGCCCTTATTCTAGGTGACCACGCAGGCCTACTGTCCAATTGGACCTGTTTAACTTCTCACTCATTCGTGACCTTTCGCCCCGGTGCGCGGTAACTTCTATCGTCAAATTGCAGGGTCCATCATGGGCAAACTGAGAAGACCAAAGTGAACCTCTTCAGTATAATCGTCCGAACTTCTCTCAGTAAATTGCAGAAGAAAAAAAAACTGTATGGGACAAAGTAGGAGAAGAAAAGGAAGAAAAATAAAGTATAAAATCAATATGATTTTTAAAAAAATTTAACTTCATATTCGAGGTGTGTTGCGATACCCCCTACAAAAAATTGCCTCTTTATTACGCACATGCTTGGACTTGGACATGCAGTCCCTTTCTTTTGTCATTATTCCCACTGACGCGTTTTTTGTCGAGAGTATCTCCATAAAAACTAATTGATTTATTATTATTATTATTATTATTATTTATTCATTATTATTTTTTATTTTTTTTTTTTTTTTTTTTTAAATTTTTTATTTTATTTTTATTTATTTTAATATAAATACTTTGACTCAATTTCGAAAAAAGTGACACGCCCTTTTTCCTCTCGGCTCTTCCATTCTTAAACAGCTTTTGCATATGAATTTAAAACATTCTCACGTATGTATAAAGTCAATGCACTATGAGAAAAATTATGACGGATTATAGTCATAATTTTGCCTGAAATTCATTCAAAGACGGACTATAGCGATAATTTTGCCTGAAATCCATTTCAAAACATCCGCACTATCCAGCCTCAAACTTAACAGAAAAACGATAAACCCACCATTCCGTCCATCTTAGAACGTACTGAAAAAGAATTTCTCATCCACTTGAACGAACCAACGATTAGCTGAGGAAAATCAATCCGACGAAGAACAGATCATAGGAACAAGCACGTGATGACGTGACACGTGACGCCTTGCGCGTCCGTCATAGCGACTGTGATCCAATAAAGAAAATTCGCGACAGAAGCTTATTTGCGTATCGCAATATACTTACGTTTACATTACATCGGAATTATGATTCTTTTTTCAGCCACTTTACGGCAAGTAATTTTACGACCCTTTTTTTTTTCTTTTTTTTTTGATGCCGCGGAAACCGCGAACCGGCGGATGCGGGTGGGTGCGGTCGGTGATCGGTGCAAGTCGCGACACTATCAAAGTCGATTCACAGCTATAGAGCCACGCCTGTGACGAATCCGCAGTAATTACAATATAATTTCTCGACGCGAAATGAAAAATAAACTATTCATAAATCGAAACTATTCATGAGCCACTATGCAAAAGAACTATGAATAAACTATTCATAATTCGAAATGCGTGCCTCCCGCGCTTTGTGTGTGTATTAATGCGCCGATAGGAGAGCTATTAGAAATGTCAGCGACGCTGCGGCGAGCTGTTGCCGGATGCTCATGTGCACTGGCGCAACCAGGATATCTTCCATCTCTCTCATTTCCCCTTTGAATGTATGAGTAGGAAAAGGACAGAAGGAGGGGGTTTTATCCCCTTGTCCATCCTTGTCTAACATACGTTTCTTAATGGAGAAAAGAGAGAGATGAAGAAACTCTCGGTGCGCTACTGCTCATGTGAAATTCGCTGGATTCATGAATGGCCAAATGGAGGGTAGGCGAGTTTTCTTTGCCATCAGCAACCCTGCGAACTTTAAGGCGTATATGGATGTGGAGGATTCGATTCATTGAAACAGAACTACCGCGTATACATACGACGCTCGCTTCTTTTTTTCCCCCTTTCTTCTTTTTTTCTAATCACCAGGAGCAGTGCGAGTGCGAGTACAGTTCGTGGAATCACCGTGAAAAATTGTCAAAGAGTTGGTTCTTTTGCTTCTCCTTTTGTTGTTTCCCCCGCCTTAGTGACGCACTATGGTCTGAAATCGTTAAAGAACGGCCAAAAGTCAGCAAGTAAATTTCTCGTTTTCTAATTTCTCATTTTTTCATTTATTAACTTTTAAAACCAATTTTAATCACAGAGAATGCACATCAACAACCCAACAACAAGTAATTAAACAAGATAATAATTTAACCCTAGAAATGCCACTGTGGAGTTTTACATTAAGCTTCAGAGGTCGAAAACGATTATTTTTGATGTCCCACCCAACCGGTTTAGGTCACATTGTTCGTGATCTCAACCCATAGTGCGACGAAGGAGCAATTTTACGAGGTTCGCTCCTCATTCAATGAGTCAACGGTTCTCCGAAGTTCATTTTGATAGAGTTGGAGGCCACACAACTTCCAGCAGTGGCGTAGCCAGGAATTTTTCTAGGGAGGGGGGGGGAGGGGGGAGGGGGGTCCGAGGTCCTAAAATTGTCAAGGGGTGGAGGGGGGTCCAAAGATACTAATTTGGACAAATTTGTCTAAAAACGCAAAAAATTACATTTTTTTAGGACAAATGTTGGTGTGAAGGGGGGTATCCAGACCCCCTGGACCCTCCCCTTGGCTACGCCACTGACTTCCAGGTACGACCTTTTGCATCGCGGAAAAAATAATTCCGAAATTCTACTGTAATATTACCTGAGACATTATGTCATGTAAGAGATTTCTGGTAATTACTTCTAGTAATCTAGTGATGTCTCCATTAGAATCTGGTCGTATCGTATCATAGTTCGGTTCTTCGAGCTTCATTTTGACGAGTTTGAGGCCACACAATGTCCCAGGACACCAGGGAAGCTAAACATTATCATAAATAGGATAATACTCGATAGTGCTCGATATGATTACGATACGATATTACGATCGTTCATAATCATTCCCTGGATTTTTTTCCAAGTGAAACACGCTACACGTTTGTTTCTATAAAAAGGACATCCGTCCAGAATTTTATTTTGTCTTGTTTTATTTTATCATTATATATTTTAAAGTTTTTTTTTTTTTTTTTTTTTTTTTTTTTTTACTCCCGCCCTGTTGGTAAAAATTTATTCAAATGCGAACTTGATGAGTGTTTACACACTGCCTCTTTTGAATAGAACTAGCATGACATCGACTATAAAAAAAAAGTGAATGGATTCAAAATTTAAATTCATTTCCGATCGTTCTCATCTCCGTCACATACATTCCGTCCATAGGCGGATGCAGAACCTTATTTCTTTCTCTCTCATCGACCATTTGAACACATGCAATAAAAAAAGATAGCATAAGGGACCATCTCGCGACTTTAGCCCCTATCTCCGTCCTTTTCTAACGCACGCATTCAAATGAGAGGAAAGAGAGAAAGACAAAAATGCCTAAATCCGCTTGTAATTGCGTCCTTGGCGAGAGGAGCGGAATCAAAATCAGTTGGATTTATTTATTCACGACGTTCTGAGATCACCTTGCTCAGAGGAAGTCAAAGGGTTGCGCCCGGCCCATATGCAAAACAAGAACAATAATTATTGTTGAATGAAACACTGGGGCGGCCAAACAAGTAGCCTTTGTTTATTTACGACGCCGCAAAGTCAACGCAAACAAACCCCACCAAAAACAAACAAACACTTGGCGCATCCTCCTCCGAGCGGAATTTGTGTATGAATGTGGTCACGTCACGTCAATCCAGTGATGCCTAAACAAGCAAACAAACAAAGAGTGGAGTTATGAGCGCGAGTTAGAGTGTGAGTGCGAAAGGTGGAGGGAGGAGAGGGTCCGTCACTGACTCCTTCCTATACCTTAAGCTCTCGGTTGACAACCTTAACAAATGGCCACCCTTATTTTCTGCACGCTTCTAACACGCAATCATTCTCGTTCATTCATTCATACATCCTACATTTTGTCCCTGCATAATATCTGTCAGTGTGTGTGTGTGTGCGTGTTATTTTTTTTTATTCATAATTGCAGTTGGTACTCGCATATTCTGCCTCTTCCTATATCCTACTTAGTATTCATGGTTTCGCTGAAGATGGATCAGTGATGTGTATTTACCCCCCGCTCGTCATCCCTTCAAAATTGAACGCCAAGCTATGAAATTTGAATGCGGACAGGACTAAATGACTATGAGGGAGGGATGGGTGGAGGGGGGAGAGGGGGGGGGATCAGTGAGGATATCGAAAACTGGTCTGATGGATTTGGATCCACAGTTCGGTGCTGTGGTGTGGTGGTGGTTATTTTATGGTGCAGATGGGTCTTGGCTCTGTCGAAGATGAATGGGTTTTTAATATTCGTTTAAAACTATTATGAGTGGATCTGCCGATTGTTTTCCCCCTTCCCTCTTCAGGGTCGTCTTTAAAACTACCGATCTGCGTCCCCTCCTTACTTCAGATTTAACCCTCTGTCACTGATTATTTTATTACTCTCGATTTCGCAACTGGAAACTAGGTTTTAATTACTCGTTATTCGTCCATGAAAGAATTTCGAAAATAGCGAAGGGTGTCAAAAGCAAGCAAAACGAAAAACAAAAATCAAGAACAAAAACCCTTTTATTTAAAAATCATTAAGTATACCATTTCCTTTATATACGAATAAAGATAAATAAATAAATCCTTCGGGGAAGAGGAGATGAAACAAAAGTAACATGACAAAATTGGGGGGGGGGGGACTTCGATGCACTTACAAAACGAGTATGTATAAAGAGGCAAATATTCGATTTGGTCATATTTTTAACATTTGCTCTCCAATATTGCATTTTTAGTAAATGACAAGTCTATTACTGCTATACGTTGCATTTAAGATTTCAATAAACCAAGAATGATTTAATTTCTGAGAAGTGCTGAAACCCTAATCTGTTGAAATTATTCACATTTTTACAACTGGGCTGCGAAGACAAATCTGCACTTGCTCACTCAAAATAGTGGGGTAGATAAAGATTCCTACTCTGAAGTGTTGGATTTGCCTATTCCTCCAATTGAAGGCGCTCTAGGGAACATTATTTTGCAAATGTCAAAAACAAAAACAGTAAAAACTATTATACTCGGGCATGGCACATTGAAAGTGCTAAATAATAAAGAAACCATTTCACTCATGAGAGATGTTGTCTTACAAAACACTAAGTGATTATTAGTGTAAGTTTTAATCAATCTTCGTACATATTCTTTGATGGCAAACTTAAGTGCTCAAGACTTTTTTACCCAATCAATATATTTCTTCCGCATGTTTTCTTCTTACAGAGCTATTCTAGCCTTTCCATGATATATTTGGATTTGGAAAGAAAGGGAAAAACAGAAAAGGAAAATAAAAGAATAAAAGGAAATATGGTTTCACTTACTTAATAAATAAGAGACTGAAAAGTGAAAGCTATCGAAATTGCATTTGCGGTATAAAATGTTCGGGCATCAAAATAACGCATATCGACGCGCGACGGGGCTGAAAAAAATATGGAGGCGCGCGTGCTCAGATAAAGCGACGATTGCAGTGAATGATTGGTTTCGATCGGGTTTTTC
>VMOF01000001.1:2334274-2372931 GCA_011764245.1 Trialeurodes vaporariorum
AAAAGTTTTTTCATCACAAGTGGAGTTGCCCTGAAGATTTAATTGCTATATGAATGTTGCAAAACCAGCCGACTCTCTTCTAACAAAGCACTTAAGCTACTTAATTGTTATTCGTTCCTCTGGATTCACATCACAGAATATGCGGATTGTCTTTGAGAGCTCTTGAAAAAAAAAAAAAATTAGGGGTAACCGAAGCAGCCGGGAAAGTGTATTTATAAGAGGGAGGATTGATACGAGACGGGGCCAGTGTTGCCAGATCGAGGGTAAAAAGCCGTATCGTCCCCATTTAAATCAATGTAAAACATACGGCTTTTTCACCTCAATCTGGCAACACTGGACGGGGCTGCTTGAGCTGGAACGTTACTTTTGAAAACGCCGCACTCTGGAATCGAAACATGGCTTTTTTACGGACACGGAAAGTGGTGCTTGTCGCATTTTGCGTTGTAGAAAAATGCGATTGCAAATTAGAATCAAGTAGCGTGACTTATTTTAAGCTGTAAAATTAATGTTTTTACTCAAAATTTTATTTTTGTGTGGCTCTTAGAGTTTATAATGATTTTTTTTTTCTTCTAACAATAATTTCTTTTTAGATAGTATTGATGCGCAGAAAATTCGATGGGCCGATTCCTTGTGCGCAAGGGCAATTTGCGCGTATGACCAGAGATACTGCGTAGTTAATGAAGAAAAATTTCCTCATTCATTCACGTTTTTCTTTTCGCATAAAGAACGCCTTCAACTGAGCTGGTAGGCAACACCATGACCTTGTCGCGCCTTAGGAGGAACAGATGAGCAACCTGCACCGGTCGGTAGTATAGTAGATTGGTAGGTCCTATCCGTGAAGCTGTGAGTGGTTTCGAATCGGACCTTTCAACTCCAACGAGCCTTCAAATGAGAGGGTAGGCAAATACCATACCCTCCAAACTGCCTTCGGAGAAAGAAACAGGCACAGGCAACCTACTCAAAACAGTATCTTGATAAGTCCGATTCATTTCAGATGTGGCTTCACATTGGACTTTTCTTACAACTCAAGTAGGAGGGCACACTAACTTTTTTGAACTTGGGAAAGTTGAGAGAGAACTAAACTGCCCCATTAAGGTATGGACTAAGAATATTTGGATGGAAATGAATATGTGTCATTAAAAAAAATGAACTTAAAAAATAATAATAAAAATAAAAACTTGGTGGAATTTAGTAAGTGTTAGTTCAAGTGCTAGTCTTGTTACCAGATAATCAAAACCCTTTAATCCGTAAATGCCCAGAATTATTTGTCAGGTATTTTCCTCAAAAAACACAATCTGAGAAAGTACTTAGAACATAAAAAATGAAAAACCAACAACTTTCGGTCCATCTAAATGATATACGTGCTAAAAACTCCCAAAATTGGTTTTTGAGATGTATTGGTCCGAATTTACTGAAATTCGGACCAAAAGTAACACAACAGGTGGGTCGTTGTAACGACCCACTGGGAATACATGGGTTGAATTTAACATTAACGAGCTCCAAGGTCCCAAGGGGTGTAGTTATGGCCTTGGAGAAAATAAATTGTCGAGATGTGCTCCCGCGATTTTCAAACTTGACAAATAACGTATTTTGATAAAAGAATATACCTCCACGAAACAGGGTTCATTGAGCTATAAGAACATCACAGGTTTAAAAAAAAAAAAAAAATCGGCAGATTATCAAATGAAAAAAGTAGCATCATTCTTTATCAAAGAAATATCCATTTGAATTTATATTTCCTTTTGCCACGAATAATTTGGACGTATTGAGATCTACCGTCTATGATAACCATAGCAAAGGTCAAGTCTTCCACTTCTAGACCAATAGCATCACTCATATACAGTCTTTATGATCGGTTTAAAGGAAAAGTAATTGATCGTTCCGCGCAGATCGGAGACCTTGTGTTATAGTCTCCACGTTTGTTTGTTTTCATTTGATCAACTTTTGCAAATTCTGTTCTCTCACATGCAGGCGAAAATCCCTCGCGTCCATAAAATTCGCTTAAATCTCCGTGCTTTGAGAAAGAGAGACGACGAACTTCAGTCCGCGGCGGAAGTCATAAAAATTAGCAAGCTGCAGAGTGCACGGTACGTGATCACCGTAAAAAGAATTCATAATTCGCCGAATTAATCTATTTGTTTGTTTGTACGTTTCATAAAATACGAGAAAGAATAAATGAATATTGCAAACTGCACATCAGATATTTCGCTCAGAAGGGTCGAGCCGCATTCATGTAAGTACTTACAAAGCGATCGGCGTTGCCAGATCCATTGAAACAGGTCAGTCCGATAGTACAGTATAGTCTTTGTGATCAAATCGGGAAACCATATGTTATCCCTGCCATGTTTGAGTTGCCATGTGTCAACTGTAGAAGGTTGTTTTCATTTTTCGGAGGTATTTTATTATAATTAGATTGAAGATTTACAAATTATGTAGGACCCGTAACATTCTAGTGATGACATTTGTCATCAGCCTTTTCAATGAGCATTCTAGATGAGCAGTCCCCCCCCCCTCAATGAAGGAGGTTAAAATTCAGTGACGTAGCATGCAATTTGACAACGTTGTAGTTTTGCCCTTTAAACCCATGAAAAAGATCGAAGTATTGGGTATTCCGTGAAAGCCTTCACATTGACCTTTTCCATGGGTTTAAATGGACAAAATATAACGTTGCCCAATGCACGCCACGCCAATGCTTCATTCAGGCTTGTTGTGAAAATACTGCAAAATAAAAATAAAATGCAGGAGGTCAAGGGTTATTCCAATGGGAGTTGATTTGGTCAAAGTCCATTTAAATAGGTCAGTCAGATAGAGCTATAATATTCTGCTCCGTAAATACAGTAGATGCCGGCAATGGGACCTGACCGAATCAGGGAATATTAAACCCATTTGAATAACATGGTTTCCTGATTTGGTCACGGTACAGTGCTAACGTACTGATCTGCTTAAATGGGCCTCTCATTTCATCATTGTCTGCACATCTGGTTAATCTCGTCAGGCCAAATCAACAGTAACGCAGATATGGAAAACCAATGAAAATGACAATGGGCCTGTTGCAAACTTTTGCTATACAACGATTAAGAGTGTTTAATCTAATGTAAAATCGCCTGAAATTTCCGTAGGTGGCATCAGAAAGTCATACAATGCAATAATAAACTCACAAGAGGCGTTCAATGAAATCCAAGATGGTGGAGAAATATCAAGCAATCTGTATGCATCACCGTGAACATCCAAGGATGGCCAACTTTGACAACCTCGCAGGAGGTAGAGGTTATCTGTTTGTTTACGTTGTGATTGGTTGTGATCGATATTGTGAGGTTGGCTATCCTTGGATGTTCGTGGTGCATGCATACAAATTGCTCGATATTTACCGCCATCTTGGATTCCATTAAACGCCTCTTGTGATTTTATTATTATATTTAATGACTTTCTGATGCCACCAATGGACTTTTTAGGCGATTTTACATTAGATTATACACTCTTAATCGTTCTAGCAAAAGTTTGCAACAGACCCATTTCTCTTAAAAATGTTAAGAAAATTCTGGTCCGATAACTAGATTCATCAACAGAATTTCCTGATAAAAGTGAAATCGAAATTTCTCGATTGAAAAGTTTCCCAAAGGCTGAATCTGAACATTTTTGCATGCCGTGGTCATAAATCGATCAAAACGAGCAGGCAACTGGGTTGGTATGAGACGGGGTCACTTCAACGCTCACAGAGGAAGAGAATGCATAATGTTCTCGTTTATTTAAATCCACTCTTTAAGCACCCGCCACTTGGTGAGTTGTAAAAATATGAAACTATAAAACAATTAGTCACGCGTTGAGAGCTGTTGAGTAAACATTTGCCTCTTCAAAGCGACCTCATCAAAGGTTTGAAAAATTCTCCGACATGGAGCGAATAGAGCAAAGGAGACGAGAGAGGAGAAGGAGTCAAAAGGAGCGGAATCGATCACAGTGTATGGAAAGAGAAAAAAATCATAAAAAGTCATAAAATATGACGGATTTGTTTACATCGGCGAATGGCGTTGTTCGTTTCAAAGCTTTGTGAGTGCAAGATCATTAACTGCCCATGCGGCATTCGGCCCGCGTTTCAGCACACGGGTCGGAGTTGGGTGTTTTTTTAGAAAGTTGAGCCAAAGATGAAAACACATCAAAGCAGTTACGTGGCTTAACTGTTTTTAGGATATTTTTGTTATTGTTTTTCTCCTCAATATCATAAGAGGATATCGCGTTTGATATGAGCGATAAGTGCACTTCTGATGCGATCCTGTTCAGAATGCTCTGAAAATAACATCATTGATCTATATCGTCTAGCATACGATGGAATCTGTTGATGGCACCTACACCCAGAGACAAATAGAGACCCAGCGCAAAATCTTGCGACAGGTGTCCATTTTTCTGACTCAATTTTCGTCGGAACTCATCGAAACAACAGCCAACAGTCGCCTACTGTTGACTGATGAGCGCGTGGTTTGCATTCGCCAAGCAATACCCTGTTTCCGTTTCCGGGACCGCGGACCAATCACAGCATTTTGTTGAGCTCACCACTCAACAATGGGGCTCTTGCAAACTTTTTCTATAGGGGATTGAACAGTTGATTCTTGCATCACGAAAATCACGTTCATATTCGAATCGCATGGAAATCACATTTCAAGCATCAAAAATTCTCAAAATCCACTTACCAACTCAATAAATACTTCTTACAAATTTCAAAGCAGGTCGCAAATTCCTATGCTGCGAACATTTATTCATCATAGAAAAAGCTGCAATTAGATATGGGACTCCCCAATGGGGCTATTGCACACTTTTGCTATAAGCGATTTAATAGTCGATTATGGCGAAATAACCTCAAAAAATAACGATGGCGGCACTAAAAACTTCCAAAATCCACTCCTAAACTCAATAAACGCAGTTATTTGCGCGAGCGTAATGGTGGCCGAAGGCACTAACAATGGGAGATTCCCATCTAACAATTCTGAAACTCCATCAAGAAGTGACCAAAAGAGACTACTTTCATTTGACACCGGTGTCACTAGGTGTTGCGGCACCATTCATCGGATGTGGATCATCACTCTGATGACTAATTACTCTGTGAATCATCCTTGTCAACATAGAAAGAGTGACGAAATTAAGATAGGAATCTCCCATTGTTAGTGCTTTCGGCCACCATTACGCTCGCGCAAATAACTGCGTTTATTGAGTTTAGGAGTGGAATTTGGAACTTTTTAGTGCTGCCATCGTTATTTTTTGAGGTTTTTACGCCATAATCGACTATTAAATCGCTTACAGCAAAAGTGTGCAATAGCCCCATTGCAACCCCCTCATTCGGTTGCCGTCTTTGAATTTTAGCAGGCGCATTCATTGAGCTTGTGAGTGAATTTTGAGACTTGTCAAATGCTTTAAGTGAGATTTTCACGCGATTTTACATGGGAATCGACCATTCATAACGCTGTAGCAAAAGTTTAAAACAGACTTATTATTAAGTACTTTATCTCTTTGCAATCCCACATTATGTGCTTTGAATGACTGTAGAAAAGGTGAGGAATACTTTGTTTCGTTAAATCCAGCTCCAATGCCGAAATCTCTGCAGAGGAATCAGAAATGAATCTGACTCGATAGTTTCAAAGTTTCATTTTCCATTGAGTCAGCAGCCATAGTGGCGTCGCGTGCAATCTCTGCTATGCGTCCATTTAAACTCATGCAAAATATCGATTCGAGGGAGTGCACCGTGCTCCGCCAATAGTTCGACCTTTTTCACGTGTTTAAATCCACGAAATTCGATGTTACCAAATTGATCGTGACGTCACTGCAGCCGCGAAATCTATTATTGAGATGAAAGGAAATTTTTCAAACAAAGGTATAGGGGTATTGTATTTATTCTTTATTGCATACCATATTAAACGATAAATCCAACATTTTGTGGTTACAATGATCTTTACATAAACTTTGTGGTTCTGTCCATACATAGTAGTATTTCGGTGGAAATAGTGGAAAGTGTAGCAAGGGTTGTTTGCAGTGGACGTGACTTCCCGAGTTAATGAGTGGACTTTGCAAGTTTTGAATGTGCGAGTCGTTATTTTCATGGATTTTTACGCCAAAATCAATGTGTTATCTTTCTCTAGCAAAAGCACAGAACATGTCCACTTACATGCAGCAAAATACTATCTCTGTGCGTTAAGGTAAACATTCCAGTACCCGGCACTCCCGGAATTGACGCTATAAAGTAGATATCCGGCACCTATTTACATATCCGTGAAAAATGAAAAATTTACGCAACGTAGCTGGCTCGCGATTTAAATGTTGAAATTAGACATATTAGTGTGCAGCACTAATCAGTGAAAGTTTTGTTATTTTTTTATTTTCTTAAGTTAGACATTTTGTGTTTAATTTCCTACAACCTCCCGACACAACAGTGTCGTGTCACTTGTGTCCGTTTTGCAAGCAGCTTGGCTTATAACCCGGAGAGGAAATAAAGATGTAGGTATAACTTTATTTTGAGTCAAATTTCGTTTCCGTACCTTTCTGTGGGTTCAGCAAGATGTAAGGACCGTACCGCTCAAGTTTTTGCATTTCTATGAGTTTTTCAGGTCAGAATCATCGAATCGGCAATTTTTGTGCAGGGTACTAGGGATTTTGCCTTTTCTCAGTTTTACCATCGTAGCCAACTCAAAAACTATTTTTTTTCTTCACTTATAGCGCTTTACCCATAAATATTTACAAAAAAATCATACTGTAATTATTTTATACTATTTATCATAAGAAAAAAACAATTATTGTACTCATGTTGCATAGTCGTGTTAATAAAACTTGTTTAAAAAAAAAAAAAAAAACAAAAAAAAAAAAAAAAAAAAACTTATAGCTCTATCAATGGAGAGCTGATAATATTTCCTTTCCAACTATCCTGACTAAAATACCGTGGGGCGCGTCGGCGACCTTGTACGATTTTTCATGTGAAAGAATTCCTTATCGGTGCCGGGTACTGAGGTGTTTACCTTACCGCGATACTTTCAGATCCCTTTCATGCAAGAATTGAAGAAAAGGCTGAAAAGTTTCAAAGACTTTCTCACCATCCCCCTCCATTTTGTTTTTCACCATTATTCACCCGTCAATCAAGAGTCATCCAAAAACGCAATTAATTCCGTTTGCGCGCGCAACATCGAAGAAAACGGAAGGTAAAAATTCAGGCACGGGGTTAAAGACACGGAAACAAAAGCGTCCAAGAATGGCCGGAGCGGAGGAAAACTCCAAGTCTCAAGAACTCAGGAATGAGGAGGGGACTCCACCCCACCCCCCCCCCACCCAACACGAAGGAGATGAAGAGTGGGGGTGTACAAGGAAGTTTGATTGGATGCATTTAAGTCTCAATTCGTGGGTGTAATTATCAGTTTGCGCGGATGCGAAAATGATTGCATTAAACCGAGTGCGAGATGGTGGGTGATGAGAAGGAGGGTGGGAGGGGGTGCGAGGAGAGGAATGGAGAGGGGTTGTGATGATGAGAGGGAGGGGAGAGCAGCAAATTAAAGAACGCACGCAATTATGCATAATGCAAATGGCGGGACGGGGTGGAGGGGTTAGACACAAGGAGGGGGGTCCCGGACAAAAGTGTAGTGGGAAACATGCAAAAAAAAAAATTGCAGACCCTCCACGAGGGGCCCGGATTGTGTTTTTTTTCTTTTTTTTTCTTTTCTTTCCATCCTTCACAGAAGCGACATTTGAATTGAAATAGTTTGCACAGAACGCGTGGAGGCCAGCCGGGTCGACGCTTTCTCTCTAAGCACAACTCCCGGAAACTAACTGAAAACAGTTGTTGCACCTTGCACTACAATTAAGGAGATTCAATACCTTCTTGGGAGTCACCTCCCATTTTGTTCGATAAGTATACCTGAAACGAAAATCTAACGAAAATTAAGATAATATCAAGGGAGCTTGCATCTATCGCAAGCTTTTGCTGCACAAGTACATATAATTGCAATTTCTATGTAAATTTATACGAAAATTTCCAAAACCCTTACTTTATAGAAAACTTTAAAACGCTGGTTCGTAACGTAATGCGCATCTTCCAGTGAGTGTGTCCCGATTTTTAGACGTTTCCCTAGAGTGGAGAGTAAAGACAAATAGGGTAGACACTAGACAGCCTCTGATGCCAAAAAGTTTTAGGCTCTACATCAAGGGCCGTCATTAATTGGATGCGATTTGCACTTTTGAGTACATTCTAACCAGAGAGAGATCCAACGCTGTTTTAATTTAAGGATAAAATAAGTATACATGATTATCAATAATAAGCTTGTATTCATAATGCTCCTAAAGAATGTCTTTAATTCCGTAAAAAAATCGTTTAAAGCGTGAATGAATGCCGATCAGCAATGGGTCTGTTGCAAAATTTTGCTACAGCGATATAGAGTGTTAAATCTGAAGTAAAATCACGTGAAAAGTCCATTGGTGGTATTAGAAAGTCATAAAATGCAGCATTAAACTCACAAGATGCGTTTAACTGAAACCCAAGATGGTGGTAAAATTTCGAGCAACCTGTGTCAGAGGCGGACTGGCCCACCGGGACACCGGGAAATTTCCCGGTGGGCCGCGGCCCTTTGGGGCCGGTTGGATCGTGAGAGGGAAAAAAAATAAGAAAAAAAGAGAAAAAAAAGGAAGAAAGAAAGGAAGAAAAAAGGAAAAAAGAAGAGAGAGAGGAAGAAAATAGAAGGAAAAACCAGAGACAAAGATAAAAGTGAGGCCGGGCATGTATTTGTACTTGGTAAAATTTGGGCTGCGGGCCAGTCATTCGATTTTTTAGGGCCGGGCCGGGCCGATCATTCGAATAGAGCTGGACCGGGCCGATCATTCATTCGATTTTTTAGGGCCGATCCGATCATTCGATACTTCAGGGCTGGGCTGGGCCGATCATTCGATACATCAGGGCCGGGCCGGGCCGGTTACTCAATACGTTTTGGACGGGCTGGGCCGGGCCAGGCCTGTCATTCGATAAATTCGGGTCGGGCCGGGGCGGGCCATTCATTCGTTTCATGTGGATCTGACGGACAGCACCCAAAAGCGCAAAAATCCGAAAACTAGAACCCAAAAGCGCAAAAACGATGTTCCGAAAGCGCAAAAAGGATCTCGAAAAATTGCCTAAAAGCGCAAATGCTAATATGAAAAGACGTGACCCAAAACTGCAAAGATAATTAAATTGCTAATTCTTACCTAATGCACTGGTAACGCTGTATATTTGAAACCCTCTTCTTACAGATAACTTTAAAGTACTCGGTTAAAGTTGTTCTCTTCCTTGGAATTTGATTTTGGTGGTTTAAAAGCTGACTTTAGCTTGATATATGTAAGTTTCTGCTGTAGGTTTATCCATAAATTGTCGCTAAAATTTAGTATTCGGAGTATTTTTAGGTGTAAAATTCAATGAAACTCATGAAATAATTGTTTTATAAGTCCAAGTCTAATTTTCAGAAAATTTTATGTTCAAGAGTGTCAGAAAAGTAGACTTGGCAGAAAAAGTAGAATTCAACAATTATTTCATGAGTTTCAAAGAATTTTACACCTGAAAATACGCCTAACATCAAATTTCAGCGACATTTTATGGATAAACCTAGCCACGGTTTCAAAAAAACCCAATTTTTTTCCAAACTTTGAAAAAATCGTAGCACCGAAGGCCGAAGGGAAGCATTTCAAGGTCCATATTTTGAGGAAAAAATAGTATTATTTTGACTTCAATAATCGGCTCCAGAAGTTCCCGACGTTAAACCTAAAACACCCTGTATACAAGTATTTTTGTTTCAACTTTGTCTTTGTCTCTGCACGTCTCACTAAGATTCTACGATTTTGCATTCCGCATTTACTCACTAGAGTTAGCACGGTTGCCAGATCAAACATTATTTTTTAATAGCATTATGACTGATAACGTTCTCAGTAAAATGCACCCATTAACGCAAATTTGCCTTGCCCAGAACATACCCATATGCGCAAAAGAGTATTTTGCGCATTTGGGGATTTGCGCTTTTGGGCATTTACCGGATCTGACCGGGCCGGGCCGATCATTCGCTTCATTAGGGCTAGAACGAAAGCAGAGAGGAAATATTTCAGAATGTTTAGGTAGCCCCGAAAAGGGCTTTTCTTTTTTTTCCCCTTTTTTATTTATATTTAAGGAGGTATTTCGATGCACGTTTGTTTCCTCGGCTTGATGACGATGACGGTGCACGAAGGCTCTTATCGTCATCAAGTCGAAAATCCTTCTTGCTGAAATCACACCTAAAACAAGACAAAACAAAAAAAACAAAAAACAAAATAATAAACAAAAAAAAACGAAAAAATTATAATGGGGGCTTTTCTATTGTCACTAAGATAAAAATGGCAGTCTCTACCCTGCAAAAACGCAGAGAGTCAGCGATCATATAATAATGAAATTGATGGCCCAAACATGCTTCAGATTGTTGTTTTTGACTGTGAAAATACCAAAATTTTCTCGGGGGGGCAGACCCCCCCAAAACCCCCCTAGGTGGGGTGTCCCCCCACACCCCCCATATGGGCCGGTCCAAATTTTTTTTCCCGGTCCGAATTTGGGGGCCAGCCCGCCTCTGACCTGTGTGCACGCACCGTGAACATCCATGATGGCCAACGTTAGCAACCTCACAGCATCGGAGGTTATGAGTTTGTTTGCGTTGTGATTGGTTGCGATCGATGTTGTGAGGTTGGCCATCATGGATATTCATGGTGCTTGATAGTTTACCGCCATCTTGGGTTTCAGTTAAATGCTCTTGTAAGTTTGTTATTGCATTTTATGACTTTCTGCTGCCACCAATGGACTTTTCACGCGTTTTTACTTGAGATTGATCACTCTATAGCGCTGCAGCAAAAGTTTGCAACAGACCCATTGCAGTGAAAGATTATGTCGTTAGAAACTCTAAGGCACTTTGTAGTCCTTGCCTTGGAAGAACGACCAACGGCCCACTATGTGGTATTTGACCAAAAAAGCTGGCATAAACTAAAAAAAAAAAAAAAAAAAATCGCTTTTGGGAAAAACTGTTGTGATACTCGGAATCGACATAGATTTTTGCATTAGAAACTTGTATTTAGCGGGTCTAAACTAGATTAATTCACCGAGAATCTACCAGGGGAAAAATCAGTTTTACCACCATTAAATTTAGCCTCAGCACGAGACCCCTAGTAGCATCGACTTGTGAAAAACTTGAAAAAAAAACGTAAAATTTTTGTAAAATACTAAAGTTTTGCTAAAAACTCGTAAAAAAAACGTAAAAATCTCGTTATTTTCACAATCGAGAAATTTTTCGAGAAAAAACCGTAAATTTCACGAGTTTTTATTAAGATATTTACGTAAAATTTACGTTAAATTTACGATGGACATTTTACGAGAAAAAACTGAAAATTTGACAAGTTTTTCTGGAGATATTTACGTAAAATTTACGTAAAATTATCGATAGAAATTTTACGAGAAAAAACTGGAAATTTTACAAGTTTTTTCTAAGATATTAACGTAAAATTTACGTAAAATTGTCGATAAGATTTTACGAGAAAAAACCGAGAATTTTACGTGTTTTTCTTATGATATTTACGTAAAATTTACGATAAATTTCCGATGGACATTTCACGAGAAAAGGCTGTAAATTTTACGTGTTTTTCTCATGATGTTAACATAAAATTTACGTAAGAATACCGATAAACTTTTTACGAGAAAAATTCGAAAATTTTACGCATATAATTCGGAACATTCACGTAATTTTGACGTACAAAATATTGATTGAAATGTTTCGCAAATTTCCGGTAAATATTTTCTAAAAGTATCTTGAAAACATCATGGTAAAATCTTTGAAAAGGATGACACAAACTTTACCAGTGTTCCATGTGATTTCCATGGACATTGGCTATGTTTCCATGGAAATCGGCTAGATTTACATGGAAATCGACTAGATTTCCATGGAAATTAGTATTTTTCCATGGAAATCAGTATTTTTCCATGGAAATCAGTTTCCATGGAAAAATACTAATTTCCATGGAAATATTCTTGATTTCCATGGAAAAATACTAATTTCCATGGAAATGTTTTTGATTTCCATGGAAATTGATATTCCATGGAAAAAACTGGTTTCCATGGAACAGTACTGATTTCCATGGAAACAATATTGTTTCCATGGAACTGTTGTCAGAAAACACGGAAAGTTCAGAGAGTTCCATGGAACTCAAACACAATAAAGACCATGGAAATCACTGTCGTTTCAACAAAATAAATATGGCGTTACAATGTGCAGTGTATGAAACCCAGGCAATCTATTCACAGGCATTATTTAAGGTGGTACACAAGTCAACAAGAATTAGGATTTTTTCATTTCCTATTCAAGAATCTTCTCTTTAAAATGATGTTTTTTTGTTTGTTTTTTTTTTTTTTTTTAAGGACTCGATAAAAATATTGAAAAATTAGTCGAATGTTGTACTTGAGGTCCAAGAATTTCTCCATTTAACATTTTTTTTCTTCTTCTCTTTGGACTCACTTTGTTTTTTTTTTGCATTTTACCACCAAGAGGGATAAGAAATCTCAGGTTCTATATAAGAGAGCTTTTTTCAGACATTTAAAAAAAAAAAAAATGCAGAATTAGATATCCAGGCTTTCTAAGCTGGAAAAATAATTACCTCAAATAAAAATATGAAAAAAATACTGCCAATGATGATTTGACGGAACATTTGAGTACAATGTAATTGCAAGATACAACGCTTTACGCACGCAGTTGCTCCAAGTACAAGGTGGACTTCTTATTTTCTAATCAAAATAAGCTTCTGCACTGTTGCAGAGAAGAACATTATTCATCAAACAAGCCATAGAATCAGTCAATTGAACAATTGCAGCCTGAGAATTCTTCTTCCTCCTTAACCGACTTTTTTCCCTTAAAATGCTGATTTCAGGTTCAGGTATGCAACCCGCTCAACAAAAATTTCAGAATGTTCTACTGAGATGTCCATCAAAGGGAAGAAAAAAATTCAAAATATTAAGATAGAAGCCCTTCCATGGCTCCCCTGGGGAAAAATTAATTTGCCTTGTTTACCCCCTAGATTCAAATTCAAAATACTTTTAGCCTCAATTTTATATCCTTTACCGAAAACTTGAGTTTCCATGGATCTCATGCTAGCTCGCTTAATGGGTTCTGAGCTGCTTGCAAAATTAATAGTCTTCCCGCAGCAAAATAATCACATAACAGCACATTGTTCCATTCATATTTCCAAGAAAAGTGTAACTGACTGGCTATGGACATTTACTTTTGATGTGGTCAATTTGAGTTCAAGACCCACAGCGAATTACTTAATTTTGCAATGCGGCTGCAAAGAGTCGCAAGAGGGTACAAAGGCCGCCATCACCTCCAAAAGTGCTAACTGCAGATTTTCATGCTTCCCACAGTCTTCACACACAACTTTTTGTAGTTGTATTAAAAAATTAATCTATTCGCTTTGAGTCTTGAACCCAAATTGACCACATCACAAGCAAATGCTTAAACGATAAACTTAAACTATTATAAGTCAGTCACTCTTTTTTCTTGAAAATGTTAATGTCTCTCTCTCTCTCTCTCTCTCTCTCTCTCTCTCTCTCTCTCTCTCTCTCTCTCTCTCTCTCTCTCTCTCTCTCTCTCTCTCTCTCTCTCTCTCTCGTCAATTCTGACATCGAAGCGATGGTTCAATGGGCTCTTGAACATGGATTGATGATCAATATTAAAAAAACTCAGGCGATGCTTATTGGATATCCTCGCCTGCTATCGCAGGTTAACTATCAGTCTGTTCCTCCCCTTAAATTAATGGGTGAAGCATTGCCGTTTGTAGACTCTGCGCGTAATCTGGGTCTCATCCTGAACGAGAATTTAACTTGGGATGAACAAGTGGCGACCATCTCAAAAAGAATTTTTGGAATCCTGCAGCAACTTAACAGTATCGAAGGGATCTCCCTGTGAAGACCAAACTGCACTTGTGCAAGCACTCATTTTTCCAATATTTGATTACTGTGCAATAGTTTATTACGATGTCACTGAAACTTTAAATATTAAGCTTCAGAGATTGCAGAATGCTTGTGTCAGGTTCATTTTTGGGCTTCGCAGGGACGATCACATTTCTTCCTATTACCCTAAATTAGGTTGGATGCGTCTGAAAGTGCGCCGGGATTATTTACTTTTAGTTTCTGCATTTAAAGTACTAAAGACAGGGGGTCCCCAGTATCTCCGCTCACTGTTTCAGTTTTTGACTTCAGCCAGATCAGTTAATATGCTCCTAATACCCCTTCACCGAACATCGAGTGTTAATAAGTCGTATCATGTGTCAGCTTCTAGAGCATGGAATCTGTTACCTGGAGGTCTGAGGAACCTGGAGGTCTCCCTCGAGGTTTTTAAAGGTCTAGTTCACAAATGGCTCATGATGCTGCCTGAAAATGCAAGTGCATAGTCTCTTTTCTTTTCTTTTCTTTTCTTTTCTCTTATTTTTCTTTTATTTTTCTTTTCTTTTCCTCTCTTTTATTTATTTATTTTTTTTTTCTTTTCTTGCTCCCTTAGTTTTGTCCTATTGTATTTATGATGTTTGTTTTTATTTATTTATTTATTTATTTTTTTTTATTTTTTTATTTTATTTTTTTTTGTTTTATTTCCCCCCCCCCATTTCATTTTAAATTATCTATCAAAATTACT
Organism: Trialeurodes vaporariorum; assembly: GCA_011764245.1. Lineage (NCBI taxonomy): Eukaryota > Metazoa > Arthropoda > Insecta > Hemiptera > Aleyrodidae > Trialeurodes > Trialeurodes vaporariorum. Next base: position 2,348,947 of record VMOF01000001.1, read on the forward strand.
TTTAAGGCTTCCCCATGTTCTTTAAAGCTTTTTCCGGATATTTCATGATATTTTTCTTTTCATTATCATTCTTAGATTTATTTTTGTTTTTAATTATGTTCTGCTTCGTTTTTTTTCTTTTTGTTTCACTTTTTCACATTTTGTTATGTTTAGTTTAGAGATGAGCCATGGAGGCTCAAGTGTAAGAAAGGACTATAAAGTCCTAACTTGACCTCCATGGCATTAATCCTATTTTATTGTCTTAATTTTTAGGATTAATGCTATAATAAAAATTTTCAATCAATCAATCAATCTCTCTCTCTCCCTCCCTCCCTCCCTCCCTCCCTCCCTCCCTCCCTCCCTCCCTCCCTCCCTCTCTCCGTCCCACTCTCTGTTAATGGAAAAATGTGTCCTGCATGTGCTCACTTTGCTAATCGACCACTTTCATTCATGCAAGTACATAGATCAGAACTCACTGAGCGCACTAGTTTTGTGCTTCACAGGATTTGCCTGTCTTCATTTATATACTCTTCTATGACCAAAGCTCTATAAAAACGACAAGTTGAGCATGCAAAAACAAATCATTAGAAAGAGAAATCACTCACCGAATTTGAAAATGACAATCTGAGATCTTTGGATATGAGGTGGATCCTGTCGTTCACTTTATTTACGTTGCACCAAAACTATTTCACGATGTAGACATAATTGAAGGATTTGAATCACCGCACGACTCATAATGGCACTCATAAGCATAATTTCATCGGGATAAGTAGAGAACACAAATTCACTGCAGCTCTAGAATATTTGATAATTTCTTACTATTTCAGATGCAACCACTAAGTGCAGTATGTATGAGGACTAGAGGACACACACACTTCTCAGGAAACTTGAATCTTGATGCCAAAACCAGTCAAGATTGAGTCCAGCTTCTTTGCGGTGTAGCGACTGCTACAGCTCAATAATTTGTGATGATTGAAAGCTTTTTTGACATAAACCTACGGTGATATGTGAGAGCCATTCACAAGTTTTATGTTACAGGAATTCAACAAGAAAGAATGGGAATGCAATCTCTAGCTCCTATTGGAGAATAGTAGGACTGCCAAACATTATGAGACCTCATATTAATTTCACTGTAAGTAGGTACATAAGGTGACATAATTGGTTTCAAGTCTCAGGTAATTGCAAAGCAACAATCAGAAAGGAAACATTAATCAATTAGGAGAATACAGGCATGAATGAGGCCTTTCGAGGTGGGTAGACTTAAAAACATTGGTTGCAAAGGCTAATGATATTTTGTCCGGAGGGCTCCGGCATTCTCATACTCCAAACCTTACTGATCTCATACAGTAATTGATTTATCTGAGCACTGAGTAGTATCGACACAACTGAATCACTTGAGAGCACATCCGAATTCCAAAACGGTAATAAAGCAGTACAATTAGGTAATTAAGGCAGAAACGTAAACGGAAGCACGAATAATGAATATTTGCACGATGTGTTGTTATTGTTTACAAATTCGTGAGTCACGTGACATACGATCATTCAAGACTCTCCGCAAGTGGCGCGAGTCTCCGCAAGTAGGTACGCGACCGCTGATTGGACAGATTCAAACTGCCGGCCAATCCCAGACGTGTTTCTGTCCTTTCGTATGTATGCTTGTGTGAGTGTGTATTTGGTCCTGTTCTGATCAACTGCTCAACTAACTGTTTTGATTTGATCGGAATGGAAAGATGCGTGTTATCCCGTCTATTCCCAGTTATTTTCACCTGAAAGGCTCCCAACTTCTGATTCAAAGTTATTCTAAGATCCCGCGTATTTATTCTACTATGCCTGAATCTAATCCACTCTTCATTCTGCCGTCAAGTCTTTGTAAGGTTCCTCATTTCTTAACATGTAAGTAAATACCTGTAACTGTCGAGATCACCAGCAATTGACTATTATTGGTTTCTAGACTCATTTGAGGAACAAACTGATGAATTCCTGATCAAGATATTTCTAATGTATTCTGTGACAAATATCTGAGCCTTCCCAATTTCCTCATCTTAAAGTGCTCAATTTTCATGAAGTCTTCTCTGTGTACCTACTTAGGTTAGGTTATGTTTGAGCAGAAGTAATTTGAGTACTTATCGGGTTCCGAGCAGTGGTACCTGCTTCTGAATTGCATGTAAGCCCATCAGTGAGTGGTTTATTAGCAATGAATCACACTACCTAACCGCGCTCACTGATGCCTTTTAATGCACTTCGAAAGCAAACACCGCCACCTTTCAGAACCTGGTACTCAAACTGCCTCTGCTGTAGGTTAGCAAATTTTTGAGTTGTCGACAAAAGATCACTACCGTCGTCAATTCTTTTCAACTGATTTGTGGAAGTCTCCTCACCTTAAAAGGCACCGTGCTTATGTTCTGCTATTTGATGTATGTTTTCCTCCATATTCTTGCTTTGCAATTACCTGAAACGTATAGACGGTTTTAGCGATGATGTCATACGGTGATAAAGTTTGTGGACCGTTCTAAACAAAGAGTACAATTCAGAGACTTTACGTGAGATCTCCAAGGCTTGGCTTAAACATGACCTGTCTTCTGGATTCAACTTGCTAATCAGATGTACCGTGAACAATAAAATCGCTTTGAGATTTCCCAAAGACAAGTAAGAGACCAATTTTAATGCCTAAATTTGGTGGGGTCCTCGGGTCTCATAGAAACAACAACCGACAGTCGCCTACTGTTGAGTGATGGACATAGGTTAGGCTTTCTTTATCATTTAAATTGGCGTTCTTTCGACAGATTTTTTATTTGAAAAATGTTCACCATTTGACATTAGGTGAAAGTTGGCTGTTGTTTTGTTGAGCCGCGGATAAAAATAAACCCATTTTACTTGCCTCACTTTCATTACATGGGGAGCATAGCACGTGCTGGGTCTCTATTTGTCTCTGAGATTTCTCAAGGATGTTTCAAAGGATTATCAAGCAAGATTTGCTATGAATTGGCATTTCAGAGTTGGTTTATAACATATGATTTTCCTCTCAAGATAAGTTTCAAGGAGGTAATTAGAAGTGAACTAAACTCAAGCTTTCTCAAGAATTGCTCAGGTGAGTGCCTCTGAATTGCAATTTTCCTCGATTGACTTGAGTAGGCTTAAGTATTTCTCAATTCGAGCCAAGTCAAGCAGATCTTGAGAAAAGTCTCTGAATAGCGACCCAAACTCTCTCCTTTCTCTCCCGCTTCCTCTCTCACTCTTTCTCTCTCTCTCCTCCATCCCTTCTCTCACTTTTTCTCTCTCCCTATCTCTTTCTCTCTCTCTCCCCATACCCTCTCACTCTTTCTCTCTCTCTCCCCTATCCCTTCTCTCTTTCTTTTCCTCTCCACCTCTTCTCTCTCCCTCCCTCTCACTCCCTCTCTCACTCTCACTCTCTAATTCCTCTCTCTCACCTAAATCCTCTGTAAGTTCTACTATCTCACTCTCATTGCTTAAATCATTTATACCAGAGACATTTTTTGTGAAAGTTTTTGGTAGAATTGAATTTCTTGAGTCATTTTATTGCAGTTCAATAAAAAATGAAAAATAATTAAAAATAATATTTATAAAAATAGGAAAATATGCCATGAAATATGCTATGTATGTAAAATTTGACTCAAGAGATAGAGATACATATGAAGGTCATGTGAGAGTGAGAATGAAGGGGAGAGAGATAGTTTGGAGCTTTACGGGAGCTGTTTCACAGCTAATTATGACCTTTGAGTGCTGACCGTGCTTTGAGTTGATGGCAAACCGTTGACTGCTGTATTGCCGCATCAAAACCGTCTATTATAACAGAATCATTCAGAGTATCAGATCCTGACAAGCAGCGTAAAGCTTCCAAAAATGCATTGAAACACATTGGTGAGCAGTTAATTAACGAAGATTTTGGAATTGTTGCGAACCAGCTGTTCATTGATGTGTTTTGATGCAGTTCAGGTGCAGGCACACGTCTTTTCAGCTGACCTGATCCTCAAATTGCTTCAGTTTTATGTCGTATCTTGTACAGTGAAATTAATCTGAGATTTGTTGTTTTCCAGAGTCTTGATATTCTCAGATCAAAGCTTGAAGGAGCGTTCCAGTTCTTTTCTGTTGAATACCTGTAACATACAACTTTTGAAAGGTTCTGAGTCATACTGTCATAGGTTAACGTCAGAAAAGCTTTCAATCATCAAAACTCATCAAATTAGCAATGGCTGCGCGTAAAAGCAGATAGATTTAGTCCTGACAGGTGTCGCACCAAAGTTCAAGTTTTCTAAATACCACGGCTCCTCTTGTTTTAATTCCTATTGTGTTTTAGAAGTCGTATCTGAAATAGTACGAAACTATCCAAGTTTCTGGCAGTGCAGTGAATTGGTGTGCTAGACTTAGCCAGATAAAATTGAGCATAGCATCTTGTGCCATTTTGAATCGTGCGGAGATTTTAAATCTACTAAGTTTATTATTCAGCATTGTGATATAGTTTTAGTGCTTTGAGAAAAACATGTTTTCATTTTAAGTGAAGTGAAATGCCCTCATCTGTCTCAGATTGTCGTCGAATTCGGTGAGTGATTTTACTGTATAATGATAGATTTTTGCATGGATGAGTTACTATTTTTACTTTTTGTGAGTACGACTTGTTAATTTTCATGGAACTTTTCCCCAGAAAAAATGATCAAAATTGTCCAACATTTTTTGTCGAAAATTGGAAAGTGTCGGTATGGCAGACTGCCAAAATAATTTTGTCGGACCACCTCAATAATTTTGGTAGACTGGCATTCAAACACGTTCCAGTTTCTGACAAAAAATGTTGGATTGTGTTGGTCATTTTTTGTGTGGGTTAGTTCCATGGAAAATTAGAACGGGTTCACCTCAGTTCTCATGAAAAATAAGTTGTGGAAGTATGATTTTTAATGGAAAATAAGTCACGGAAATATTATTTTTCCATGGAAAATAAGTCACGGAAATATTATTTTTCCATGGAAAATAAGTCACGGCAATATTATTTTTCCATGGAAAATAAGCCATGGAAATATTATTTTTCCATGGAAAATAATTCCGTGTAAAAAAGATTTCCACGTAAAATTGGTCACGGAAATATTATTTTTCCATGGAAAATCCAAGTTCCGTGTAAACTTTTTTTTCCATGGAAATGTTTTCCGTGACCAATTTTACATGGAAATTTTTTTTCCATGGAAATCACACGGAACATTTTTACCAAGGTAAAAGAGATAGTTTCAAAAGTTTCAATGTTTTTTTTTACATTTATTTACAATTTTTTTCTGTCAAATGAAATTTCAAGTTTCAATGCAACTAGGGGATGTGGCACCAATTAGTTTGCTCTCAACGCTACGTGCAAGGGTCACTTGGCGAATATTACTAATTTTCATAAAAAAAAAAAAAAAAAAAAAAAAAAAAATTACATTTGGTGTGGGTAGTGGGGAGTGACGAGTGTAAAGGGGTGAGAATTGGGGGGGGGGGGGGGGGTTAGGGAGCTCCTACGACTGTGTGCAGGAAGCAGGGGCGTGCCGGGGGGCATGTGGGAACCCTTGCCCCAGGTGCCACTCTCCGGGGGCACAATAATCAGGGTGGGGGAAAAACAAAAAAAAAAGGTCATCGAATTTATAATGTTGTTCGCGGAGGGCGGCAAGGTTGCATTATTGCCCCCCCCCCTCTCTGGAGACCACGGCACGCCCCTGCCCTGGTAGGAAGGAGAAGGAGCATACAATTTACTTTAAAAAACACGTAAGATTTAACTGAATTTTTACCCATTTTTCGGGATGGATTTGCAGATAATTCATCATGTATTTTACGGAAAAAACTTGTTAAATTTACGAGAAAAGAGCAAGGTATGTGTAAAAGCCACGTAAATTTTACGTATTTTCATCGGTAAAATGAATATCCTTTACTTTCCACTCAAATATTTCTCGTATAATTTACCAATAATTTCCGTGTTTTTTCCTTATTCTTTGATAATTTCTCGTTAATTTTACGGAAAATAATGCATATTCTGTGCGAGCAACGAGTTTTTTACGAGTTTTTTTCCAGTAATTTTTACGAGTTTTTACGAGTTATTTCACGTGTTTTTCAAAAAAAAAAATCGTGTTTTTCCCAAGTCGATGCTACTAGGGACTATGATCAAAGTAAAAAAAAAGTATTTCAAAAGAAGTCAGAACAAAATTTTTGTACATGGATCGTCTTCCTGAAGGTAGTTACAATCAGTTTATGCCTATTTTATCCAATTTTAATTTGAATTTGATATATTTTTGCTACTTCAAAGTTTTTAGCTAAAAACGTAAATTTTCCGATTTTCAAGAGATATCCTGCCACATCCCGCGGGTATATATATGAGAAATGGTAGTCCTTAGTGCGTACTAATAGACCTTGAAGTCAGAAGTTGCCGGAAAATGCGGCTTTTCCGGGAAAATTAGTTCGAGTGTTGCGTTTTTGCACGAAATTCTCGTTTTCACGTGTTGTAGAGGCGACGAGTGAAATTTGGCAACACCGTCCAAATGACTTGAAACTCATTATCCACGGGTACTTTTTAACGCTGAATTCAAGTTTTGCATCTGTTTTTCAAAATTCGAAAATCCAAGATGGCTGCCGACCGATGAGCCGAAAAAATTATCGGCAGCCATCTTGGATTTTCGAATTTTGAAAAACTGATGCAAAATTTAAATTCAGCGTTAAAAAATACCCCCAGAAACCAAATTCCAAGTCATTAGGACAGTTTATGCCAACTTTTCCGGTCAAACACCACATAGTGCGGCCCCGGCCGGCTCTCTGTAAGTATAAATAAATGTGCGAAATAGCATCCAATGGCGGCGCCTATGATTTCATTTGTCTTAACGTTCTACTGTAAGATAGACTATGTGCTTATCAACGCTCTTTACGTTTTCTTTAGAATAATTTCAGAGATCAAATCTAAGAATCGCTCTTTAGCGGATAGGTAACTATTCCTACTTCGCGGTGTTGGTGTTGCCTAACCTGGTAATTGTAGGCGCTCGATGAAATATTAGTCTGCAAATGTTGACACTTTCGAATAGCTGTTACTGCCATTAAAAAATTGAATTACGAAAACGAATAACTCGGGCGGGGTATTGAAAGGGTTGAGGGAAGAACAAACCTGATTTTTTATTTGCCCTTTTGCCGGCCCACAAAGCCAGCGCTCCATCTTCTTCAATTCAACGGCTTCGGTTGGCGGCTTTGACTTGTTGTAAACGTGTTTTGTGGGTGACACCGTACCGTATGCGTATAGTAGACAGCTTGCCGCTCGACTCATCTTTCACGCGGATGTCAAAGTCAAGAGCGGCTCTCCAGAGGGGCTCTCTCTTGATGCTTCGTAAGCTAGTTAGCGGTTGCCCCAGCTCGGCCATCGGCAGCCCTACCTTTCAGCCTCCACTCCACCCACTGCATTTTTGAAAGACGAACCCCCTAGATATACAATCACAAAAGCAAACCCGTGCTAGCCATCATATTATACATATAATTTTTCTTCTGCCCTCCCCCCCCCACTCCTCCCCCTTTTTATATGAATAGAGGGGAAAATCTTGTACAAAATTCGCGCGTATCGCAGCAGAGGACGCAGCGCGTGACACCTCCGAAGAGAGCCGCGCACAGAGTGTTGAAACATGGAATTACTCGGACAAATTTTTTAATAAATATAAATCGAGAAATTTCAGTGGCGCCAATTAAGGGGGGCAGGGGGCAATTCCCCCACGCGTTTTGGATGCCCTCAGAAATTCGAGAAAAGGCCTCGGCATTTTGTCGCAAAAGCAAACCATTTCGGTTGCCCCCTGACTTGATATTAAATTGCACTTTGTATCGTGTCAATTGTGTTTTCATATTAATTGCATTGGGGCAATGTATGGGGGGGGGGGCAAAGACGGATATACTTATAACCCTTTCCTCCAAAAACCAATGAGCAAAAAAGAAGAAAAAAAGTCATCACTTTTCCCCTAGTCTTCCCCCCTCCTCCCCCCCAAGACAACGCTGAATTGGCTCCACTGAGAAATTGAACAATGAACAGCAAGATAACGTAAAAATATGTGCGATTGTTCTTGTAAGAGCTCGGAACGAGTCTAATGCAACGAGCTATATAGTGATAGAGAGGATTTATGGGACGTACAGAAAAAATAGTACCTATATGTGAAAAGCTAAAAAAAAAAAATTATAGAAAAGGGGAATAAACTTTATATTGCAAAAATTACAATTCGAAAAGTGCAAATTCAGAATAAAATATTGCTAGTTCATCAAAAAGATTGCAAGTAAAACACAAAATATTGCAAAATCAGCTATATTTGTTGGTAAAGTTGGAACTCATAAACAACTATTTTTGCAAAGTAAAATCTATTCCCGATTTTTAACAATTATTATATTGCTATTTTAACATTCATGTTTTTTTCTGTACATGGCGTTGAAACTGCAAGGAGGCAGCCATAATCAAAATCTCTTTTGGACATTTTATACGGGCTCGGTTTGTTTACCTCATATTTTTTAACCTCAAAAAGAAAATTGTGACAAAGCCATTGGAAATTGGTTTTAAACGCAAACAGCCAGAACTTTATACTTCCGAAAAAATCCGCCATGTTTCGATCCAGAGTGCGGCGGTTTGTTTTCAACCTGAGGACTGCGGTTTTGGGCTCCCGTACGCATGCAGGGTTGCCAATTACTGTGCAGGAAGATTTTCCATTCTCTCTTAAATGTGAAAAGTTCTTTTTTTTTTGTTGTTGTTTTTTCTTTGTTTTTTTTTTTTTTTGTATTTTTTTCTAGTGTCTGTCTGGCGTTACCGGCGGGTTCGGTGGCAGTAGCACAGAAGTCAAGTCCGATCCATTGCGCGTCTCTTCGTGGGTGGTCTGACTTTGATTGATCCTCAGTCCCATACTGTGTCCCCTTCCACCCCCCCCCCCCCCCTGCCCATCTTCTTCTCTCATTTCAGGCACACTCGTGGTGACCGCCCCCTCAGGTTTTCGAGTGTACGGTATGACATCGCTGACACGCCTGTTATACAAAATTTTCTACAATGCACCCCCTGCTCCCTCTGAAAAGAAAAAAAATAAAGTGTTGAGGCCATTTAGTGCTTTTATTTTAATAGCCTCATTAAAATAAGGTTACTAGGACAAAGCCTCTTAAAATTAGGTCCAAAATTTGGTGAATTGGCCCACAAGAATTAAAATGATTGATGAAATTGGTCATCTTTTTTTCTTGATTTGTGCCTCAACCAAACTTCAAGGTAAAATCCACTATCCAGTGCTTTTATTTTAATATCCTCATTAAAATACGCTTACTAAGACAAAGTCTCTTGAAATTAGGTCCAAGCTTTGGCGAATTGGCCCACAAGAATTAAATGATTGATGAAATTGGTCATCTTTTTTTGTTGATTTGTGCCTCAACCGAACGTTAAGTTAAAATCCACTAAACATCTAATTAACGTCAATGAACGATCGAGTAAATGCGACCTACTCTTTGAGAAGTTTAGCCAAACGTCTTCTAGAATTTGTTTTACCTTGCCTCTTTGTCGGCGAGCCAAAATCAACCAAAAAGATGGTAAATTTGATTAATCATTTTTTTCCCCGTTACAGATATGGTTGATGTAGTTTCAAAATCACTAATATTTACTTCACATGCTTTTCGAAAAACCGGAAAAAACTCTTTGAAATCATAGCAGAAACAACACGAAAACATACTGAATGTAAAAAACTGTCTGTGATCCTAAAGAATTGATCCTGAAAATTTTGAGAAAATCCATTCATAGATTACGCCGCAATCACACAAAAAATGTATGGATTACATAAATAGAAAAATTGGATGAAGTTACTTCGGACCTAAAAAGTTGCATCGAAGTGATCCTGAAAATTGGTTCCAGGAGATTTGTCCATTGAATTCGTCCATTATTTATCGTCCAAAGTAATTTTGTCCTTGAATTTACATGACCAGCAATTAATTTGTGTCCTCTATTTTTTTTTTTTTTTTTTGTCCTGTTTTGGTAATGTCCCACTAATTTTAGTGATCCTAACATTTATCGCCCATGATTTTTGTCCTTTTTCGATGTTATTGAAACAAAGACCTAACATTAGACTAGTGGCAATCGTTTCTAAAGAAACATTTTGCAATCTACTGAAAGAAGGAAGGGGAAAAGCTGTTTGTTTATATATACCGAGACATTTTTCCCACAAGTCGTGTTGTTCGATCCACTCTTCTAAGACATTAAAAGCAAGAAAAGAAAGAAAGCAAGAAAAATTTTTAGGACGTCCTGTGATTTCAAGAATCTTTATCGTTACGATAACGTCCAAAGCAAAAACGAACAACCGGACTTTTCTTGTTGATATAACGGTCTTTTTCCTCAGCGTAGATACAGTGTGATTTGCAATTCCTCTAAGAAAATGACTCAATTTCATCTCGAAGAAGTGATTCGGTAGAAGTTGGCGGAGACTGAAAAGAAAATAAGAATGTTGGGACTCTGTGGACGTGGCTCTTGGACTGGGGACTGTGGATGGGTGGACCGTCGCAACGGACGAAAATCCCCTTTCCCGGGACAGGGGGGTCAAGTCAATCGCAGAAAACCTCAATTTTTTGAAAAAAAGTAGATTTTAAAACCCCAATTGTAACTTTTCTGACTTTGTTTTTTTTTCCCCTCGAGCCAGCACTTCCCTCACCATTGTCGAATAACGGGTTCTTGGTGCGGTTTGAAATTTTGACGCTAAAATTTCGTTTTTTATTTTGCCTTAAAAAGATTGTTAATTTTTTTTTCAACAAACGCCGATACAATAGTCATTTTCACCATTGCATGGAGATAATTTTCGACCTATATTTTTTTAAAAATCATGCAAATATAGATGTATGTAGTGAGGGTTTTTTGTTAAAATTTAACTTTAAAGGGTTTTAAAAAAATTAAAATACAGTTTCAACGGCTATTTAATCGTTTTTAATGTGAACTTTGAGCTAGTAGGTTTATTACAACTTGGAAAAACCACCTCAATGATTTTTAGCTGCGATAAACTGCGGATACGAGAAAAAATCGTGTAATAGCACGACGCGGCGCACATTGGAGCGAGTCAATGGGTGAGGGTCGGACACGAAAAAACTACTGAAAATAAAATGCGATTGTTTCTACAGTCGAAAAACACATTATATAGGGTGATTCTTGGGGGAAACACACACAAAAATTTAAAAAAAAAAAAAAAATTAAAAAAATTAAAAAAAAAAAAAAAAAAAAAAAAAAAATAAAAAAAATAAAATAAAAAAAAATGAAAATAAGTTAAAAGGATGTCGGTTTTAAAAAAAAATAGCCAAAACAACTCAAAAAAACAAAGATAGGAGCGCAAAACCAGCCATGTCCGGGCACAAGGACGTTTTCGTCCAGTGTGCGTCGACTGGAGAAGTGATTGTTACGTTGCTGTAGACCCGAGAGAAGATGAGCGTCAGCCGACTCAAAATTGCAGTGCTTGAGCACGTTGTTGGAAGCAAATCGGAATTGAATAAAATGAGCTGTAATTTAATTCGGGGCCTGCTCCGGAGACTGGTGACTACTATACTTGAAGTCGAGCGCGCAGCTTTGAATGGGAAACACTGTTGTCAATTTTGAATTTCTGTCAAAATGGGTATATCCTGTATCATGTCACAAGCTGAGTATATCGTGACTCGACAAAACACAACACAACACAAACTACGAATCGGTCGAATGATTAAAAATGTGGGGGGGGGGGGGTTGAACTTTGAAAATAGGTAACACATATGGATCCTTCACAGAAAAAAGTAGAATGTGTCGTGGGAGCACGAATTTGGGTTCAACGGCCACATTTTGAATCAGTTTTGTGCATGGGACGCCATAAGATTGTTTCGTTGACACAATCTGATTGTGTCCCATGCAGAGTTGGGCAAAAAATTATTCGGAGATTATTCGGTGTGTCCGGCAACGCCGAGTCAAACGAAATTCGACGAATAATTCTACAATTGACCCATACCTTCCGGTGTTTCCCTTTCCTCAACTCAGGTCAACCCAGTTTTCAGTGTGCCGGAGTCATTTTATTATTTTTGATTATTCGGTTGCCCAACTCTGGTCCCATGCAAAAAGACTGGTCCAAATTATGGCCGGTGAACACAAATTCGTGCCTACGACACATTCTACTTTTTTCCGTGTTGGTACCTATAACACAGAATACTATAATCAGAACGGAAACTCTAATTCATTTTGAAACATTCTTTACTTCGGGCCGCCATGTTCGAAAGTGAGCATCTTCGGCAATCTTCGGCAGATCTTCGGCATTTGGCCGAGTTGTGATTGGGTTTTATAGCCTGAAAAAGCATGTCCGCCATCTTGAGAAGTGAGTAGGCACAGTTGCCAGTTTCTGCCAGTAAATTCCAAATCTTGTTTCCATTGGCTCTTATGGGAGTTTCCGTTCTGATTATAGTATTCTGTGCCTATAACAGCGCAATTCCCGCAATGTGGCAATAATGTCTTCACTCCATTTGAATCTATGTTCAACAATCGATTGCTATAGTGAAACGCTGCTTCACTTCCGAATCGATTGTTTTACATGCAGTTAAATAGAGGGATAAAATTGTTGCCAATTTGACAAGTCGCCACTGCAGTATAACGATAAAACCTTATCCAAATAACTGTCCGCCTGCAATTTTATAAAGTAATAGGCACGAAATTTCACCAATTTATAAAGCGGCAAAACCTGATAACTCTTTATTTTTGTCTCTCCGCTTAGTGGGGCAGTTGCAAGGGTCTGAAATGTTGCGTTTTTTATAAAGAAAATGATAGTACTTTGATGAGCTGAGAACAATGGTGTCTTTGGTTTTTTCCTAAGTGTCCCAGTTTTGGAGATACACGCGTGTAAAGTTGTGAAAAATGGTGTGCGTTGTACGTACTACGCGGAATCCCCGTTTAAAACAATGAATTTTGGGCCAAAATCTCATCTCCGGAACGATGGGACTTAATTAGAAACCGAAGGCATCTTTGTTCTCAGCTCATCAAGTACTTTCATTTTCTATATAAAAAACACAACTTTTCAGACCCTTCCAACTGCTCCATTAAACTATTGCTCAACGAAATTCAAATTTTTTTTAAGTAAAACTTCATGACCGGATTTGTTTTAGATTTTCACGCCAAATTGTAAGATTTCTTTTAAATTACCCTCCCCACCCCTCCCCCGAAATACATTTTCAATGGCTTTTAATGCAGTGTGTTTGGTAGAAAATCTTTAATTTATCATTATTTAATCATTGCTGCAAGGAAAAATGTTATTGCCTGAACATTTCACTGGTTCAGGAATTCTTGACTTTCTCTAAAATTCCCTATATTCTTTTCGATCTAAAAAGAAGTCTTCCTATACTGAAGAAAAAATGTATCAAAAGCTCAACGGTTATTTAAACAGAGGACATTTTTGATACTGCCATCAGAATTGTGGTATCTGTGCCGTATTTCTTGAAATTGTTCAAAATTCTGTTAGTGCGACCGCAACTTCAGATAAAAACGCCAGAGTTTTCTGGTAAAACACTATAAATTCCTCAGATAAAGTATTGTTGCGCCGCTTGTAATTTTTAGAATTTAGGAATTGTTTTCTTTCAGTGTGGTTGCGCTTGAGGTGCTTCCTTTGCTACTTCCTTTTTTTCTTTTTTGGTTCATTTTAGGTTGGCAACACTGTCCAATAGCCTCAGCCCTAGCTCGCGGAACAGTAAGCGCTCGGACTACCTCAGCAGCAAATAGGAATGGTCAAAGCAAAGTCAAAAGCCCAAAGTTGCCAGATCTACGGTCGCAGGTAGTATATTTCCCAATTGAAACCAATTCTATATTGTGCGAATTTTAATCCAGCAGTAATTTTGGCAACACTGAAAAAACCCATCTTCCACGCTCATCCTCCGTCGTCCACCGTCCATCAATCCATTCGTGCATGCCCATTCCTCGGTACCCATTGCCTCTATCTCAGTATCTCCAACCTCCTATATATACGCGCGTCTTTCAGACCAACCGCGCACCGCGATTCGCGCAACGTGTCACTTGACTCGACTCCTCTCTCGGTCCGACCGTCACCGTAGAAGTCGCGTCCGGCAACCGGGAAATTGTGCTCCCGACCCCCCGACCCCCCGACCCCCCGATCCCCCGATCCCCCGGCATAGAATCGGTATAACAGAGGCATGCACCTGTGAATTAGCCTCAGACAATGACGGCGACGCCCGCGCCGCGGCCGCCGCCATGAATCCATGGTCGACGCACAAGGGCTTAAAAGCAGAGACAGATAGAGACGGAGCACTGCGCAAACATACAAAAGGTAAGGTTGGCGCTCAGCAGAGGCGATTAGGCAACTGAACCAACTGTCATGTAAACAGGCGAAGTATCCAATTATTTGAAGGCACTTCTAACTCACTGAATCTTAAGGTGTGCGGATTTCAGCTAGGATAGGGCCATGATCTAACTACACCAGTCAATGCGCCGACCCTCCAATGCTTCTCCGTCTGTCTGGCACTATCACCGGGTAGAGTGAGGAAGGGGATGACGTATAGCTAGCGCATCTGAAGAGCGGGCGTTCAAATCCACATGCTTTCATATGGGGGAAAATACCATTTTTCAAGTGCGAATTAAAAGCAATTTACGGCAATAAAACTTGGTTTTTATTTATGATAGACCACGAGGAAGGTTTCGAGCTTTGAGAAAACTAGTCTGATCACACTTCAATTCCTTACTCCTATATTTTCTGGCGGTTAGTAAAAATCCCTCTTATGGAGGAGGTAGGTTATGTAATGTTCAATGCATTCTACCCAATTTTCTGAAAGTGCCCGAAAATAGAAAAAGCAAATTTGCGTACGATTGTATTGGTTTTCTCAAAGCTTGAAACCTTCCTCGTTACTTCTTATTGATAAAAACCAAGTTTTACTGTCGTAAATTGTTTATAATTTGCACTTTAAAAAGAGTCTTTTCCCCATAAGAAAGCATGTAGATTTGAACGCCCGCTCTTTAGCTGCGCCAGCTATACGTCACGAGCGGAGGTTGCACAGATCGCACCGAAACTCGTCCACCGGATCGACTGACCTGTGTAGTTAGATCATGGATAGGGCAGTGAGAAAGACAGAGAAGGTGAAGAAAAAACTTCAATCTCCACATTTGAGAATAATTGGAAGCGTACAGGCACATTTTTATTTCGCAGATTCAACAAAACAACAGTGAAAACCCCTCTGATGTAGTCTGGTGTTAAAAGGAGACGTTTGGTAAACACACAGGGGATAGACTGGAGGTAAAGAGGAGGATGTTCACCATTCAAGACTAGGCTGAATCAGAGGAGTGTTAACTGTTAACGAGATTTTATTCTCTTTTCTCCATCATTGAACCACGTACCTATGTTAGATAAAGATAGGCAAGAGGATAAACCCCTTTCTCTCTCTATCCTTTTTCAAACTACAAAAAAGGACCGATTTTTTGGGCCCAGTGTTGTCATGGTGGCATCAAATTGCTACATGAAGCCGGTTTGACCAGGGACCAAATAATATTTGATCCAGAACGTAACTTACGCACGGTCATGTGACCGAACGTAACTTACACACGGTCATACAAAGGGAAAATGAGAGAGATGAAAGATATCCTGTCGATGCGCCACTAATCCTGCGGCAAGTACATGCGCATTGCGCGCGCACTATCCATTTGTTCGCTTTCGCACCCACCGTGCGACGAGCGCCCCCGCAATGCGCATTGAAAGACGATAGACTTGGACTCGGTGTCCAAGTTTTAATCAATGTCCAATGCGAATCGGGGATCGGGATCAAAAGTTCTCGGGGTTGGAACCGTGTGCGGCAAGACCAAGACTATTATCTTTGCGAGGGAAGCGAGAGGAAGAGAGACGAGAGAAAATCGCGTATGATACGGTCCAGAAAGACCAGTGATGAATGATAGAGAAGCCCTCCTCTTAGGAAGGAATAAAAAAGGTTCGAGGTGGTATCTCTGGAATGAGGGCCCTTAAAACATCGAGTTGTCGTTTGTATCTCTGTGTTTTTTATTCGCAAAGGAAAAGCCACCTAATTTATTGAAGACCTGCACGCCTCCGGTTGTACCCCCAAGGCGCCATTTTAGATAATCCACGCTTTGTTTCTCTCCTTGGTTAATTTTTTTTTAAATTTTCCCGCCAAAAATTTGGCAACACGCCACCTAAATTTAAAATGGCGTCTAAAAGGGTTCGGGTTGCCACCTGTCCGCCCACTACTAATGTGGCTAGGCCCCATTTACTTTTCCGCCCGCGTCAACTTCAGATAAGTCCACCGCGTCTCCAGCCGCCCTTTTGGTCCCCCGACCGGGTTTTTCCATAGATCCACTGTGAGTTGGGGGGAACACGGCAGAGCAACACTGCGAATTGGCTGTGATTTGTTTTTTTTTTGACCCGCTTTAGAAGTTCCGCCCACCCCCATCTTTTAATGCCGGCTGACAATTGTGCTCTCTTTTTTTTCTTTCTTATTCCCCCTTCTCCCCCCCCCTTTTCCTCCTCCCCCTCCCGGGGGCCTTTTTTATCACCTCCCCTTTTTCTTTATTTTTTTTTTAGATGCCCCTTTTACCCGGTTTTTCTTATTAAAATTTTTTTTTTCTTTTAACTTCCTCTTCTTTTTGGTTTTTTTTCCCCTTTTTTCTCTTTTTTTTTTTCCCCTTTTTCTTCTTCCTTTTTCTTCTCTTCTTCTTCTTCTTTTTTTCCTTCTTCTTTTTCTCTTCTTCTTCTTCTTTTTCTTCTTTTCTTCTTTTTCTTCTTCTTTTCTTCTTCTTCTTCTTCTTCTTTTCTTCTTCTTCTTCTTCTTCTTCTTCTTTTTTTTCTTCTTCTTCTTCTTTTTCTTCTTCTTCTTCTTCTTTTTTTCTTCTTCTTCTTCTTTTGGGGGTTTGATGGCATCAAAATCATCAGGGATTCATTTTAGCCCGATTTTTCGGAGGGGTTAAATGAGTCCGAGTAAAATCTGGCAACTTCGCATTTTTCCCGGATAAACTTACCATGAATATCGAAAATTCAGGGGTGCAACAACACGCTGAAATGCAATACTTGGCGTGGTGTTGAATGGACAAATAATTTATATAATTAAATTGTCATTTTGCGCGATTTTTTTCCCCCTTTTTTTTTGGAAGAGTAGGCTGCCCTCCTTCCGTCATAAAATATTCAGCAGTTTCTTTTTCCTGAGCTTTCAGCTATAATGGCAGCTCGTGGACAGTCTATGATCTTTTTTTCCTTCTTAAATCGTTGTAAAAATTTTTACAGTAATTCAAAAAGTACTCAAAAACACTGGCTTAGACTCGGTAAAAAAGCAGTCACCAATCAGAAGCCAAGTCAGCTGACTCCTTAAAATCAATAAGATTGATGAGATATTAGATAATATTTTAAAAACGCCGCTTACAGTGACCGCCGCGCCGTCGGCCACACCAATAAGTATACGAAACCGTAAAAGTGGGAATGATGATTTATGAGTAATGATTTTGGCAGTTTTCGTTGCTCTTGTTGTTGTTATTGATGCAGGTCAACTAGACACGGTGCGCGGCGTAAATGAGAGGATGTAGTCGAATGGGGTTTCCAAACTTAACAACAAAAATGCTCCTGTGACCGAGCACAGTAAAGCTTTGAAATAAAAGATAAAAACCTAAAATAATTGACAACCCAGAGACGAAACCATACAAAAATTATCGACCCGGGGACCGTCTTTTGGAAGTAGTGCTCCTTTTGGGATGAAGTCACAGCTGCCGTTGCACTTCCTATAGAGTCTATCGACTATAGACTATTTTAGTGAGGCGCGGGGTTTTTCGATCGGTAGATAAACTTGCTAGTGTCGAACAAATGCTTATGGTTCAATGTCGATCCTTGCGGTTACTTTTGACCAACCGAGAGTAACCACGAGCAGTGCTGCCAGATTGGGTGTGAAAAAGCCGTATGTTTTACATTGATTTAAATGGGGACGATGCGGCTTTTTTAAACCCCGATCTGGCAACACTGACCACGAGTAACCCACTCCATATTGCTCCACCCAACTTCGCGGATAAAAATATTCGGCAGCATTTCATTTTCGCACACTTTTTGCTTGTGACTTCATTTTCGCACAGAAGTCGGATTCCATCTTCGCACACTTCAAAAAGCCCTACTATTATCCCTACACAAAATGGCAACAATGCAACATAAATAAGAAATTAAATACAGTACTCACCCTTTTAAACGTCTTCCCTCATCGTCATCATCATCAGCATCTTGGTTGCATCCTGCGACGAAAGTCTGATATTTTTTTTGTAGGAGAGTAGTTTTTTCTCTTCGCCTATCTCTCGAAGGAACTGTAGTAAGGTGATGTACTTAAGTCGTAGCCGGCATTTGTAAGAGCAGCGAAATTTTTTTCCAGGGTCTCTTGGTCGTTTCTTTTTTTAAACTTCTCTCCTCGAAGAACCGATTTAATTTTCAGAGCAATGATGCATTGATTATCTGAAAAAAATTGCACGACTTGGTGGATATTTGGATGGGGATAGTAGAGTTCGGATTGAAGTTACTATTTAAAAATTTCAACCCCATTTGTCGTGGTAAGATGTGCATGAGTCAAAGGGCAAGCCCATAATGTAAGAGGGTACTTTGAAGTGGACATTATGTAATTTTTTTTAGACCTCGGCCGTTGGAACGCTAGAAATCAGCTCATCTCATAATCAGAGACAACATTTTAAAAACACAACAAACGAGAACAAATAATACGTTGCCAAATTGTCCCGTGTGCGAAGATGAAATGTGCGAAAATGAAAATCTGAAAAAGTGTGCGAAAATGAAATGTGCGAAGATGATATGCAGCCGAAAATATTCGCCTCTATAGTCTTTTTGCGCAGTTCTATTTCGGCAACGTTGCGTACCGTGCACGACGACGGCGACGCACCAAATGCGCATGACCAAGCAGAGCGCACAGTAGCAAGTTCTTGGAACTACTGAAATATAATATGCGCGCACTTGACGTGTACAAATGCGTATCATTTCTTTCAAGAAATTATTCCTCTTTTTTCTGGGGTCGGTCTGTGTCTTCTGTACCTGTGATATTCATGGACATTGGACAAGCAACGTGCTCTAATGTCCCACCAGATGGCGCGTTGGGCGTGGCATAGTGGTGTGGCGCACCCGCACCTTCCCACTCATCGCACCACCCGCGGGCGCGGAAAAACTCCCGTCGGGCAATGCTGCCAGCGAACGTGAAAAATCACCGGATTTGATGGGTGTTGGTTTTTTCTTCTTTTTTTTCAAGATATTCCGCTGCGATTCTTTGAGGCTTGAATAGTTAGTAAAATCAAAATTTGACTCAAATCTGTCGTGATTTTCTGGCGTTAGCTGATTCGGGGAGCAGGTGCCACGAGAGTCCTGCCCTAAAACATATGTATATACAGGATGTTTCTAAAATTATGTCATCCTTTCTACCACGTATTTTGAGGTCAAAATAAGACTTTTTTTCCTATAAACGTGTGTCTGAAAATCCCCCCCTTTTGAGCTACACCCCCCCAAATTTTTAAAAAAATTTGTTGGTTTTTTTTGGTATACCGACCATAAATATAAACCAAATGTCATGAAAATTGGTGTCACGGAGTACTTTTACGTGTAGAATCCATTAATGCCCTCGAGAATTCAGAAATGAGGTCTGGCTGTATTTTTCAGGCAAACTTATACCTTCAACGACGCAAATTTATGGAACGGATTGGAAATTTGAAAAAAAAAAACTGAAATAAGATGGGAAAAATCTTATAAAGATATTTGGTTCTCTTTGTTTTAGTCGATACGACGCGTATTAAGCGAGATAATCGCTGCACAAGGTAGAAGAGTCAGCGCTTTTACCATGAAGAGCGACAGTAAGTATGCAACCCGCCACTCCGGCTACTTGGGCCCCCCCCGTATAGGAAAAGCGCTGATTTTCTCCCTTGTGCAGCGATTATCTCGCTTAATACGCGTCGTATCGACTAAAATAAAGAGGACCAAATATTTTTTTAAGAGTTTTTTCCATCTTATTTCATTTTTTATTTTTCAAATTTCCAACCCGTTCCAAAAAATTTTGCGTCGTTGAAGGTATAATTTTGCCTGAAAAATACAGCCAGACCTCATTTCTGAGATTCTCGAGGTCATTAATGGATTCTACACGAAAAAGTACCTCGGGACACCAATTTTCATGACATTGGCTTATAATTATGGTCGGTATACCAAAAAACCAACAATTTTTTAAAACTTTGGGGGCTGTAGCTCAAAAGGGGGGCATTTTCAGATACACGTTTATAGGGAAAAAAGTCTTATTTGACCTCAAAAGTACGTGATAGAAAGGATGACATAAGTTTAGAAACACCCTGTATAGTATGTAAAAAAACTATAAGTACTCATTTTTAGGGCGTGTTCTGCGGATAAAAAAAAACTTTGGTATATTTTCCCTCTAAATATTGTGTCCGCAAATGCCCCCCTTTCGAGCTAGAGCCCCCCCCCCCCCCAAAGTTTTAAAAAATGTACTGTTTCCTTAAAAAAGAGTCCACAATCATTGTGTCATGAAAATTGTTTTTTCGGGGTATTCATTAATGACGTTGAAAAATTCAAAAATTTAAGTCTGACTTTACTTTAAGTAATCTTGCACCTTAAACGGCAAAAATTTTTAAAATTTATAAACAAAGATATTCAAAAATATTACGAGCATCGGATGGAAAAACCCCTAAAAAAAAATGTTTAGTCTCTAACATTTCTTCGATACGACGGAACTAGGCAAAATAGTTGCTGCTCACTGTGGAAAAGTCAGCGTTTTTAATAAGGCGTGTAAATATGCAACCCACCACTCCACTGCTCTTCGTGTTTTAAAAAAAAAGTATTGTTTTTACCTCCAGAATTAATACGCCCTGAAAATAAGTCAGTACTTTATATAGTTTTGTTACACCCTTTAAACTAAGATAATTGCGCCATTTGGAAATTTATTTTTGTGATTTGGGTCTCACACGGAAGTCTCAGGAGGCAATTTCCCGATCGGGGTGGTACCTCCTTCTTTGCGGAAAACGACTTACTTCAGGTCTTGATGAGGCTTTCAATGAATGTAATTTTTTTGTAAAGGTACGAAAAAAACGATCTAAGGGATTTTAGACGCAACTTTGAATATTTTTTCGGCGCTCTGGATTTCATAACTCCTTTTGTCTCCTCTGAACGCTCCAGAGACCTAAGCCCCTACTCCCTCTTCCTTTTACCAATTGTTTGGAGGAAGAAAAACATGACAAAGCTCAGTACTCAAAAAGTTGGGGAGTCTTAGTTGTCACCCAAACCCCTGAGTAAAGTCACCCAGTATGAAAACCGGCACTCTCTGGTCGTTTTTTCCCGTGTTGCGACTTTGCGGATCTTTAATAGTATTCTCAACTGATTGAAGCAAAAAGTACATAAATTAGTGAAGAAGTAATACAATGGATCATAGAAAAACGCCCATTTGTGATTTTACCTTCCATTTGAAGCAAATTTCACAAAAATATCAGATGAAAAATATAAGAGTGACATAAAGATACTCATCACTCAAAACCCAAACATCTTTTCTTCAACTAGTTTTAAATTTAAATTTTTCGAGTCCCTTGATGGAAATATTGTATAGGGAGTACCGACACGACGCTTTGTGTATTTTAGAGGATTCGACCACGTGAACGCATTCGTTCGATGGTTGAGTGCGACAGTGAACCATGTGGTGGACTGGCGGATTCGCTGGCATTCCGGTTCGTTCCCATACGTTCCTCAAAATCATCGACTCTATTGTGTGGAGCCCTTTGATGTTGTCGACTCCCGCTCGCTCGCGTCCGTGAAAGCCTAAAAACCAACGACCAAACAGAAATCGTTGAGCTCGTGTCGGGGTACCTACTCCACAATATTTCCATCAAGGGACTCTATTTAAATCACCGATAGATTTTAGAATGTAATTTAAAGTCTACAAAACGGCATCCCGCATCCCTGGGTCATTTTCAAATTTTCTCGTCGCAACATCACCGACATTGCCTTCCGATGCTTTTTTTATGACAGTAGTAAAGGTAACAGGGACCAGATCATGTTAAATCCCGAGCATTGAATTGCGTGCATCTTGCGTGCGGTTTCGACCAATCAAAGAGCTTAAGCACGGTCACATGATCGTGCGTAAGTTACACTCGGGACCGAACATTATTTGGTCCCAGAGCTATAGTGCTAACCTATGTGGATTGACTAAAGGCCAAAGAGTAAACAAGAGTCGCAATTGAATGGAAGGCCTGCGTGGTCAACGTAGATAAGGGATCCGAACGCGGGCTGGCCTGGTGGCCTCTGATTGGGTGCAACGGGTGGAGCAAAAATGACTCGGGGTATAGGGAAAATAACGCGGGATTTTCGTTCCCGGGGCGTTTATCTCGAAACCTAAGCAAAAACGTATCTAAACAATTTATACGAGTCGATTCAGCAGATTTTTCCAAACAATTTGATAGGTCATAAGTGCCACTTTCTTGCAAATTTGAAAAGACTGTTTCAGTTTAAAAGTACGCACAATAGTGAGTTACTCAAACACTGCTCAAAAACACGCCAAGCATGTAATCACACTATTTTGCGTACTTTTAAAATGAAATAGTCTTTTCGAATTTGCAATAAAGTGGCACTTATGACCTATCAAATTGTTCAGAAAAATCTGCTGAAACGACTCGTATAAATTGTTTCGATACGATTTTGCTCAGGTTTCGAGATAAACGTCCCGAAACGAAAATCCCGTGTTATTTTCCCTATACCCCGAGTCATTTTTTCTCCACCCGTTGCAGCCAATCAGAGGCCAGCCCAGGCCAGCCCGCGTTCGGATCCCTTATCTACGTTGACCACGCAGGCCTTCCATTCAATTGCGACTCTTGTTTACTCTTTGCTAAAGGCACAAGAACGCGGGTGCGACAAACTTGATCGTACGATCTCAGACACTGAGAATACTTTAGACGGGAAACTTGCGTCTCGCGTTCCCCCCACAGTGCCAGGTAAACTGATCATTTATAAACTGTACAGCATGTTTCATAACAGTCATTATTTTATTACTGAATGTTGTGTCCTAAACAGTAATTTTTGAGAATTTTAACTTTGTAATATATCTTAGACGTTCCTTAAATAGCTGAAGAACCATAAATGATTAACTATGAAGGTTATACTTATAGAGCCGTTCAACAACAAAAAAACATAGATGAATATTCATAGAATATCAGATTTATCGCTGAAAAACAGGCTGTTACGGACGTAGCTGTTACGTGACAAGGTGCACAAAAGGTTTGCTATGTTCTACTAAAATGCTTTTGCTGGGTAATTTTTCTAAAACACGTACTATAGTCGAAATAAAAGCGTTTTTCTGCGTGCAAACTTACGCTGCAAATGAATCCGGTGTGTACAAGAGTAGGCATCGCTGTAAAAAACCAGCAAAAAAAAAAAAAAAAAAAAAAAAAAAAAAAAAAAAAAAAAAAAAAAAAAAAAAACACATTTGTAACTGTAAAACCTTCCAAAATGTTCTCGGTGACTTTATATTAAAAATTTAAAAATTGAAACTATTGAGGTGTAGTAACGCAATCGCAGGTTCCATATGGGGATAGTCCTCTCTGCTTTGTCTCTTACTCCAATGATTAAAAAGGGTATAAGTGCAAATCATTATTTTAGTGTCTCTGATATTAATATGGACCTTAATCCACACAAAGTAAAAAAATATCCTTATTTCGTTGTTGATCTTTGAAACTATCACCGAGAAAAGAGTTCTAGCAAAAATAGCGGATCGAATAATGCATTGGTCTCTGAAAAGAAGTGATGATATTTTTGGAGGGGAATTCAGGTCTAAAAGACAAGATTTTAGTGCCTCAATGTCTGACCGCTTGACAGACTTTAATTTGTTGTGCAGAATCCAATACGCATGCACCTGCTCCCAACAAATCATGGGCGGAGCCAGCAATATGGCAACTGTGAATTCTTCCCATCTGAATGTATGAGAAACAATCGATTTTTGAGGGGACCATTGCCCAATTTCTAATCGATTGTTTCTCATATATCCAAATGGGAAGAATCCACG